>JAOWBP010003503.1:15485560-15500779 GCA_028571105.1 Tragopan temminckii
GTTCAAGGCCAGGTTGGATGGGGCCCTGGGCAGCCTGGTCTAGTATTAAATGGGGAGGTTGATGGCCCTGCCTGTGGTGGGTGGATTGGAGATTCATGATCCTTGAAGTCCGTTCCAACCCGGGCCATTCTGTGATTGTGTGATTCTGTAATGCAAATTCTGCATTACAATTCCTGGCCACTGTTAGTTAAGCTGTAGAGCAGCTACACAGGCATCTCCATAACGATGTCTGAGTCACCCTCAGACAACTTATATGCATCAGAAAATGCCTTTGTTCAAATCAACCTCAGGTACCAGCCTCTGTGAGCCTCATCTTCACTAAGCGTCCATTGCCAGTCACCAACACAGATGGTCAGATAGCTCTGCCCATCACAGATCGTTATTAACAAATGCCTTTGTTAGCTGATTGGCCAAGACTACTTATAGAACAGAGGACCTCACTGCAGAGGAAATGTGTGAATTCTCGCAGGTTCAGGAGGAGTTCTGCAACAGGTGGCTATTCCAACACACAGCAGTCTTGTAACATCCCACCATGACAAGTCTGCACTCAGTAGTTGACTATGCAGGAGAAGCAGACTTACCTTCTGTATTATTTTAATGCATAATAATGGGTGAACTAGGAATTATACCCTAAGGTCTAATTCACTTACATCTTAGAAAATTGAAAAGAACAAATATTTATGATATTATACCAAAATAACCATTGAATTTGTTAATAATTACATTCTTAAAGATAGACAGCCATCATTCACTAGACCAATTGATTTAGCTATTCTTGCTTTACATGCACTACCAATGTATGAAACGAGAGAAACAAGACACTGAACATGCCTGAGGACTGATTTAGGCAAAGAGAGGAGAGAGGGCTGATAGGACCAGGAGGAGTAATGGCAGAGGCAGGGGCAGCAAATATCTACAACTCTGCAAAAAAGGCCAAAAAGTGAACTTTCATTGGGCTTTTTATTAATTCAGCCATTCTCACACCCTTTTGCATTTTGTCCCCAATCTTTTCTGCAGTTGATTTGCCCTGACCTGAAGAAAATTGTGTGTGCAAACCTTTATAATAACTTCATGATTCCCCCACACTAGAAATCAGGATAAGGATTAGTATCATTGGACATAGTGTTACTAAAGTCAAATGCAGCTCAGCTATTAGTTCCTTGCCAACATTAATCCACTAATTGAAATTTGCTTGAAAAATTGCTAAGTCATTACAAGAGACACATATGATTGACTGAAATGTAGTCAGCCTATGGAAAAGCCCCAAACAGGTAAAAAGATTTTTTTGTCTTTGCTCAGCAGAAATAGGGAAGCAGAACATAGTTTCCTGAATACAAGAAACCAGATGTAGTTCTTGGAAATAATTGGCTAATCTTGTGAGAATGAAAAATGATTTCAGAACTAAAGCCATCCAACAAATATAAAATTGACATCTGAAGAGAGTGGCAATTTCAAGGATGCAAAAGCAAACTCTGAGTGAATAAATAAACAACTCAGTTGTAAAACCACAGAAAAGAATGGCAAAGTAAAACTCTGGAACATATTATATGATCTTGCTTCTTGCCTTTAAATTTGATGTAGACTAAAAAAAAAAAAAACACAATGGAACATGCAGCATGGGCTTTTGTTACTTTGCTAAGGAAGTCATTACCTGATGTGCACTTATTCTATAGTAAGCCTAACAAACCCAAAGTTGATTTCATTTAGTTATTGTTTGTTGTAAGGCTTATGAAATAGCATAATTCATCTCTAGACAATAACTAATTATTACTGATTACCGAGAAATAAGTCAACAAAGATATTTTCCTGTTTACATTCCTATCAGACTGTATCAAGGCCATCTGTATTCTCAAGTCCTTCATCCCGAGGGATAAATAATTTGTGTTGTTCATGAGTATACGCATGCAAACATGTCATTTGGATTTGATGTGCATTTACAAAGCCAGACCTGAAGAAATTAAATGGAAAACAAACATTAATATATGAGAAGAGGAGCTTCAACATGTAGTCGTAGCAGGTAGAAAAGCAAACACACCTGTGAAATGATTCTGCAGAACAGTTGCAGTGATTGCATTGCATCAGAGTTTGTATTTGGGGACTGTTCTGGGTGTTATCATTTACATTTGTTGCTGCTGTTTTTGCAGGTGCCCACCACAAGAATGTGTGTGCATGTGCATGCGTGTGTTATTGTATGAAGTATTTTGCTCATAGCAGTCACAAACTGCCCGTGCTGAAGAATTCAGATTTAGATCTGAGAAGGGAATGATCAGCTACAGAAACGGGACATTAAACATTTCAGGGGTTGCTTATGCTTAGAGGCCTAAAGCCGGTAAATAGGAATATGCTTGCTTTCTGTGCCCCACACTGGTGTCAGTAAGCAGACTGGTCTCATTTCCACTTCTTTCAGACTCCATTCCTTCAACCAATTTTGTCCTTCCCAGCAGGCTGGGACTCTCAAACTCCAAGCTCATTTCCTCTCTAACGCTGTTTTCACATCCCGCCCTTGTGCCTTTGCTCACATATTGCTGGATTGATGGCGGCAGTGATGCGGACACTTTTCTCGTGCAGCTCTGGCTTTTTTTTTCCCTTTCCTTTCTGTAATTTTCCTGGCTTCAGAAATGGGTGGCTCAGGAAAAGGCAGGGCATGCTGGGGGACAGATGCATGGGAAGAGAGGTTTCCTAACGGGGCTGCAGAGCTGCCGGGGGGTGAGGCTTACCCCTCCTGCCCAGGCAGGAGCTGTAGCATCCCACAGCACTCAGGGCTCTCCCTGCTTCCTCTTAACCTTCGGAAATGACATTCCCATCCTGCCTGTCAGCAGAGGGCCAACTCTTGACTCTGCAAAAGACACAGCAAAATAACCTTCGAGTGCAGTACTATTCCCTTTGTAAGAGTCAGACATGTGAGAAGCCACTGAACGTTACTGTGCTTTCCTTTCATTTATTTTTTGCACTGTCTTTGGCTTTACAGTGATTTTTTTTTCCTTTTTTTTTTTTTTTCTGTGTGTGTGTGTGTGTGTGTCTACATTTAATGTTTCAGAGTCTCCTAGGGTAATGGGATCTGCCATCTTTTGTCACTACCCAGCACAAAACAGTGGCTAATAAACTGCTCTGACTGGACTGGAGTCTGTCTGTGCTCATGTCTTGGTATACGACAGCCCCCAGTGCCCATGGGGATGCAGTCACAGCTCTGCAGGAGCCAACAGAGCTGACTTCTTTTTATCTGCTGATCTTTAGTTTGATGACAGTGTTCATTTCTGAAATGAAATCACAGTGCCTGTGAAGCTTAGATAGGAAATGGCTAAATACGTCTTTTCACCACCACAGTGCCTAAAATATAAGAGCCATGCTTGAGTTGTGCCTTACGTGAGCTACATTATGTAAAAAACACACCTCATTCACATGGAGTGAAATACCCTTTTTAGTTGGTGGAGCAATACGGCTCGGTTGAGTAAAACCCCTAGGAGAGCTGGTGGGAGATTACGTGTCCTGAAGAAGTAACAGGCTTGCTTGTGGCAGCAAGAGGGAGTGTGCTGATCACTGCAGAGCCTTGATTAATGGAGTGATTAAAGCAGCGAGGGTTAGTGCTCTGGCAGCTGGGGCATAGGAAATGGGCATGGAAACTACTGGGAGAGGGGAAATACACAGCTCCAGCATCACAGGGCGGACTTGCCCTAGCAAACACTTTGATGTTGGAGGTGGGGAAGGATGAAACACATCAGGCAAAAAGGAAAAAAAAAAACATCCCACCCTCCTGCCTCCCCTCCCAGCCTTATGCTTATAAGGGAAAGCCCCTGACTTTTGGCTCACTTAGCAGAAGGCAATAAAGCTTCCTATTACGAGGCTTCCTCTGATGTATTGTAAGTGGTCTCAGGCTCCAGAAATCCGATCCCTTGGAACAAAACTTACAGTAGATGCAAATAGATTCTTTAGCCCAGCAGTGCTGCACAATGCCCTCCGTGGGCCCAGGAAATCTTCTGATTTAGCCACAGACTTTATTCTTCATCTTTCCACACTCTGACTCATTTCTTTTTCTTGGGCGATTCCACTTTTAAACAGAGATGAACCAAATTCAGGCTGTTTGTGCTAAGGACTGATTTCCTCAAAAGCTACAGGCTGAAAGCCAACTTATTTCTTTGCGTCTCTTGCAATGGCAACAAATCTACGTGTGGCTGTTTGAGAGGGTCCCATTAAAGATAAGGATCATCTGCAGAGCTGGAACCTGCATCTGGAGTCAAAATTCTCAAGGCTCAAAGAGTTTAGATCAGATGTCTGGGAATGGAGCCCTTCTTCTTCGTCTTAGACATCTGATCTAAAACAACTTCAAACTTGTAACTTCTTTCAGATTAACCTCAGCTGTGAGAAGCCTGGGGATCCGCATTCTTGGCTTACCATTGTGACTTGGCCATGCCTCACATAATCACAATTGATTAGAAATACTTTCTTTATTAACATTCAGCTCCCATCTAACGCATGAAGGTTAATAGCCAAGAATATACTTCGAGAAGGTAGCTTGTATTTAATAAATGAATACCAGGATGGGGCATGAAAAGGGGAATAAAATTCCTCATCAGTCCACTAGAGGGAAGCTGCCACCAGATGACAGCTGCAACCCTTCAGCCCAGCCCAGCCCCAGCGCTGCCCTTGACGTGACAAAGCAGCGTTAACGGGCTTTCTCTCCTCCTCTTTCCCTCCGTGAGCTGTGAGCTCTCATTTCCAATTTAATAACCGCGGCAAAAACGTCAAAATTCTATAACGACTCTCCTAGAGAAAGACTGGGAAATTAGCACCCGATAACAGTTTGCATCTGAAATTGCCAGACCTTTAAACAATAGACAAGTCGCCACTAAACAATGGAATTCTGATATATAACCTGCATTAACAAGTTGAAGTCCCCTAATTTTATACCCCTAATTTTATTATTTAGTGGTATTGTGAGCTACGAACATTGATATGAATTGGATAGTTCATGTGCATTATGTGGAAAGCATCTACATTATATATAATGCATAAAGAAATCTACGCAGCCTTCAGCATGCCAGCTGTTTCTGTTTATGACACTGAGTTATTCATGAAATCCAGGAAGACATTTTGTAGTAAAATATGCTACCTGCTTGCCTTTAAACTGCTGGAGCTGTCTGTCCAGCTAGCTAAATAATTAAGGGAGCAACGTGAAATTAAATATCACATTTCAATCCACCTTCTCCCTTCATCATTTCTTTCTTGTAAGAGGAGCCAGGAACTAGAGAAAAATATGACTCACAGGGGCTGTTTAGGTGTTGCTGTCTTACGTACAGAAGGTAAAGAGAATGATAATATGCCTTCCCTGTCTGTAATAGTGTTCACTGTAGCAAACCTTTCTGCTTGTTACAGTAGAGTAAATGGGGTGTTTAATTTGGAATTCAGTGTAGTCTGGAGTCAAGGTGCAGCAGTTTTATTACAGAATACGATTTTATTGGAGGCTGAAGATTTAAATTCCGCCATACATACATCTATAATGGAAGTTCTTTGCAGATACAAGCTACATACACACACACAGTACCTGTATGTTAAACATACCCTGTGATTTTTCAGTCTGAAGGAAGCAGGGAATTATGATATGTTTCTGCATTTTCTAGTGCTCTGAAAACCCCTGTTATAATACAGCCTCCTTTCCTCCAGCCATCAAGAAAGGAAAACACACGCATGCATTCAAAAGGAGCAAGTGCTATTTTTCATTTCCTCTTTAGATTTTTGACAGTACCCGCAATGTCTCCGGTTCATGACCCCCAGAAAGAAGCTTTTGGTTTTGGAAAATGCTTTCTTTGTTTATCTTTTTTCCCAGCAAAGAGCAGCACACCCCCAGTGCTCCCCCCAGAAAGGTGTTTAGATCATGCAATCACTTCTCCTTTATTTAGTCTAAATCTTAAGATGGAAGGCTTTCAATGGAGTGATTTTCTGGCGAGGCCATAATATGATGTATATTTTTGGAAATCAAATTATTTAGAATTATGACCGTGTCATCAAAATAAGCCATTTTGAAATGCACTACTAGCTCTCCAAACAGATTGTGTGGGAAAAATTGGATAACACTTGGCTTGAGCGCTTAAAAGTCAGTAAAACCAAAACACCGGGGAGCGTTTCATTTCATTTTTGTCCAAATACAAATCCATCTCCGTGCGCAGGGACTGCTGGGGGTCTCTCCGTGGGGATGCCTGGCTCCGCAGCCATCCCTGCACCGCGCCAGCCGGCAGGTGGTGCCCGCAGTTTGAGGACATCTGTCCGCTCCCTTCCTTCCTTAAGATTTGGAGATAAATAACATCCGAGCTGGAATCCTGGCTCAGACAGGATATTTAACACCCGCAGATCAAAAATGTAAAGCTTTTACCTTCCCAGTACAATAAACTCAGCTTTAAGAGCCTTGTTATTCCTAGATTTAATAGCTCAGCCTTTTTTTTTTTCTTTTTTTTTTTCCTATTTACAACCCCTGCAAAGCAAAGAAAGAAAATAGTATTGTTGTGCAGACCATAAATACTGTTGCTGTGGATCTATTTCATACCGGGAGAAACTACACATAGATTCTCAACCAGAGGCATATTTTTGTATCATCCATGTTTACCGGCACACTGTGAAGCTGCTGTCACTGACATAGCACAGTAGCCGTGTACCTGAGTGAAAGGAAATAATTTCCTCACAGGCAAAAGAGGATGCTCATCCTGCTGTGGGTAATCACAGCAATTTCCATTTAGTTAGCATTTCCCCAACCATCCTTTGCAGTGCTCTTTGATATCATGCTAGCGGTAGCCCAAGGTCACTGCCTGCCTGAGCTGCTGTTTTGCCAGCAGTGTTTTTACACCGAAGCATGGGATGAACTGTTTGTATCAAACTATTACCAAAAAAAATGAGGCTGAACGCATCTCTTATGAAAGAAAGATACTGACAGTCCAAGTATTGACTCCTTTATTCGTATGTGCACATAGCTTGAGAGTGAGCTAACGCCTGGATCTTGCCAATGACCTCAACCTTGATCTGGAGGGACCATTTATTCACCAGCAAAACATTCATTCTCGGTGCAAACTGGTCCTGGGACTGCTGCCTCCGTGACATTTGGTCCTCTATTAATAAACACACAGGACACAAAATTACAGTGATTTTGTCCTCTCACCGTTTGGGGCTGTATGTCATGCACACAGCACCATGGCTACTCCTGAGGAACTCTGAATTAGAAATCATCATTCAGTGGCTTTGCAGATCCCACAGAGGAATTATGGGCAGTCCCGAGGCGAGCGAGAGCTGGGAAAGCGCAAGAGACAGGCACAAAGGCGAGCACAACGAGAGGAGCTGGCCTTCTTTGAGCTGGGGTAAGGGCATTCCTCATGTCCACATGAGGAGCATATTGCAGGTCCCTTCTCCTCGCAGCTCAGGAACCACCATTTTGCAGTCGCACCAGCGATAAAATGGTGGATCAGACGGGCACACACCTGCCTCAGCACCAGCGCTCCTCAGCAGCTAGCTCTTTTTCTAATTATTATGAAGTGGCAATAGATTTTAGATTAGGAACGAGACAGGAAATGAGAGGAAAATCCTGTGTGCATCTGGCAAACACACAGGGTAAAAATTAACCTTGACGCTCTAAGCAAACAACACATATATGCATGTGAAAGCAGTCTCCATTTGAATTGTGTAATCACCATAAGCTGTACTTCCATCTTAACCTTGTGATTTTGAAATCTAACACAAAATGTGCTGCGGTGATGCTGTGGAAGCCAATGAAGTATTTTTTTAAAATAAAACCATATAGCAGAAATAATTGCATCCAACTTGGAGCAGGAATTAGCCTGCCACTGCAAATGATGAGCTTTATAAGAAGGGGGCTTATAATACGATGATTTGGCAATTTGAAGGGATGGTTATTTTCATTTTAACAGGCCGTTGCTTGGTATATGTCCCCTTGGGGATGTAATGAAGGTTAACAACTTACATGTGGGGAGAAGGGATTTTAGTGATTAGGGAAATTGCCAGCCCCGGTTTGTGTGAGCATGCACGTGGCAGAGACAGAGCGCGCTTCCCCCCCATTTGCGACACTGCTGCACAAAATGTGTGTAAATGAAACATTTCTGGGAAACTTGTATGTAATAGAGAACGCAGTCCACCAGGGGCTGAGCTGAAATGGTGCATACAGGGCTCTGGACCTGAGCTGGTGCCACATCAGGTGTCACAAGGGAGACAGAGATTTTGCCTCTACAGGAGCATAAGCATCTTTGCAAAATTCTTGCCCTGACAAAATAATGCAGATCACATACTGGGCTCAGGCAGTCGGACTGGCTGACCAGTCGGACCAAGAGACAGAATAGATCATCTTTTTTTGTCTCTAATGCAGAAGTGCTTTTCTACCAAGCTTAATATGTACTCCACACAATCTCACGCAAACTCAGAAGAGACTTCAGCTGAATTTTTCTCTGCAGTGTTTCACTTTATAAGATTTGTTATTAAATTACTTTATAATTGATTTGGTTTTAAGCAGCAAATCAGAGTTCTGCTTTCAACCAAAACCAGCTGTCTACTTGCATTTCTGTGCATTCTTGACCCAGTGTGACAATTACCAGGGGAAAAACATCCCTTTACAATATTGAATGCAGTCCTGCGCCTGGACATTGAACAATATTCATTGGCCCATATAACTTAAACAAGAGCAGTTTGTTAGCCTAATAAATCCAAGATTTGGGCTGAGAAATAAAGGTGCTGTCAATAACCCTTTAGTCAGATAATAGAAAGGGGATTATGTGATTATTCTGTCAAAAAATTAGGTTTTGTGCTTTTAATTGGCATCATATCCTGTCATGAGTCTGTAGGTTTTAAATCACAGTCCACCATGTTTGAGTGAGAAGGAAACCTAATAGTAAATCCTTTCATCCCAGGGCCTGTAGGGTTTTTATGTGAAGTCCTAATTTCTGCTAAAATACTTCCAAAGAAAGACAACAGGAAACAGTAAACATGGCAACACCACAAAAATACTTTTCCGATGCACTATTTCTGTCAGCATTCAAAGAATAAGTTGTACAGGCTGGAAAGGAAACTGCTGTATCATTAAAACCCAAGCAGGCTCAAACAGCCGCCCTTTTGTAAAATTGCCCCCCTCCCCTCCATCTCTCGTAAATCTTGTTTCAAACTAGGCTAAAGCCATGGATTGACTTTGCCTCTTGCAGTAATGGCTTGAAACTGTTGTGCATCACAGTTCTGCGTTCAAAGGGGATCAAGAGTATTTAACAACAACTTCTGGTGCAGGATGCAATTATAACTGACAGCCAGATGTCTGCCCTGTCTGGTACAGCAAGTCGAGAAGAGATTGCAAATGGTCCTGAGACCTTTGGATCTAAACAGTGCGGCCGAGTGAGTGATACACAGATAAACAACCGTACCACAAATCACTGACACCAACCAAGGGGTTGCTGGTACTGATAAAGATTTTAAATGTCGAGCAGCAGCTGACCCTTCCACCCTCCCATCTCTGATTTTTTTACTGGCCACAAACAAAGCACGTTAGTGGAAAAGTCTGTTTATATATCCACTGCCAGAAGTCCATCTTGCATGGACTTTGTTTAGTTTACAAAGGTTAACTGGGCTGCAGTGAAAGATATTTGATATTTTGATTAAATGAAATGTCTGAAACGTTTTTAGCAAATCCTGTGGTACAGGGTGTTCCCCCAGGTGTATCACCTACCCAAGACATTTAGAAATGGAGTAACAATAAAAATGGACCTTTTTTTCTCCATGGTTTGATTCAATTACTGTTCATAGGAGGCATTGCTCTCCTGTAAAAATATGTTTCTGACTGAATGATGAGCAATTTTTATAGATTTGTCTCTCTTCACAAAGCATCCCATCTTATGTGTACACGCACCTACTGGCTTACTGAGCACAGGCTTACGTGGGAATACTCTGAAAAATATACCAAGCTTTTGGGAAATCAGCAGAAACCACTCATCCTCATATCCTTTACTAATATTCACTATGAGACCAACCAGCTCAAAGGCTTTAGAAGGAGCTAGAAAGTTTTATTGGTTTTCTGTTGGCAGCGGATCAAGCCCTATCTGACTCCTGTGACATTTTTAAAAGGATCAGTGTTAGCCTACAGGGAAATGGCTAGTGTTTGGTCAGTAACAATTTGAAACAGTGGAGACATGCAAAAAATGTGAACAAAATATAGGCTAATTTTTCAAAGACTTTTAAACTAAGCATTGTGTTTGATTTGCCTTTCTATCACCTATTTTTCCTGTGATACTGTCTTTTAAAACATCTTGCTGGTAACAATTTTATCTGCTTTGAATTACTTTGCATTCTGTAACCAGATTTTGTTGAATTTAAAACAAAACAAGCAAACAAAGAAACAAAACTCCAACCAACAACAACAAAAGAGGATGTCCTCAAAAGAGGAGACATCTTTTTCTTAAGTCCTAGCGAGAAAATTCACTGCATCACTTCATCACAGGTCTTCAGCATGTCACAAAGACAGGTCTGTGCAATCTCATTAAAATGAAAGATAAGGGACTCTATAATATACGTCATCAGCAATAGGAAAATTCCAGTTTTGAAACAGGACCCCATTCCAAATATCAGGCTTGAAGGATTTTGTTTCTAGAAACTTTTTTCATGTTGGCTCGATGTCACTGTGATAAAAAGTATGTCACTTTAAACACAGCAAGCTGATGTGCAAAGCTGTCCACCGAATGAATGGCCAAAACCTTTTTTTTTTTTTTGCAGCTGATTCAACTCATCTAAAACTGACCAAATCCTTGCCCATTGCTTGAGCCAAACCTACTTCGTGAAGAGGTGAAGGTTGACTATGAACCTTTGTCACCTTCATTCTATTGCTGGCTTTTAACCCCTCCTGCTCGACCCCCATTCCTACAGCAGGCACTGCCTGTTTTGTCATCACCATGCGGGAATCTAATGCACTTGACCCATACAACACATATAGCTGTGAACTTTTCAGAAATACTATACTTACTGCTATGATATGAGAGACTTGGGCTAAGGTGTGAACGTCAGTGCAGCTGACGACAGGTTTTGCTGAAGTTTCTGTAAAAGGTGGAGATACACCTTGACTATATTCATTCAGCAAAACAATTTTCACTGAAATAGAGCCTCTGGAACTCTTTCATGGAGCACCATGCTGTGTGCTGCTAGTTCGGGTGCTGCTGCAGCGTGCTGCAGGCTGTGGTGCAGACATGCCCTAGCAGAGCTTCATGTTAAGAGAAGAGGCCTCAGCTCGTGCTGCGCAGCAACATCAGGCTGCATTAGTAGTGAGAAAGTGCTGCAAACCAAAAATTTTTTAAGTGTGAATGAAGATAAAGGCCCTAGATTTCCTCCAGGAAAAAGAAGTTGCTGAGAGCATGGTGTGAAAAGAAAGACAGTCAAGTTTGAATCTTTTGTAAAAAGACAGATCACTCTGCGGGAGGGAACTGGGGCCAAGTGATGGCCATGCTTTGGCCAGCGTTGGTGTCTGGGAAGTAATTCATGAGTGGCTCAAGAAAGCCTCTGGAGTCTTTTTTAAGTCAAACTAGCACACGAACACGTGCTGAGTTTTAAGCATTCCTGCTGCTTCTTCAAGTTTGTCATTTTAATAAGCTTTGAATGGTCACATAGCCCAAATCCATTTTGATGTGGTGAATTTTGCTTGTAACAGTCTTTAAAGCTAATGATTACTGCATAATATCATGTATCGGACTCTTCTTGGGAGCAGCCTTTGCATACATGAGAAACTTTTAAACAGCTATTGCAGTGTAACATATTCCTTGCTACAGTACTTCTAAATGGCATTTTAAGATCCTGGTAGTTCTCATCGATATGGCAGATATAAATATCTCCTTGCTTGCCTCAGAGTGTGCCAGGAAAGCAGTGCACACCGGAGGTCAGGAGGGAGAAGAAGGCCTGGAAGCAATAGCAGGCCTCTCTCTACCCTGCCTACCACCCCAATAGCAGGGCTGGGAGTGGGAAAAGGAAAGAGGGAGAGGCAGTGTGGTCTGAGACCACGGTGGGCTGCCAGCAGTCATCATCGTGCTTCCCCAAAGGCAGAATCTTGGTCAATAACAGTGATGCTTGGCATTGCTTCTGTTCCCAACTACCCAGAGCTGCTTCTCCAGCAAAGAGCCAAAGGGAAGGCTGTGCCTCATGCAGCAAAAGCACAGGACAGGAGCAGGGTACTACACGTCAGAACAGTCCCTAGTCCAAAAACGCTCATTAGATTGAATACAGCAGTCTAGTAAGGGTTACCCGTATAAGGTGGGAGGTTCTCCAGTTGAGTTAACTGCTTGTAATTCCTATGGCTGAGAACTGTGCCTCTGTAGTTATGCTGAGTTAGATGTTTCAAAGCCATCATGTTAGAGTGTTTCTGTATTACTATGGTCACTGTTTATAAAGTTGTCTCCATAAGTTACCAGGAAACACGCACTAAAGAAATGTTAATGTTTTCTTGAGAACTGGTGATGATGTATATATACATAACATGTAGCACAAGTAAAGGAAAAGACAAATGGGACTAAGCCAAAATAATAAAAAATGAAATGGCTGCATAACAACCTCTCAGCTTAAGAACTTAAACTACATTGCATTATAAATGATAACTATGCTCCGAAGCAAGGAAGAAAACCTCAAGCTCCATCCTGAGAACCATAAATGCTATCCCTTTCTGGTCTCAGCCATAAAAACCATAGTCTGGAACTACTGCTTAGTCCCTGGGAAGGGGTTCTGGACATTCAGAATTACCTCACTCATCAGAGGAATTTGGGAGCCAGCTTGTGCTTCAGATTAGAGTTCAGGAAGAAAAGCCAAGGACGTGGGTAGTACTGAGTTAGATAGGAGTTACATTGATTGAATAATCTATAGCTGCAGAAACTACAGCTATTTTTCTACTGAGTTTCACTTATCTGACTTTCTTCTCAGGAAGGCTTTTATGGGGTACATCTATCAGTTTGGACACAGAGGCGCAGTGTTCATTGGCGTATGCCCATTAAACTGTAATAAAACTACAATGCAGTTAGCATTTCAACTGTCTTATTTTTATATACTTTAAGTTCATATCATTATCTTCATGTACCTTTGTCCTCCTATACATCTGCAGTATACTAATCTCTCTAGCAGACAACTACATAGGAAAGGTTAGAGTTTTGATAGAAGGGTGCATTTTTTGTAATTTGATGACCAGCAATTCCAGCTTCACTCCCCAGCAATGTAGCACCCAGAATTCAGGCATTTTGATAAAGAATGGGACAGATTGTTTAAGCTTTGCTGTAATTTCCTCTCTTACCTCAGTGGGAGAGAGTCTTGCAAGACCTTGTTGTCCAGGCACTGGGCACTAGGCACTCACTTGGGAGGTAACAGACGTAGCCTCTAGTCTGAACCTACAGAGAATGGTTTGGTTTATGGTCCCTTGAATATCAGGGGAGAATAACGATGTCTAATCTATATGTACCGGGCCTTCCTTCGCAAGTTATAGTAATCAAGTCCCTGGAAATATTTTCATTGCTTTGAGGGACCCATATTTTTTGTCACTTTTCCAACTGACTTGCAAAATGGCAGCTTTCAACAAATATATTACCAAACAAAAAAAAAAAGAAAAATAACTAGCAGCCCTGGAAAAATACTTACCACTTGTTTGGCTAGCAGTTTTCAGAACAAAAATTGAAATCCTGATTGAAGTTCATTTAGTAGATTTCAGAAGGGAGCCTACTTGACTTTGTGGCTTCATCATCATCATGGGGGATCGCACCGTCCCCAGTCATGCTGCTCCCTTTGGTTATTCCACCCAGGCTGTCTGCTTTCAAGCAGGATGCACCTGCCTGCCCTGCTCACCTCACCTACCTGCCCACCCAGGCCTGGCTGCTGAATCCTGCTCTCCACGATGGTGGGAGCAGCGTGCTTGCTTTCTCAGGCTGGTTAAGAGGAAAACTCAGTCACCTAGGAAGGGGTTAAATTAGTTAGCTGCTTCATTGATTAAACAATCTGCAGCATGTTTACGTATTTATATTCAAGGAGTTTCTCAGTTTTCTCTTTCTCTCCAAAGAACAATTGCAAACGCTGCTCTTCCAAGGTTAACAACTTCCAGCCCATCGCCTCTTTCACCACATCATTTCATCCTGCAGCTTTCTGATTTGATGGATCTTGAAGGTTTAGAAAGTTTAAATCGACCTTGACCTGCAAACATATGATTTACAGTAGATGATATTGTTCTGGAAAAGCAAAACTTCCGTCTTGAAGCAATGCTGCATCAAAAGATTTACATTGCTTCTCCCAGGTCAGGTCCCAGTGTATTTGCTGACACTGTACACTATTTTACTTCCTCCCCCATTGCTTCTGGAGGCACTCTTTCCACTCTTTTCTTTTTTCAAGAGCGAAGCAGAGTCACAATATGAACGAATACGTCAGAATGTGGTTGACCTTCATATTGTGATGATTGTGAAGGTAAATTCTCTGATCACTTTGTCTTCAGGTCTGTTTGTAAAGTCCCAATGAATTCCTGAAGTACGTTTTAAAAATACACAGACATTACCTATTCTTTTTAAAAATCCCTATTGGCAGTACCACGAGTTACCTCCGAATATGCAACATCTGTTTGTGCTGGAAGGAAAAGGTCCTCGTGCTACCTTGGAAATGTGGGAGTACATTCTGGCGGCAGCTTCTGCGGGGCGGGTTTGAATCACGGGGCATTAACCAGTTCATCTGGAATGACGAAAGAATGCCTTTCTGGTGTCCCTGCGAAGCCTGATAGTCTGGAGCAATGCGTGTGAAAGGGAGCAGACTGGCACTAGAGTGTTCCTGGTATCATTGCTCCCTTTTATCTTTTTTTGGCGTGCTCCCTAGGAAACAGCAGAGAAAGAAAAATATGAAATTGAACACAGCAAATTTAATTATAAGACAAAGCCACCCACCTTGCTTTCAGGGTCAGGAAGTATAATCGCCTCCTTTTGACGCAAGAATGACTTTAACAACACATGTTAAATGAACAATTATTTAAAATAAAAGGAAATGACCTTAAAAACAGCTGCAGTATCTCAGGCTGTAGCGCAGACAGCAGTGCAGAAAAACAGCCCGCTGTGGAAGGAGGGCACACGCACCATCGAGCGTGCTCCTGCAATGTGCCCTTCCGAAGACAAAGGGAAAAGACTGCAAGATGTCTTGCTGGTATTTGATCTCAGCAGCCTTTTTTGTTTATGTTTGTTATCCCTGGTGTTTCTTCCTTTTTTT
>JAOWBP010003503.1:15501802-15552577 GCA_028571105.1 Tragopan temminckii
CACGGTTCCCCCTCCCGCCCCCGGGCCGGACACGGAGCCGGCAGCGGCCGTGTGCGGGGAGCGGGGCAGCACCCCCTCGGCCGGGCGGTGCGGGGCTGCGCGCCGGCCGGGCTCCCTTCGTCCCGCAGAGCAGCCCGAGGTTCCAGGGCACGCAGCCTCTCGCAAAGCCGCCCGCAACTTAGCCGGGGGGGGGCGGGGAGGATAAAGGGAGAGTAGTAAGCCAGGGGAAATGACTTCGTATTTGCGGGTAGAAAATCTGTTGAGTTTCGTTTTATTCTGGAGAAGAGGAGAGCTGATTCTCATGTGGCAAGGTTGATGTTCAAGGCCAACACCCCCCCGCAGGAGAAGTAGTGTCTGTGCCTGGCTTGTCTGTGAGCCCGGGCTGGGGCGCGCTGGAAACAGGGAACAGGTTTGGGGCACAAATTGGCTGAAAGATCCGTAGCACAAGCAGGGACAAAAAGTGCACTTCTCATTGAGGGGAAAGAAAATTAAAGTGAGGTTATTTTTAGTTGAAAATCTAGAATTCCGTAAGTAAATGGCATTTAAAATATTTTTGGGTCTATACTCTGCATAGTAAGCTAGGGTTAAAAAATAGAAAGCATCGGCAGCGTTGTGCTCTATTTTGAGTCACGTGAACGAATGGGAAAGTTGGAGGTATAGCATTAAGCAGGGCTTGCTTTAGTTCAAGTGTCTTAAATTAAGTGTGGTTTCTAAAAATAGGTGATTCTGTTTGTGTATAGACTTGGCTGGACCTGTGTGCATATGCAGACCATACAGCCATAAAACATATATTTATCCCACAGATCCAAAAGTTGTAGTGGTTTATATGCGCTTGCGTTCACCAGCTGTGATTAAAAAAATGAGGATATTGTTGTGTAGTTTATATAAAATCATTACTGACAAATAATAGAAATAAAATACATTTGAATAAATAGCAAGAAAAAACACTTTGCCTTCCTTCCATCTCAGATTTTTCTATAAGGCTTCAGTAATCTCACGGTAATGGCTCCAACCAGAAATGATCACAGAAAATTGCACTTTTTTAGCTGCAGAAAAATACTGCATCCCACTGTTAGTGCGTTTTGAAAAATCTGAGCCCTAAACCACCTATGAAAATGCACAAGTTTACAACGAGACCTAAATAATGAAATTTTCAGTCTCCTGTCACCAGATATAATGTAAAGACTGCAGAAACGCAAGCGGAGAGTGTAGCAGCAATGTGATCAAAGCTTTGAACTTCTCTGAATTAAAAAGCCGCCGAAGCATTGCAGTCCCACGTACATGTGGCTGAGGGGTGTGAATGCCTGCATCACTTTGAAGGTTTTAAACGAAACGAAGGGGCTGGGGAGGCACTTTGCGTTGCTGAATGGCTCCTCAGGATTTTGGCTTTTGGGAACGCTCCTAAGAACTCCCTCTTTATGCTGTGGTGTGCAGAGCCACACCAGCTTATGCTTAGATCTGCTCTGTAAGCACCCAGCCCTGCCATTTGTGCCGCACTCCTCCTGACCGTGTACATGTGCAGTATCCCTGTGTCTGAGCCCACTTGTTCTGTAGCTTCACAGACATGAGTCAGATTACGTGCTTGTGTGTGCAGGATCCGGGCGAGAGAAACATCTATGTTTCTAAATTGGGTCTTCTACTGTATGGTGGCTCTATGCTCTGCGTGGCATTACTTCGGCAGCTGAATTTTTCAATCAGCTTCACACAATGTAATGCTCCAACAGAAAAACAGGACAGGCAGCTCTATGCAGTATTTAAATGGGCTCGATGGCCAAGTGCCCAATGCTGTGCTCCTTTCAACGTCCCGCAGTGGGAGCTGCACCCCCAGCTCACCCAGCAGCTCACCCAGCAGCCCCACGAGCAAAGTGCCACTGCCAACCAGGAGGGCCCCACAGTGAGGAAGAAATTGCAGCTCCAGCAGTGCTTACAGCAGGCTGGCTGGGTGCTGGCTGGGCTCAGCGACCGGGGCTGCACATGTGTCACTTCTGCAGGGTTCTTTAAGTGCTTGCAGAATTTAAAGGCACGCACCGCCCGACAGGGGCCCATCTTGCAATACATTAACCAGATCTCTCTGAGTTGATTCATGGCTTCGGGCTTTTGTTGTCAGATTTTTTTATTTTTATTATTTTTACTGTAATACAGTTGGGCCCTGTGCTACAGGAATAGATAATGGGAGAAATCTTGGCTCTCCCGAAGATGGTCAGAAAACTTATTGCTTTCACTAGAGTCACGTTTTCATTGACTGCATCGTAATATTTGGTATTAACCATATGGGAGAGATTTAATATTGGCTTTTAGAAGAAATAGAATTAGCTCCTCTACAAATGATTTGCGTGGCTTGTTATCTGTTTATTTCTCCAGGTAATATAAATGGCAACGCTAAGTATAAAATAGACTAATAGCTTTAGAACGTTTTGGTTCCCTCTCAACTACAGTGTAGTTCGACTGAAATCTTAACTTCAAATCAACAAACTTGCATTGCTGTATGTAAGACCACCAGGCCTGATCTGGACCATGTGAGAGCATGGGAAGACATTCAAAGGCAAAAATGGCTATTTACATCTCATGACAATTTTTAGGACCATGGAGATGTGCAATTATATGTGCAGGATGCATTAATACAAGAGGCAGTTAGTTAAGCAGGAGAGGCAGTAATAATTTGCAGCCCTCACCCTTGTACATTTAATGGTATTGGTTGGGCTTCCCCTTGATATTTTAAACAATTGCATCATAATGAGTTTCTTAAAATCTGATTTAAACCACAGCACCAGGATGTAACATCCTCCTAAAAAATGGGGGGGAGAAACTGCTGGTCTCCCAGACACTCCCACAGTCATCATTTCACAGATAGTTTTTTTCTGATCTGTTAGCCTGCCAGACAAGAATGGCATCTATCCAGTGTAAATATTACATTTTCAACATTTGGACGGTGTTTTGAGCAATATTTCTCATCCCCTGAGAACATGTTCTTTATAAATACAGCATTATCTGCAGTTCAGATTTAGATTGTGGTGGGAGGTGACTGTAACGTGGAAGATAATTGAAGATCTCTGTGTATGGGCTCGCTTACTCTAGAATAAACCTTCTTCCTTTCAGTTATTTTAATTTACAGTGAAAATGACTTAAGCACAGCATCAAACACACTTTTTCTCTGGAATAGGGAGGATCCAGACATGATTTTGAAAGAATAATTCCATGTGTAGACAAGATCTGTTGCTACTGTTCAGCAGCATAATCTGCACTGTGCCTATCTTAAAGTGGAAAGCCACACTAGTGTCTCTGGGACTTAGTATGCTCACTGGAGTAAATCCTTCACTGTGAGTATTCCAGTAATATCCCACTGACAGTGCCAGATGCTGTCAGAACTCCTCACTGGAAACAGTTATGAAAATGAGTTGATCTACATCCGCACCAAGTAGTGGATACTCTTAGAGAAAGAACTTGTCCTGAAATTCCCATCTTTGTTTTAAATCCTTCTCTTCCTCTTCAAAAGAAGGGCAATATTTTAACCAAGACCAAATAAGTTTCTTTTTACTTGTGGTTCTTTAACTAAAACCAAGTTGGCTGCTTTGCACAGACCTGCGCAGGGGAGGAGAAACTGCAGCCGACATGGCAGTTTGATCACAAGCTTTAGACTGGTGCAGATTTATACAACTGAATTATATGCTTTGAAATTTGTGTTTACAAGGAAAAAAATCTGACCTATCTTTAACTACAGAAGCATTGCTTAGGACTGCTTTAATATTTACCAGATACAGCCCATTGAGCAGGAACAAACATAATCCTGAAAATGCTAGCTTCACATTTTCCTGGTTGTAGGTAATTTTCCATCCTCATAACCTGCTGTTGGGAAAGAATGTCCTTATTTCCTGGCTTTGAAGTACAGCTTCCCGCCTTCCCTTCAGCCTGCGCCTCACCATACTTTGTGCCTTGTGTTTGCCCAAACCCAATAAAATGTTATCAGCTGCAGTGTGACTCTCGTTTGCAATCCCTGCCTGCAGACACCCAAGGTGTTGTTTTGATGCTACATTAATGCCTGGGTCATGGAGCCAAAGTGGACAAGGAGCCCAATGCTCCCCTGACTATGGAAGGAGAAAAAGAGTTGGAGATTTTCATAATGAAGAGCTGCATAAGTAAAAATATGGCTTTCAAACTGGCAGAAGCGCTTCACTACTGGCCTGAAAGAGCAAGGCATCAGTGTACTGGGCAGCTCCTGGTCACAGCAGAGGCTGGCTGAGGCCCCAATGGGCAGCAGGGTTTTCTCCCAAGCCCCACCACAGCCGCACTGAGTCCCATGGCCCTGCACCAGCTCTTCCTGGTCAGAGCTTGGCCTTGAGCTTGCAGCCTTTGTAGACGCAAAAATAACCCTGCAAATATGAAGCCTGAGTAAACTAAGAGCTTGCAGGAAGCTCAAAATAATTGTTCTGAGAAGTGTGAACTGTGCCCATCAGATGTGTACCTTAGAGGCCTGATAACAATGCATTCAGTGCGAGGCAGTGTTAACTCTTAAATGGCAAGTCATGCCAGTACAAATAACTGGCTAAACTGCTTGTCCTGCTGGTGGAGCCAGTCCACTGTAGTCCACTTCTCAAGCCTTACTCCTTGCCACTGGAAAGGGAACATCATGGCTTGGTGCCTAGGCATCTCATTCCTGTCCCTCTGTCCCCTGGAGCTGCAGTGTGCACAGAGCTGAATCAGAACATGCTCATAGTACCCCAGGAGTTTGTAGGGTAAGCCATAAGCACGAGGAATATGGATGAATCTACTGCTTCTATTTAACTGCATAGTCTGGCTTACGCCCACATTACAATAAAGCAACAGAGGATGATGTGGAATGGTATGGGAAGATGTCTGACAACCAGTAGCAAAAGAATTGGGCTACCTGTAGGTTTGTGTGAATGAGATGCTGAGGGACAGAAACCTGCCTTGTCCTGGTCCTAGTATGTGCAGTGGTGCAGCCACAGCATAGATTGGTCTTCTGCCCTCAGAAGCACAGACCTGTTTGGAGCAAGAGCATTAGTTTCTTTTGTTATTGTTTGTTTGTTTTATGCTAATAGTAACTGCAATATTTTGCCAATAGAAAGTTTTGTCTGAGAAGTGAGTTTTCTTATACAGACCGTACTACCAGTCACATCAGAGTTCCTGACAATCTAAGGCAGAAGAGAAGTTGAAAATACAAAATCCTGGTCTTTCTGGACAGCAGAGTCTCCTCTTCTTGTATCACTGTGCCTACGGCAGATGAGGCTCTTTATCTCCTCCTGAAACATGGGAACTGGAGCCTCTCTGCCGTTCTGCACTTCTCCCCACCTGGGGCTCTTCAGCAGCACCACCAGCACACATTCCTTCCCTGCTAATAGGACAACACCTTCAGTCCATTAATGAGAGATACCATCTGTTTGCCTCAAAGCTCGCATCACTGCAGAGCTGGCAGAATTCTGAACCCAGACTGGAAGGTATGTCCCTTCAGCTAGGTACTTACACCAAAGCTTAACTGTGTGAGCAAAGTGTCATCCGTTCTCTAGTTGCCATTCTTTAGCATATCCACCATGTGAAAGCCAGAGCTGTTGGATTAGGAAGAACAGCTGAAATATCTCTAATGACATCCAGTGCTAGAAAGTGCTTTGAAGTTGTATAGCCGCTCTTTCTTTTCTATGATTTCCAAATGCAGAAAGGAAGGCAGAAAAATATATATATATATCAGTGTTAAAAGCATCACTCCACATATTTAATTGGACAACAGTTGTGTAGGTCATTTCTTTTCTTCTTATGATTAGTTAAGGCAAGAGGGGAAAACAGAATTTTCTTGATGGTAATAAAACATTCATTGTTTACTTTTGAGATCAAAACCACTTCCACAATATTTATCAAAGGCCAAGAGGCCAACATATTTAGGTATTCAAAAATTTTATTTTTATACAGTTCTGTATTACTATTGATGGTGATCCTGGATGTCACATGGATTTCTGAGGGCTTCTGAAGTATTACCATAACTTTTCATCATCATCCATATGTCAGCAACATCATCATGGCCCCAAGCTTCTGGAGTTCAAGAAGCATTTGGACTCAGAGATGTGGTTTGAATTTTGAGTGGTCCTGTGTGGAGCTAGGAGCTAGAATTGATGATTCTTGCAGGTCACTTCCAACTCGAGATATTCTATGATTCTATGATTTTGAAATCTAACAGAATCTTGCTTATTTGAATTTAATCCCATTCCTATCACCTGGCTTTTTCCGCCGTACAGGACAGGAAGAGAAGGTCTATATCCTCAGCTTCAGTGAATTGATTCCTCAGACCTTGCTAGTATGCTGGGAACTGCAATTTGCTAACCTCTTTGAGGAAAGCCAGTATAGCCTTTGGTGATCTGCATGGCCAGTTTTGCCACCTAGCATAAGAAAATACCATTTTGATTGAGTTTCAGCTTTCTCAGCTATGAGCATCAAGCCCCAGCACTGCAGATGCCCTTCTGAGCTGCTTGCTCTGAACACTGCACAAAGTTTCCCCTGAAAATACCAGTAGATGCTGGCACAAGATAGACCCTGCAGTTGGTGCAGTCTGTGAATACCCAGTACTGCATTCTCCAAAGTACTGTGATCAGACCCTGTAAATGACACCAACAGCATAACTACAATTTAGTGTGTTTCAGTGTGCGTTTTAGATCACAACTTACGCCCTGGAAAAGAGCAAGACTACCTACCAAAGGCCATGTTCTGCTTTCTTGACATTAAGCAGGTTCTTCAATTGGTTGCTGTAGGAATGATATTCTGAAGTGTGAGCAGACCCGGGAGATGATGAAGCCCTGGTTCTGCACTTAGTTCTACAAGCTCCACTGGGCACAGAGAGGCTGTGCGTGGCTGCTAGTTTCCTTCAAAGGGCTGATGTAGGTATCAGTACGTGCCTTGGCATGTGTTGTAGGTTAAATAGTAAGTTTTAGTTTAGCACTGAAACTACTTTGAGTCTTTATTCTACTGTTGGCCCACTGTTCCCATTTCTTGTATGTACAACTGCTGGATTCTAACGTACTGTATGAGACAATAGATTGGAAATCAAAGGCATATCTGCAAGAAACTGTATAGTAGATGAGTAAGAACTACAAATCTCACCTGCTATTCTGCCCAATGACCCAGAGAAGAGAAAGAAAATAGAAAGAGAACTGCTGACACTTGTATGCCCACATAAAAATATTAGAACAGAAAGCTGCTTATGGATATTTTGTATTAAAATCCCCTCCTGATAATAGTTTGCATTTTACTTCTGTTCTTTTATATGACTTTAATATGTCCAAACCATTTTCATTCATTGTTAAAGAGATATTTCCTCTTATGATTACACTTAGGTACAACAAAATTAAAGCTTTCTAGAATACAGTTACCTGGAAAAGGGAATTGCTGGTACAGTTTTAAGCACTGATCATCTGACTAACATCTCTGACATGTTGAAATAATTGCAAATAAAGGTAATTGCTACATTGTTTGAGCAGTGAAGGAATTGCCATTTTATATATGACTACATTACAGTGTTTAGATAGATTACCTGATATAGGTCAGTAAAGTGGGACCAGTTAACTTTTGACTGTCTTTAAAAGGCCTCAGAAAACATCACTCTCCTCATCAAATACCCACTGAAAGGACATCTCCCTGTAATATGTTGAAATAAAGAATAGGTATAGTTGGGTTCTAATTGTCTCTGGTGACCAATGGAATGTCACATGAAGTGACTTTATATTAATTGATTTTATTGGTAATTTGTTGAACATTTTGTCAGCCATAGGAGAATATTGACATGGAAGATTTTGGTACAAAGCTATAGAAAACAGACCTTACTATTGATGCTTATCTGCATTTCATTAGCAAAGAGGGGATACTGCAATGGAAAGGACCAGGAGGAGACTTCAGTAGTTTCCTTAACTTCTTTTCTGGATGACTGTTGTTAGAAATAGTGTGATTACATGGTAAATTCTATCTGATTACCACTTTAGCCTAAATCCTCTTCACATATCTGTCAATAATATATATCCAAATATTCAGCAGTGTATGATGTTAGCTGTGTTCTGGAACTAAATTTTACCTCTTTATAAAAGACTTCAGTGATACAGCATTGCTACCAGAGCTGGGCAAAATGCTTCCGCCAAGTATTCTGTTTATCCAGAAATTTACATAAACAAATATGTATCTTTTAATTCCCCAAATGAAATAAAACATTGTGGGTTGTTTTTTTTTGTTTGTTTGTTTTTTTCTGTAAACACCCTTAAATATTCTGCTCTTCTTGTTTTCTTTTTTTGCCTTTACATTTCATCCTAATGGGTCAATACATTTTTAATTGTGCAGCATCTCTGAATATCTAGTATTGATTTCAGTGTTTGCAGTGTGTAGCTAGAGTCAGATTTGCTTGTGCTAGTTTCTGAGAATTGAGGTAGAGATTATTTCCTCTGAGTGTTTCATTTGTAGTGAGCCTGCATCACTCCTGTGATGAAGTTGTTCCCCTGTTGCACTATCCCATCAAATCGGGTTAATGCACTGTAGCCCATGGCCACCCCTGCTCCAGGAGTAACATTTTGAAATGAGAGGTCCTGACAATTCAGAGAGGGGGATGAAATCCCATCACAGAAAGGAGCTCTTCTTTTCTCATTCCCATTAAGTTGCCCAGCTCATTGAGGACAGCTGTTCACTGCATGCACACATCTGGCCCAGCCTCTCTACATGTAACATCATTCATCACGATCTGTCATGTTAACCTCGCTGCCCACACTGCCCCAGCATGCTGCAGAAAACTTTCCTCTCTCAGCACCTTACATTTCACTCTCTTGTAGGCATCCTTTGTTCACTCTAACAGCAAAATGGTACCATTCGGGAGCTGTAGCAACATAATTGGTAGTGGCACAGCATGCTCCTTTGCTCATCGACAGGTCTGCTAGTGCACAGTCATGCTAGGATGCCTGCAGTGTCATGCACTGCTCCAAAAAAAATAAAAGGGGGGGGAGGAGAGGGGAAGTAAATTAATACTTTCATCGTGCTTTTTAGCCTATTGACTTTAAGATCTCCACGTACATGCTAGGAGAAACCAGTCTGCAGAATGATAAACTGAGACAGAGTATGACCTTGCCTTTACATGGCAGTCAGCAGTGAAACTCAAATTTTCTTCTCTATAAGTCCACTGCAGTCAGGTATGGCAGCTTCCAGAAATGGCACTCTCTTCATGCTGATTACATACCAAACATTTTATTTGGTGTTTACTGGTAAAAAATATAGGGAATCTGGGACAAATTAATAAATCTGAAAACTAACGAAGTAAGAAAAATATTGGTTATTTATTGATTAGTCCAGCAACGTGCTAGGAATTATTAAGTCTCTGGACCATAAGAGCAAAAAGCATAATTACGTTTTATATAGTTACTGTGAACCCTGGTGGCCCAAAACACTATTTCTGCTCTTTGAATACAATTTGAGAATTTTCCGTGTCATATTCCAACCCTGCCAGCCACGTAGCTCAGTTCATTGCAAGTTTGTGATTCCTGAGACCAGAATCAGATGGAGGTGTTGTGCTGTTTGTGAAAAGGGAGGCTGTGAGGACAACACCTCCCAGCACAACCACCAGGCAGCCCATGCCATTGCTAATAAGTTCTCTTGATCTTGCCTTGCCACTTCACAAAATGCAGCAATCCCCGACATGCCATCAGTATGTTTCTCAGACAGATTGGTTATCTGATGTGGGCTATGCCTCCATGTGGAGCACAGTTATGCTAGGCTGCTGCTCAAAGGCTGGTATTTTAATTTTGATTTTTATTCCATTTTCTTCTGAAGGATCTGACATAGGCAATAGGGAGGAAGAAGCTGCTTACTGTAATGCTCCAAACGTTTCGTGAGCAGGCAGGTATGGGGAGTTTGAAATTCTTGCAGACCCATTTTACTTTTTTTTCTTTTTTTCCCCAGAGCCTACTCTTCGCCTCTGTCTTCTGCAGCACTTCTACCACCTTTTCTGCTGTCTGTTCTAGATGGCTGCATTAGGGTATCTTTCTCCAAACAAAAGTATTTTATTTTGCTTTTTAATTTTCTCCATCACATCCTGTCTGTCTTCTGAGTCATTTCAACTCTTATCTATCAGGCTCAAAACCTTGGCACCATCGTTAGGTATTTGCTTTCCTTTGCCAGTTTGTAGTCTATTGCTCAGTATTACAGATGACTTTTCTGTAGTACATCTATTTTTCATCCCCTTCTGTACATCTTCTTCTCTCTGTCCTGTTATTTATGGCAAGTTTATGTTGGTTTTTTTTGTCTTTCAATAGCAGCCTGCTAATGACTTGGATCACTTTTGGACTTGGGCAGATTGCAATTAACTCAAAAATAATAAGCTGTCGAGGTTTACTAAAACAGCACCAGCCAATTCTGCCCGCACTACACTGCAAACTAACACAGCATTGGTTTATTCACAAATACCAAATTCACCTACAGACTTCAAAGGAAGGATTATTTGGTAAGGACCCAGTTCTTTCCTTGACATGCAACAGCAATTGTAGTACTGTGCCCTGAATATCTTGCTGCTGGCCTGTGACAGTCTGCAAGACATAACTGCGATGAAATGTGGATCCTTCCAAGACATTTTATGCTTGTCAGGTTGGCAACAAATTTGTGCTGATGATAAGACTTGTCTGAGTCACTAAGCATCGCAGGCCTGTTTCTGTTTACCTTGCCAGCCCATTTGCAGACAGCTGTTCTCCAGCAGGAGACAATGTTAAAACAAACACGCACATGGAAATTGTCCGTAATAATTAAAATCCCAAGGCAGCAAGTCCCTTAAATACGTGCTTAACTTTGTGTACTTAGGTGACTGGTCTAAAGCATCTTCTGAAACATCTTCAGCAGTAGTCAGACTTATTAAAATGTCCTTAAGCTGATAAAAGAGTTTAAAAAAGTAATTATTTTTGTATTCCGTGCATGTGTCATTTGGTAATGCCCACATGGCTGCAGAGTGGACGGTTTTTGCAGCTGTCTTACAGTTTCTTTCATACTTTTGACTCCTCTCTCCTATTGATTCTTTGACAGTACTTCTGCCTGCCAAATTCTCAATTTGCTGATAATTCATCTTTTCCTTCCTTATATCTTCTATTTTTTCATAAAAGGACGCTTTATTCACTTTAATAAAATTGTACATCTTATCTTTGTACTCAAGATTCTATAACTGATCTGCTTTATAGGAATAAATGTGTTTATTGGATGTTTTTTGTTATTATCATCTTGGTCATGATCATCAGTACTTAGAAGATGGCTTTCCTGGTATTTTGTTGGTATCCATTACAAGATTAAGATTTTTTATGTATAGAAATAGGAGTAGATATCTGTAGCAACTAATTAATCTTGGGGAAAATCTAGCCATTAGATGGATTATAAATCCCGGTGTAATAAAAGGTCTTAATTAAGAGACATGACTTATTAAGTGGATATAGCCAGTCATGGACTCAAACATTTTTTTCAGAGAGCCCTTAGCACACCTTTTTAGAATCATAGAATTGTAGAATCATTTGAATTGGAAGGGATTCTTAGAGGCCATCCAGTCCAACTCTCCTAAAATGAACAGGTACACCTACATTTCCATCAGGTTGCTCAGAGCCCTGTCCAGCCTGACCTTGAATGTCTCCATGGAGAGGACATCCACCACCTCTCTGGGCAACCTGTTCCAATGTCTCACCACCTTCATTGTAAAAAAAAAAATAAATGAATAAATAACATATATCCAACCCAAATTGTAGTTTTAGGGATAGAGTTGCATAAGAGGAAGAGGTGTAGGACTCTGGCCTGCCTTTACTGGAAGGCTCTTCTGGCCATTACTGCTCTGTCTCTAAGTTTAGCACAAACTCAAGATTAAAAAAAAAGCAGATATGATTCTCATGTTGATTTTAGTTGTTTTTCCACCATGCTTCGTTCTTATTCTGAGTGGTATGGAATGTATACGCTGAAAATAATGCTTCTAGGATTCAAGTGTTGACAACTTCCTCCTCACAAAGCTTGCCTCAGACAGCTGTGTGTCAGCCAAAACCTCCTGCCTGGTCCCTGGCTCCCACGCAAGTAGAGAAGAGCTGAGCTGCTCCCTTCCTCCACTCACAAACCCCCCAGCCTACCAAGATGGTGTGAGCATGTACCAAGGAGGGAATCTCAGTACCACACTGTGTATCTCTAAGAAGAAATTATCCATGCCACCAAAAAATAGAAAAAAGGCCGTGCAATGATTACTGCCAAGTGCCATTAACCTGCTATCCACAAAAATCTACACCGTGGCATGACAACAAATCAATATTTCTGTGTATGATGAAGCATAGTGGAGCCATCTGCTCTCAATGTGTGGCCTGTGTCTCAGGCTGCAGGAGCATCTGAGAAACTTGTTGCACATTTCTGAATGTCACATCTCTACTACAGATGTTGCCATCTGCATAGTAGTGTGGTCTCTGCATCTTACGTACCGTGGCATTTGCAGATTCTTAATCTCTTTAATGGGTGTTTTTAATCACGCTAGTTGTCAGTTGCAACCACCACTTTTCCCTTTGTGATTGGGTGGCACAAGATATTAATGCTGGCAGTTCATCCATTGCTGCAGCAACTTTCAGAGGACCTCAGCCACCTGAAACATTGCTGTCTGAAAAAGAAATATATATATATTGTTCCAGATGTGTCACTCCAGAAAGGACCATAGTGGGGACAGGGCACACTTTCCCCAACTCCCACAGCTCCTGACTGTCCTGCTGTGCACGGCATGGGTCCTTCTTTTTGCTTAAAGGCAGTCTCTAAGGGGAATGTAGGGGAAATTACCAGATCAGAGAGCTGAGCAACAGCTAAGAAACTGAAGTACTGAATTTCATTGTTGTGGATGATGTTCCCACACAAAGCCTCATAAAAATCAAACCCCAGGCATTAGGAACTCTTAGCCAGCACTTTTAAGGCATCACAGATGCTTATTATCACGTCCACATTGTAGAGTTTTTGATAATCTATGATGTAGCATACATACAGTCACAGAGACTTTCCTTACCTGCATTTATCATTCTGGAAAGATCATGTCTATTAATCACAGATAAGAGCACAGCCTATTGTGTCCCTGACAATTAGAGCTCTCTGCCAGCAGAGTAGACACAAATGCCAAGCTGAACAAAATGTAAGATCTCTTTACAGGCTTTTTGCAGAAAATCCTGTACATGCTATAAGTACAATCTTGAATTTTTGTAGTGTTCTGCAAATGGATTGTAAACAGCTCTAAATGCCGAGAGCTTGGGCAGGGATAGCAGGGCACAGATCTGCTTCTAGCAGTTGCAAAGATACATTGCAACTTTAAGTGAGCTTGGGAGGTTGCTTTGTTTTTGGGAGTGGAAGCTAATGGTCATCTCGGCTGTGCAGGCTGGAACGTGTAGGAGCTGATTTCTGCAGGCTGGAAGCCCGATTGGAAGATCCCACTGCAGAGGTGAAGGGAACAGCTCCTGGAGCTGAGCAAGAAACCTTGCTTTGGGCCAACAGACTTTACAAAGTTTGTAACAGTTGGCTCTTCTGTGCTGGAATAAGGCCAAGTCAGCAACAGAAGGAAAAAAAGAAAAAAGAAAAAGAGAGAAATAAAAAGGATAAACCTTTGTAAAGTGTGAGTGAAAAAGGGGAGAAGCCATAGCAAAAAGAACAAAGGGAACAAACCAGTGGATGTATGGATCATAGATCTGACTGGAATTCTGAAGGTCATGCTGTGACCCCTCTAAGAGGCTGGAGGACAGCAGAGGCATCCATTCAGGTCTCACTTGGTTCAAATGTGAGACCCTTCTGCTGGGCTGTGCTGTCTGCCTGTCCCCTTTTATCTTTAGGTTTAACTAAATGGAGCTAAGAAACCTTTCAGCACAAAGGAGTGGTTAAAACTTTCCCTTGAAAATGTCTCATTATGACAAAGCATGAACCAAATATCTAATGAGAAAGCTCCCAGCCATCAGAACCTGCATGTTTAAACCTGAGAGCAAACCTTTCAGCATTTGGGTGTGCATGTTACAATTGAAACTTCACTTTACCTAGGTTAATGCTGCAAAACAGTATCATTGTCAGAGCACAGTGTGTTATCTATCTGTTACATAAACAGTTACCTAGGAAAGTGCCTGAATCTCTTCATCTGGCTTTGCTAGTTTCTGAAGTACTAAGGTAATTCCAAAAATACATTGAGCTCCCTGAAAGAACAGACTTTTTTCTGAAGTTCATTATATCTATTCCTTGTCCTGTATTCTTGCACACTGTGGTGGGAAGATGTCTAGTCTTCATCTCTGAAACAGTAAATAAAACAGTAAAGCATTAATGCAGCTTTAACCAGGACTGTCAGATGTGTTCCCCTCAGCTTCCCCTCTGAGAGAATGTGAGGGCAAAGGAGAAGCTGGGGGAACCCAAGCATATCTGGGGCTCACCTGAAGGAGGACGGAGCACAGCAGGCCCTCCTGAGTCTCCTCCTCCAGATACAGACCTAAGGCAGCTTCAGTGCAAATGGTAATTTATGACAGCGACACCTGGTTACATCTCTAAGAGTAACGTTTGTGAGAATTAGTATATGCTTTCAGAGTCTTCCAATGGTCATAAACAGCATTTAAATTTGTTTCTTAATGTCCCCAAAGAAGTTACCTGCTATGTGAGCAATTTAAATGGGAAATCCAAAGCAGTGTTTTTCAAGCCCTAGCAAGATATATAGTTCTGCAAACAAGACAAAAATGACCCAATTTTTTACTTTTTCCCCTGAACTGACTTGTAATTCATTTCTGCTAGTGCTCTGAGCTCTGAGTGAGCTTGTTGCTGGAAGACCAGAGACAGAGAGCACATTTTGAGACTATTTGTTTTTTGGAGTTTTACAGGTTTGAAGAGAAACAGAGTTTGCTCTTGGTTGATATATATTTTCCCTATATTTATTTTCAAATCAGCTGGGTTTTCTGCAGAAAACAACACTTGTATTTTCTTTCCCTTTTATAGAAGGACGTATTTATATTTTTAATACAGAAATGTTGCCGTTTAGAGACTGGAAGTTCTAGGAGCAAGGTTGCAGTGTGTGTGATTGGGGCAGCTGTGTATATTCTAGCACTGTGACAAGAATCGTAAGTATAGTAACTAGCTTGCTTGTGAATAGAGAAGCCATTGACATTCTGGATCCCAATACAAGCTCTTCTGGAAAGTCTTATACTTGGGCACACTGCTGTCCCAGTCAAAAATTCATCCACTGCTCCTGTGCCTTCTCTCACTGCCATGTATCTTTGGAGTAAATCCTCTGGCCAGGACAGTGACATGAGGAAAGAATTCAGCTCTGTGGTCCTCATTACTTGGGAGAGTGACTGGTGGTAGGAAGACTGACTTCTCAAGTCAGGCAAGCGAAGCTCCTGAGGCACCTCTGGAGAAACAGAGATGGAAAGGGTGCACCAGGAAGGGTAAAGGAGGGGGTGAAGCTGAACTCAGCTAGTTCAGCTTCAGGTAACTTTTTCACTCTTAGGTAGCATAAGATCTTATGATCATAGAATCATGGAATGCCTTGGGTTGGAAGGGACCTCAGAGATCATCTAGTTCCAACACTTTGCCATAGGCAGGGTAGCCAACAATTAAATCAGGCACTGAATCATTGCAATGATTTTGAGCTTTATTTTTGGGGTGAAGTTCCTCCTTTCAAAGCATTCAGTAAAAATAAAAGGAAAACTGACAACTGATGTTAACTAAAACTTACACATTATTTGCACACACTCTAGTCCTCCTAAATGTTTTGACTGAGAGAAATTTACGCTTATGTAAATAATATTAATTATCAACTAAGTCCTATATAATCTAGTGCCTTGGAAATGATCTTGGAAATGCAAGATTTCTCTCTACCTGTGGAAAACTTTCAGAAATGTCAAGCGGAGTAAAGAAGGTTGGATATTAGGAAGAATTTCTTCTCTGAATGAGTGGCCAGGCATTGGAACAGGCTGCCCACTGAGGTGGTTGAGTCACCATCTCTGGAGGTGTTTTGGGAAAGTATGGATGAAACACTTAGGGACATGGTTTAGTGGGCAACACTGGTGGTAGGTAGATGGCTGGACTAGATGATCTTAGCGGTCTTTCCCAACCTTAACAATTCTATGAAGTCCATTGAAAAGACAAATAAGTAAATTCTTCTAGAACTGGGAATGTTTGGGATATTGAAGAAAAGGCATAGCTCTCTGTCACCAAGATGAGTCAATGTCCTTCATTACTTATCTTGAAACTCATTGCTTTCTCATATCTGTTACATGACTTGTGCAATTCAAGCTGCCAGTGCTGATACAGTTTCCAGTTAAAAATGGGTTATCAAGTGCGTGGCATACTTTTTCACTGTTTTACATGGTAATTTAGGAACCATAGTGGCTTAAGCTGAGTTGCGTTTTGGGAGCAGAAAAAGGAAAATCAGGTGTGGTTTATGGCTAATCAAAGGCATTTGAAGCTCTTCTATAGATAAAGCAGATTTATGTTTGAGTATACTTACATTTTTACTAAAATATATTCTTTCTTACTCTGTCACTGTTTTCATGGACATGTCCACCCACAAGAGCAGGAGTGCAACTGAAAATGTCTGAAAATTCAGTAATAAAAAATCTAGAAACATCAACACTGATCGGATACTAATGAGCTTGAGCGGGGCAGAGATTAAACTAGTATTGACCCAACGCAGGCAGCACCTAAATATGAAAAAAATCACAGTGGCATGGTGCCTTTATTTGCATCAGCCCAGAGTGACATCACTGGAGTAAACTTGTTACTTACACAGGCAGAGCTAAGGTGGTGCATGTAATGGAGCTGCCTTGAAAAGATATATTTAGGAAACTTATCGTGCAGCCATGATGTTGACAATGTTCAAGATTGTTACAGGCCTTGAAGACCACGTACCAGGGAACTCAACGCAAAGCAGTCTGCCAAAAGTAAACAATTTTTGTCCAAGTTGCTGTATCCCTTGTTCCATAACACGGGTGAATTGCTGGACAACCAGTGACCTCAGCTCCCTCTTTGCTGAATAAACTTCTAAGAGTACTTAGAAACCCTCCAGGACTATCACATTGCTCCCTATGAGTTCTCCCTCCTACTGAAACCTTCTTATCCACGTCTTCAAGGAGAGAAACCTTTTCTCTTCCTACGCTTTTCCCAGATTTTACTGGGATAAAAAGGTCATCTCCGCTCATGCAGCTGGAGCATCTCATCCTTTCTGAATAACAGCAGGGAAGAAGGTGCTGAGGACTGGAAAATCCTCAGTCTTGTTTTGATGTCAGTAAGAGTTTCACAGAAGTTAAAACAGCAGTTCTAGGCTTAGAAAGGACTCTTATGACATTGTTTTTGAAAAGAACGTTTGTAAATGTCGTGAGCTGAACTGAGATGCAGTACTTAAACTTTTCATTGCTTTTCATGGCAGAGGAAAGAAGATATAAATATGTAAAATAAGGCAGTAGTACATTAACATAAATAACACTAATAAATTGTAAAGCTTTGTAGAAAACAGAAAATTGCTAATGGAATAATGCACATTTGTTGATTCTTGGAGCAGACACTGGCCATACATCATGCACCAAAGCAAGTGCTAAGAGCACTGGCACATAACAACATTATTTAAACTACTTTTATGGGCGAGATTAAATAGTCATCAAAGCAGCCTATACTGAGACTGCTGATTGGTTCCAAAAGCAACTGATTCCTTTTTCTAGTTTTTGTTTGCATATAAGAGAATATCACAGGAACTTTGGTGTTTGGGGCTCTTCTTAATATTTACATCCTTAAAGCAATACCTTCCCGGGAGTTGATCACCAGATTACCAGTAATGAAAACTGCCCTCCCAAAAAGTCCAGCTTAGAGGTTAAAAGCACAAGTTCCAGCAGTTCCCTGCTGTCAACAAGCCTCACTCAAGCTTGCAAAACAACCTCAAGAAAGGATTATCATCTGGTCTGTCACTCATTGTTAGCAGCACCAGGAATGGAAGCTCACCTACTCTTATGAGCAGAAAAGCTATCGAATGGCATACCAACAGACAGGGCATGTGGCAAGCCAGGTGTTCTAGCCATACTCCGGTACACTCTGCCCACCCCTTCTTGTAAAGGTATGAAAGTAGAGCCAGGCTAAAGGGATGAACTGCAGATTGAAAGTCCTTAGTTGTTGATGCTCTTTATGCCAGATAAAATAAATAATAGAGCTTGAAGGTATGGAAATCTCCATATTCTTCCATACATTGAACTTACTTATGGTTCACTTGGCATGAGTTTTTTTCCCCTTTGGCACTAAATGGGCTTTTAAACTGAAAACAAATTTTGATATTAAAAAAGCTCTGGCTGTAAAATGGACAAATTAACAGGAGTGAGCTCTTCCACAGAGGAGAAAATGATTCATTAACTGCTCTTTCGCCATTGTAGAAGAACCCATTTTTGGCTTGTCCTCAGAGAGTCCAAGGATGCTTATAATACAAGCAGCGTTTAGAAAAACTTCATTACACAGAGAAAATTCCAGGCTTCAATTTTTCTTCTTGAGAGAGTTCAGTAGCTGCTTCATTCTGTGTGTGTGTGTGTGTGTGTGTATTTATACACAAAATTAGGTTCTAGCAAAGGGAAAGTGCATTTATGCAAAAAGCAATTCATCAACCACTTCTGTGCTTAGAATTCACTGAGGTAATTTAGATACTTTAATGGCAAGGTAGTTTGGGTAAGGTATGCAATAAATGTTTCCCCCAACCCCTCCAAACAGTTAGAGTAATGGAAAATGTGTGCTGTAAATGAATCTTTTCAGTAAAGTAATTCTTGTTTTAATTATTTATCAGTTAGAAATATGAAATATAATGACATAGCAAACTTCTTTGGAACCTCTTTTCATGCTGTGGGAACACTTTTACAGTAGCTGGAGGTTTATGCTGGCTGTAAGTAAAAGGCCAACATAATGCAGTATGAGGCACTAATCTGTTTCTCGTAACATTAAATGAGCAGCAAGCAACTACCTCTATGAGAAGACCCTTTGGATCTATTATTTGCAATATTTTTGCTGTGGCCTTGACCTTAGTGATGTCAGGCATATATTACTTCTCTGCTATAATTTACTATTGACATCATGGATTAAATTTGTTGTTACAGCTAATGCAACAGAGCAAGCAAGGTAGATTGTGAAACAAAGCCAGCTGCTGAAATACGAGGGTTGTCAAGTATAAATTTACAAAAGATATTCAGACTGAGCACAGAAGACGAAAATAAATGGACAGAGAAGCTGTTTTTGACAGACTGCAAAGGGCTGGAGACTTAAACTTGAACATTGTAAATCCAAATGTCACAAAACACTGCTACAGAATGTGAGACATGTCTATTTCTCAGGAATATAAATGGTGATATGAAACCAAAGTTCCAAGATGCTGTGCATTTTTGAGAAGTCTATCACTATCTCCTGATAAGAAATTTAGTGATCTTTTTCTCTTTGCTTTAAAAGCAGAGAAATTCATCATTTAAATTCAGTGACCAATATAATAACTGTATTTGGGGCAGGAAGATTGTAAAAATAGCAAAAAGTAAGTTTGTATACTTTTCTGTTTTAGAAAAATACTTCCTACTGACTGATAAGTTCTCTTGGCGAAATTCAGTCAATCGCATCTAGTTAATTCTTCTGTGGGTATTCGTACAAATAGATGGCATTTTTCAGCTAAGCTATGTATCTGTGGAAGAGCGGCACTATATAAAAATAAAACCCTTTATGACACAACACGTTACATCCTTCCCATAAGTCAGATGTGCCCTGCCAGGTTGTGCTGCAGCCTTGGGCATTGGACCACCAGCAGCAGGACGCCAGGCAGTGGGCTCACACAACCCTGTGCCACAATCAGCTCCACTTCCAAGTCCACAGCTGGGGAAGTGAGAAGCAGAGGTTGCAAAAAGAGGAGCACTATGCAAACCGTAGCCTCCACCTCAGAGGTTTTCAGCTCTGTGTTTGAGTCAGCCACAAGCATGCGCTTCCTCACATCTTTACAGCTTGAGGGAATAAATCCAACTTGAGGAAATTAAACTCTGACTCCAAGACCTAAATAAGTTGTCAGCGCAGATTTAAGAGGAACATATCGTAGTCACAAGACCATCAATGAAGCAACTGTGGGCTCTACCAAAACATAAATAAAGGGCACTGCTTTGGGACAGATGTAGGACAGGAATGATACTTTTTTTGTGTGATGTTTGGAATTCCTCCAAAACAATTCATTTACCAGAATCCCTTCATGCAGTGCAAATCTAGTGGTGACCTTGCTGAAGAGATGGCTGCCTCTGGCAACGGGACAGCAGCGGACTTGAAGCAGTATACAGCAAGGCCAGACTAGTTTCAGAAAAGCACAGGGTTTCTCTTTTTTGTCTCTTTCTTTCTTTTTCTCTTTCTTTCTTTCTTTCTCTCTCTCTTTTTTTTTTTTTTTTTTTTTACAACCCCAACTCCCCTTAATTCCATTTTAATTAGACATGTGCTGCTCCAAAAGTACTGCCTCCTATTTTAGTATGTAGACCTGCAATGTCGGAAGCAGATGTTGATGACATGGCAGTAGAAGTTGAACCTTCCCACCAGTATTCCAATCTATTTTGTTGCCGCGTGGCAGATGGCAGCAGAGGGGCAGTCTGACTAAATGAGGTCTGACATGGAAGTGCGTGTGAAGCGAAGACGTGTCATTGAATTCCTCCATGTGGAAACAATGGCATCCATTGACAGTCATTGTCACTTGCGGAATGTTTATGGAGACCAAACAGTGGATGTGAGCACAGTGAGGCTGTGGGTGGTGAGTTTCAGCAGTGGAGACAGGCAGCAGGTCACCTCTGCTGGTACAGATTTTTACTACCATGGCACACAGGCTCTTGTTCATTGCTGGCAAAAATGCACAGCTGATGGTGGTGACTCTGCTGAAAAATAGTGTTTTGTAGCTGACAATTTGTTCTCTCAAATAGTGTTATTACGCTCTTTGTATTGGTTGTAGTTTCCACAGAAATAAATAGGAGGCATTACTTTAGGAGCGATCTACTTAGATTTGAGAGGGTAAAAGCAAGGTTCTGGTGAGTGGCTAAAAGCAGCATTAGGACAAAAGGACTTTGGCTTTTTTCTGTTGTCTCAAAAGTGCTGTGGGAGAGGATTGCAGTAGGCTAGCCCCAGCGACCTGGCTGCAAACACCTCTCTGAAGCAGCCCAGGCACACTGTGCTGCAAGAGGTAGGAGCAACTGCATGCCACACACACTTAGCATTAATTTTGATTCATTTTGCAGATCAAGCATGAAATGCCTTTTGTAGTTCTCTCTAGCACTGAACAATTTACACCAGTTTAGGCTTTTCCAATCTTAATATCAATTACTTATGTCAATTCCAGATAGCGATCTAATTTTGGCAATGCAGCATTCAGCCTATACATCGATTTCCTCTAAGCTCTGCTTTTCTGGGGAAATCTTTTCCACCGATCCACCTGGCCAGCAGATGTGGCTGCACTATTATATGTGATGCAATTAATCTGCAAGGCTGGCGTCACGGCGCTCTCCGTGATGCTGGGGCAGCATTATTGTGATTCATTAGTGTCACTTCCTCAGCAAGCTGTAATTGGCAGTGCTAGATTGTTTCTGTGAGAAACAGTCGTGGCGGTGCTAGGAAAAAGAATGGCATATTTTCCTTTCCGAGGAAAACAAAGGTTATCCTTCTTTACACATCTAGTGTAAATGTGTAATGAACAAGCTCCATCTTCAGTTTACCTTTCCTACCTCACAAAAGCCTAGGTGTTAGAGGACGGCGCTGAGATGCATTCGCCAGACAAAAAGTGTTTCCTATTATTAATGGCTGGAGGAGCCCTCTGTGTAATCAAAGGGCACAGCTGCGGTGATATACGGCCAGTGACAAACGGAGAGATCTTTCCTTCTCACTGCTACAAGCTCACCAGCTTGCAGCCAGCAACTTCCAGCACTGTATATCTGCAAGATAAATAGCATGAGATATGAATATACGCAGTGCTTACAGTCTTGAAAAGTATTGTTATATCCCCCACATCCAATCATTCTAAATATGACTTGAGTGCATTTTTCACCATTCCAGGGCTATTCTTGCTGTTTGTAAATAGTCGCCGTTTCTGAGCAGAGATTTAAAGCCCTCTCAGGGCTCTGCTTTCCGCACTCTGACGGGGAAGTGGGTGCCTGCACCGCGGTGGTGTCAGCAGCTCTCGTGAGATTCATCGCCCTCTTTTGCAGTGACAAGCAGCACTGAGCTTATCTGTGAAAGGCATCAGCTGAAGAATGCACCCGAAATCATTTTTATTTCTCTCATGCACCTATGCCAGGGCAACCTGAGGGAAGAATTCATTCTCTTTAATATGAGCGTATTTAAGGGAATTTCAGGCTAGGTGTTTCTTTTGTAGTAGTACATAGTGACAGTCGTACAAAATTCGTCACTGTGTGCAGCACCAGTCCCTTAAACTGAGGGCGTATCAGAGCTGAAACCGAACTTCGTGCTAATAGGGAGCGATTGCCAGTGAAATGTAAGGGCAGCAGAGGTACTGGGTAAATAAAAAAGGATGTGCCCTTTCACTTGCCAGGCTCTTGGTGGTGGTGGTGGGTCCAGAATTCAAAAAAAGAAAAATGAACCTGGAGCTATCAGTGGGCAAGGCCAGCCCCTTCCTGGCTCAGTAGCAGAAAGGTGTCCCTGCACGGAGGAAGTCGGTCCTGCTGTGACCTCTCCGTGAACTTTCTGAGAGGTGCAAAGATCAGCCAAGAAGGCAAAGGTCAGCATTCGTGCTGGTCACAAACAAAAATCAGATTTAGCCAGTCACTGGAAGAGCGTTCTGGCCCTTTGGATTATCTCAGCAAAATAATAATAAAAACATTTTGCAAAGATGGCTTGCAAAGTCTGGGTACGGTTAAGTTCTGCTACAGCCACTTGACAACCTGTTGGAAATTATGTGCGTTTTTCCCCATGCAATGTATATATGCAGGACAAAAATAACATGAAGGAAGTGGCACAGCATGAGGAGAATCTGGGAACTTACAGCCAGCAGTGATGCTGCTGGTGTCATGAGACACAGAAGTACAAGCTGAAGGCACAAAACTGTGTCTTGATTGCCTATGAAGAGAAACATTGAGTTAAAGGCAAGGTAACAGTACACGAAGTCTGCAATTCCAGTTATAATTGACTTCCCCAGCTCTCACACAGCGTTTGGGATCAGATTATAACACAGTGGTATCTTTGTTTAAATAGAGGGGGGAAATCAGAATGAAATACACAAGCAATATAATTCTACTTTCAGCAGGTCAGAAGTGGAAACAAATGTGGTGATTTTGTTTCTGCTGTAGCCCGAGGTGGACATTTGCCCAAGTGACAGCACAAGACACATTTTAGCACAAAACTCCTATTGACTTCAATGGGGCCCTGGTTTAACCACACACAGCAAGTGCTGTATTCCAGCAGAAGCACAAAGCCCCGCCATGTGAGTGTCTTTACTGCAGCAGGCTGCTAAGATCTTGTTCTAAAATGGGAGTAATTAGGAATGTTATTTTGTTTCCCTTCACCTTTACTTTTCCCACTGGCGCAGCCCAGTAGGCTAACGCAAATACCAAATTCTAAGTGGGGAAAATGATGAGTGAAGCTTAAGAAGAATTTTGCAGGGATTTGAAATTTTGTTTACAGACTAAAAAGGGTACCTTTAGCTTGTAATAGTGTAATTTAGTAATAGCAGGTGGCTCACTGGTATAGTTTCATCTAAAATATTACGAAAATTCTCCATGTATCCTTCCAGAAAATCTTCCCAAGCAAAACAAAGTAAGAGGAAAAAAATGTAAAATATTTTGTCCATGTATGACTACTGGTGACTTCAATAATTTTTCAGCCTTACTCTTTTTTTAGACTCATCTGGATTATTTTGACTACTTCCTGAGTCTTGTAGCTCAGGACATATTTGCTCTTTCACCAGGAATCGCTCACTCTGGGGCCAGTTTTACTGTGCTTTCTCTGGGAGAGCAGCTCCAGACACAACTGCAGCTTTCTCAGCAAAGGCACTTGAGGAGCACAGCCTGGTTGGTAATTCTAGATGAGGTTTGGGCTGGAATGATGAAACAAGGCATAAATTAGACAAGTTCAAGGCTGGCGGTATTTAATATACATAATACATTGAGGGTTTCGAGCCAGGGCTACGCCTTCGTCCTAGTTGCAGAGCAGAATAATGAAAAACCTGATCTTTTAATCTTCCTGCAAATATTTTAATTCCTTTTTAAGTCCTTTTTCCTCCAGCGCTGCTGGGTGTGTGAGCACTCATAGATCCACAGCGGCTGTGGAGCTTCTTCACGTCCCGTCAGCCAACAGAGAAATATTACCCAGCAGTAAACAGACCACCCCAGCCAAATTTGACTGAGGAGGATGAAAGTAGCGTGCCAGGGAACACTCTGATCTACACACTGGCTTTTTGAAAAGCTGGAAGAGTCTGAGAAGACTGTAAAAGAGGCTAAGGTCATGCAAATGTTTTTAAATGGTAAATGTGATGACTAATAGACAGCCAGCCTATTAATCTGAAAAGAGCCAGGGTCCATGCCTTAGAAGCTTAGTATTCGTAGAATCACAGAATCATAGAATGGCCTGGGTTGGAAAGGACCTCAAAGATCATCTAGTTTCAACCCCCCTGCTATGTGCAGGGTTGCCAACTACAAGACCAGGCTGCCCAGAGCCACATCCACCCTGGCCGTGAATTCATTCGGGGATGGGGCATCCACAACTTCCTCAGGCAACCTGTTTCAGTGCATCACCACCCTCTGGGTGAAAAACTTCCTCCTAAAATCTAACCTAAATCTCCCCTGTCTCAGTTTAAAGCCATTCCCCCTTGCCCCATCACTATCCACCCTTGTAAACAGCCATTCCCCCTCCTGTTTGCACTCTCCCTTCAAGTACTGGAAGGCCACAATGAGGTCTCCCTGAAGCCTTCTCTTCTCCAAGCTAGACAAGCCCAATTCCCTCAACCTTTCCTCATAGGAGAGGTGCTCCACCCCTCTGATCATCTTAGTGGCCCTCCTCTGGACTAGTTCCAAGGGCTTTGCATCTTTTTTGTGCTGTGGGCCCCAGCCTGGACACAGTACTGCAAATGGGGCCTCACAAGAGCCGAGTAGAGGGGGACAATCACCTCCCTCTCCCTCCTGGCCACCCCTTTTTTAATGCAACCCAGGATATAGTTGGCCTTCCGGGCTGCAAGTGATATTGGAGGCAATCAGTAAATAACAAAAGGACAGCAGCAGAACATTCCTCCCTCTATGCTTCCAGGGAAGCAAGTCTTATCAAACAAGTCTGATCTTCATTTTTTTTTGTTGGAAAGGTAATTTGTATTGATAATAAAGCAACGTTTTCATGCTAAATGGACTAAACTCAGCAAACAGATAATGCTGAGTAGTTGAGAACCAGCCAGCATCCCTTGTTGAGGTTCCACAGACACTGTCCTCATCCTTCTCCTGTTCTGTGGCTGAGGGTGGCCTTGAGGCCAGGACAGTGATCTGCACTCCAGCCAGCAGAGGAGAGCAGGCACAGGGACGGCACTCGCCACAGGCCCAAGAACCCACAGGGCCCAGAAAAGTCCATAGCATCAAGGTCGAGAAGGGAATGTCAGTCAGAAAGTCTAGTTCAGCAGCAGCATGGTACAAGACTGGCACAGGTGTACCTAAAATGTAGCTTGGGAAAGACCAAAAGCAAAAGTATGAGCTTAAGTGCAGCTTCTGAGCATTTTGTGTTAGGGAATGTGCTAGTGGGAATATTGGATCAGTTCTTGAAGTATATTATAAAGCTAGAAAAAGATTATCAAAAAATATTGAAAGGAAAAAAGTCAAGAAAAGATGCTTTAATCTGTTAGGGTTGCCCAAGAAAGATGCTTTAAAAATGCTTTAATCAAAGTCTGCAAGTGTCTACGTAACGAAGAGATTTCTGGTAACAAATAGCTGCTTAGTTGAACAGAAAAAGGCACAGGAAGATCCAGTGGCAGAAAGCTGCAGTTCTTTCTCCAGCATGGGCCATTAATCAGTGGAACAACCTACCGCAGGATGGGGTGGTTCATCTGAAGTCTTTACATCAAGGCCACATCTTTCCAAAAGAGGTTCACCCTCTCTAACAAAATCTGCATCTGATGTCCTGCTTGAGGTTTGCACCCTGACTTACTGAGGATCGAGATGGAAGTCCTTAAAAGTATCACAGAAAAAATACCAGCTGTGTAGAAAAATCAGTGAAGACAGATAAGTGTGGTGTTATAGAGCAATGTAACTGATTCTCATGCCTTTGTCACCAGAGCTCACACAGCTCCTTCCAAGAGCAAATTATGGAAAAGAAGCAGACTGAGAAAAGGTATTTTTTCCAAATATATGTATTCTGTGCTTTAAAGACTGTGATATAGACATGCTTTTTCTTGAAGTTCATCTGGTGAAGTTCTGGCTGAGCATGGTGATGGGCTCACCAGTTGTTATTTATGAAGCACAGATTCTTGAGCGTGGTTAAAAAATACCAGTTCGTCTTCTTTCAGTTCAATCCCATTCCTTTGAGGCCAATTTAATCATGCCTGAAAGAGATCTGTAAAACAGAAGCACTTTGAGTTTCCTACAGAGAAAAAAGGAAGGCACCAGCCTGTGGGAGAGATTACAGCTCTTACGTCAAAAAGAGCACATGCATAGGGTGCAATTCCATGGCTGCACTCCTGAGCTCAAACTGCCTACATTTATGGCCAGAACTCCCACGGGGAGAGGCAGGAATATATGAGGATATTTGCCACTATTTATAGTAATAGCAGTATAATTTATATACTTGTAGTGCTCTGCTCTGATGGGACTTTCTTTGTGCTGGAAGCTGGACATATACAGGAGACAAGGCGGGAAGAAGACAATTCAGTCACTGTGGGAGCTCTGTAGCACAGCGTCTCCAGCAGCCTGCTAGAAAGCTGGAGCTGCTCTTTTGGGGCTGCTGCCCAGGCAGAAAAAGTTCTCCCATTCTCTGGCTTCTTTGAGCCAGTGTGAAAAATCATTCTCTCAGATTTTATGTTGAGTTTTTACTTCTGATATGCAAATGGCTGCTGGATGAAAGAGTCTGTTCCAAGCACACTGAGTTTTTCATGATCAGAGAGCCGCAGTAAAGAGCTGGATGCAGAGTTAGTGCTGGCTTTGCTCCATCTGTCCCTTGGGATCCAGTAGCTGTGTTCTAACACTTCTGTGACCTAAGCTTATGCAGTGCATGTCCTATGGCTCAAGGTATCCTATGAGGAAATGAAATAGCGATCTACCTGCTGATTTGTTATCTGCGTGCCAAGAGACATGGACATGGCATGTGAGAGGGGGATGCGTGTATTGTGTGTGTGTGTGCTGGATGGTGTGTGTGTTGGATCTGTGTGTGCATGTACATGTTCCACATGTGTGCATGCTGTGTGTATGTGTACGCCGTCTTCTCACTGAAATAATTAAATCTGGGAGCTCTGCAGAGTGAGCAATCTGTGCCTGCCCTATTGCTGGTAAAGGAATGGGAGCAATAGCTCAGGTCAGGGCTCTGAGTGCAGCCACAGCACAAATAGCATTCAGTCACAACTCAGCAGAGTTCCCGCTGTCAAGCCCTTAAGCTCATTGGCCATTTCACGTATTTTGCAATTTACATTGTTGAATCGCTTCTCCTTCTTCCATAAGCTTACAAAAACAAGCAATTAGTTAAGAAAATACCTAAGGCTTTTCTCCCCACACAAGCCTATTTCAATCTTCTTCTCTCCAAAGCCTGCTGTTGGGCTCAGCAACATTCCTGCTCCCTGTGGGCCGCATCCCTGCAGTGATGGCGGCCAGATGAGCCGTGTTGGCATGGCACAAGTGCTGCTATCCCTGCAGAGGCCAAACCTGTGCCCGAAGTACCCCACTGAACGCTGGCTGCAGCCAGGCCGCAGACTCTGCCGCTGTTGGGCAGTCACACTGTCCGTCATCCCAGCCGGGATCCCCCACAAAACGTCCTCAGGCTGCAAATCACACACACAGCGTGCTGCGCTCCAGCACTGTGTGTGCATGTGTGTGGCTTCTGGGTGAATGTTTTAAATTTGTTTTGTTCTGGAAATACCAACCATGTCCTTTGAGACCATTAGAAATGAGGTTTATATAGACGTGGTAAAAGACCACTGTGGGCAAGGATAATAAAATATGAAATTATTATTATGAAAGGCATAACAACTGGTTTAAAAGAGGAAGTGCTGAGTTTTTCAAGTTCAGCAAGTGTGATTATTTTTCTCTTTCATTTTCTATGTGCCTGCAAGTATACAATCCTAATTTGAGAAGTGGAAAAGATGGGTTTGTTTACAAGCAAGCAATATAAACTCATCTATCAGACTCATCAGTACATGGGGCAAATCATAAATTGCCATCTCTGTGTTGGCTTTAAGGGAACAATGACAGTTACCCCATGCGAGGATGTGCCCCTTATTTCCAAATCAAGGAAGCTAAGAGCTTTGCTTCTGGCAAGGGCAACTCTAAAAGGAATCATTCCTAATGCAATCTGTCCTTGAAATAAAGCTCTGTCTCTTCTGCATTCCCTGTCTCATCTGATAGGAGCTTCAAATATACAATTTCCAGTGTTTTCATATGACATTGTTGGGACAGGAAAAAATATTAGCAACATGATTCCTAACAGAATCTGCATGAAGTCATCACGCGTTTGAGTTCCTGCTAGACATAAATCCATTATCTTACAAACTGTGTTGCTCACATGACATTCCTACTAAGCAGCTGCAGATGATAAGAGCTACTCTGCATAATTTACTTTGAAGTATATTTGAGATAGGATTAACCAGATGATGTGCTCCTTTTTTTCTCTTTCTCCTTTTCTCTCTTGTTGTTGTTGGTATCAGCAGCAGTATGCTCCTATGAAAAGGTTTGTGGCTCACAGATACCCATGTGATGTATGTGAACCTTGTGAGTAGAATGTCTGTATCTTACTCTGAATGTGTTAATGTTGGAAGTGCTAAATAATGGGCATTTCTGCCATGCAGAGAGAAATCTGAAACTGCTGAAATCAGATAGTAAAAAAGCACTGCAATTAGCTTGTACAAGTACTTGACAATACATCTGATTTACCAACAAATGATTGTTCTATCTTTCCATCAGCTTTCTTTCAAGTCCAAGTGTGCATTGTTTTTTAATCATTAGCTCTTGGAACATGATTTCATTAACAAGAACGCTTTGGCATTGTTAGAAAATGAGAATAGTTTATATTTGCATTTGCTGACAACATTCTGAGACACTGAATTGTTTTGTAGCTTCTTCCAAGGGATAGTCTTGCTTAGTGGAGAACCACGTCTTTGCCCATTTGTTTTCTGCTTCACTTGTTATACACAATGCAAAGGAAGTGACTATGAAAATGCAAATGAATATCCTCGTCTGAGTAGTGTTAATATGATAGCATGCTGTACGTCTGAATGGCTCCGAAAATTAATGGATAACAATCTGAACTGTGGAAATGTGTGAGCCATGGTGAGAAAGTTGCAGTTCAGATGTACTGCTTTTTTCTCCTCAACTCCAAACCTTGAATAAAAGAAGGAAACGCTTATAGGATGCAGATACAAATACCTTCATGGCATCAGCTTGGGTTTGGTTCTTTGTCTTATTACACTCAAACGAAGCATCTCATCAAATTTAGATTAAGATGGTAAGCTAAATCAAGGTCAACTTTTTATTAACTTTTGCTTTTACCTCCACTCTGTTTAAATGCGTTTGTTCTGAAATCTCCCGGCTGCCGCCGCTGGAAGTTTAGTGGCAATACTACAGACTTTTAGCTTTTATGGATTCTACAAGAACAATATAACATAATACTGGCAATCATAAACAGATACTAAGTTGTTTCAGTTTGGAAACAATTGCAGCCATATAACCCTTGGTGGGCTCTTTTATACGAACTTTTATTTTTCTCTGTACAATGGCTAACATGGGAACTATCCCCCATCCAATAGGACAGCTTGTGTTTGCTCAGGAAATGGTTAAGTTGCAGCAGGTCACCCCTGGTACTTCGTGGCAATGCTTTGATTTGTCTTCCATACAAAAACAGTTAGAGTCATTTGTTTTACTAACAACTCCCCTCAGAGCAGAACCTCAGCACTATCTTAAAAAAAATTAACTTCACACATGACTTTGTCAAGAACCTTATTTCTGTCTCAAGAGAGTTCAAATTTCATAAGACCCGGACACTGCGTAGTTAAGAGCACAGACTTTGGAAATGTTATTTCCTTTATTTTTGCTGTCCATACCACCAATTCAGCCCCGGACATAAAGGCTACACTCGCTAAGCTTATCAAAATGTCTGGACTTGACTGGGTGCACCCAGCTTGGCCATTACCGAGAGGGTTCTGGACAGAATCGTGGTGGTGCCTCCGGACTGCATTCTGGCTAGTTCAAAGACATATCTCATGGATAAGTCAGCAGTAGTCACACTTTCTGTGCTTCTGGCAATTCAAAAAATATTTGGCGTATCTAAAAATAGGGAATGATTATGGACTGGCTAATTACTTTCAAAATGAAGGAAATATAGTTGCAGTCACAAAAATAGATTGGCAAGGCAGCTTAAAGCTACAAATAGGCATAGGTGGATAGCGGAGGCTTTGGATGTATCCTACTCCCTCCTCCTCTGAGGTGTCACATGGACATGAAGCTTTTTAGTATTAAATGTAAGTCCTGTAAGGAAAAAAAAACAAAACCTCACTCTTCCTGTTGTTTAATTATTGCAGTTTAATTGTGATAAGTCTAGTTTGTCTTGCATGTCTAGATCAGTTGAGAATGCTATCTGGACTTGAAATAGAGGAAAAAGAAAAGATTTCTTTTTGTTACAGTTTCAAAGCACTTCACATTCACCACAAAGCGTCTGCAAACAGTAAAGCTCAGAATACCAGCCTGTATCAAGTCATTAACCTTTTAGGACTCAATCAAAGCAGTGTTGTGTGACACTTTATTAATGAATGCTTTAATGTGGTATATAAAAGCTAACAAACATGGAAACTGGCAATGATTCATCAAATTTAGTATTCCATCAAGCATTTCATTTTGAAGCCTGGCAGTTTTTAAAAATAGTCCAATGGCATACAAGTTCAGAGGAATTCCTCTAACGAAATTCATCCCCCTCTTCTTAGGACTTCTCAAAACTGTGTTTAGACACCCAGCAAAAGCAAGAAATGTACATAAAAAATGTTGAAGCAGTTATGTGACCTTCTAAATTACATTTGAAGATATTTTATGGAATCTGTTGTGAAGAGTGGAGGAAGTTGTCCTTATAAATACACTTGCAGTTTAGGTCACACATTGTCTGCAGTCATTGCTAGGAGGCAAAAGCCCTGTTGTAAAACAGCTGGGCTTCTTGGCTTGGGGCAAAGGCAAATTCCACAGCCAGAAACCTAATTAGACACTTTTGGAATTCACAGCACCCTTTCACGCTATGACCTTTTCCTTTCTGTCTTCTCCTCTCTTCTCTCCAGCTCCCCCCCATATGTCCTCCGCCCCCTCTGCCCCCTGTGATCATTTGAGTCTCTCCTCACTAAATATGTTGCTTTTTTACATAAATACTGTCTGCCGGCCAAATTCAACTCTGCTGGTAACAAGAGCAACTTGGAAGTCATCAAACTGATGGCAGGGCTGTATTTGTCCCTGAGATCCATTTAACTTCTGAATGACTCAAAGCATATCCAGTCCCCTACAAATTCCCAAAAACATGTGCTGCAGAGCAGTGGTGTCAGAGAAATGGTTTCATCTGTGCTGGAAAATTGGAGAAGTCCGCAAAGAATTCTCACCTTGCCCTGGAAAAAAATAACAAAAACACAGAGGTGTGTTCTAAACATGAGCCATACTGGAACGCTCACCTGAATGGGGACAGCCCAGGTTCAAATGCCTGCAGGGACTTGAACCTGAGTCTTCCACATCTCAGGTAAGTGCACCAAATCTGGCCTCATACTTGCTTTTTTTTTTTTTTTTTTGGTTTTTTTTTTTAACCTTACTTTTGTCATTTAAAAATTTTAAACGTCCACCAAATACTTTTCAGATTGTCAGAAAGGCATTTTTCAATGAACAGTATTTCTGCAAATCTGCTGAACACCTACATCCCCAAACACGTTCAAAACTTTTCTAAAAGGATGATGGACTTTAAGTGTTACTTGTATCAAGGAACAGTAGCATCCAAAGGTAGACATAAGGATCTCTGTGTCTTGTAAAATAAATGAGTAGCTGATAGAAATGAAAGGCTATTAAATGCCACTCAGGTTGTATAATTTACAGTGAGACTATTATATATCTTTTTCTTAAATTGTTTTTATAACTTAAGTTGTAATTCTTATCCAAACTCATTTCAGCCAAAGAGCGTGTTCCCTCACATGGATTTTTCACTTAACTAAAAACTGCAGCCTTCATCCATTAAAAAAAAAAATACATGATAAATAGGATATTTTAACAGAATTGGGTAATGGAGAACTGCTGTGCCACTCTGGAGAAATGTCTATAACTCACTTATGCCTTCTGGTATTTGTACAGAATGTTGACTCATGAATCACAGAGTAGCTATCATAAAAAAAAACAATGTCTCCTTGACAAAAAAAAAAAAAAAAAAATTTTACTCAGCTGAGATTTACAGTAAAGATTCATGCCCACATTTTAAAATCACAAATGCTATTATGTTACACTTGGGGTTCTGTTTTGTAAATCTCTGAACTCCGGTAGTACGTTTCCTGTTCCAAGTTCCACAAAACACTAACAAATTACTTCTTGCCACGCTCCTGAAGGACCATTCTCATTTTACAGACGGCAACACTGAGGCGGAGGGGCTCACTGGGCTGACCAGAGGAGGAGTGAGGCTTCACTCCCATTTTCCATGGCTGTCAACCCCAGCAGCAGGACCCCTTTGCCCTTGCAATCACCCAGCAGCAACACTTCTCCATTGCTACCCCTTCTGTTCAAATAGCATTTTTAGGCTTTTGCACCATTTTGCCTCCTTCCTATGGAAATACACATTTTTTCCCTAGCCAAAGGGCTTGTGGCTTTGTACAGAAAGCAGCAGAAAGGTTTAGGCAGATTTTAATGAAATATGTGGAGCGCTTGTCATGTCAGTATGCTTTTGTCACAGCCGAGCATGACGAGCAACAGAAATTATCACGGTCACTGACAGTGGGAAGGAAAGTGAGGGCTACAAGGTGTGCAGGGGATGGCCAGGCTGTGTATTCCTGTGGGAGAGCAAGAGCTCACTGCTCAGGGCTTGTGGAGCAGAGGGCCAAAGCTGGGAAAGCGCTGGAGGTGCTGTTGAGAGGAGACTAACAGAACAGAGTCTCAGCATCAATAAAGCAGAGAAGAAATCCTGCAGGTCTCTCTGTGACTTCACATAGGCACAATATTGCCTCTTTTGGGGATCGGTGATGCTTCCCCCATCTGTCTGAACACCAGACACAGCACATGCCAGTTGCGGCTGCTGCACGCTCTATCCATGTGCCTCCAACCAGTACCTCCCTTGGCCTGTGTCCCAAAACAGCCCTCATTTCACCTCCCCAAACAAGCGTGTACCCACGCACACTGCTGCTATTTGCATGGGATTGGATATTTAAATCAGAGAAAAATATTGTTCATTATCATTTGCAAGTATCATTTTAATCACAAACTAAACCTCAAAGCAACACTAAGCGTGCCTGATTGCTACCTGGTCAGCACCATCAAGGTCCCCTGGAAAAACTAATGAGTGTTACTATATATCCGCATACCTCGGAGATAAATGTTGTTTGCATCTCCTTCCCTAATGACAGAATGGAGATTGTTCAGTAAAGCACCCTACCTCTTAATATGCAGGGTTTGTTATAGCAGCAGCTCAACTCATATTTCCACTGGTTTGATGGTAAGCGAACAGCAGTAGCAATATTAATCTGCAGTAACCTGTCAGTGAACTCTACAGCTAATATGATGTAGTTATGATTTTACCATCAATCAGAACTGAACAGGCCCCGGACAATCCTTACAGCACTGCCTCAAAAAATCTAATTGTGCAAAAGCTTCATCGGTTTCCAACATTTCTTTTTTATCTGTCACAGACTTTTGGCCTACTACACAACCTTTTATTGTTGGTCTTATTGCATTAGCTTGTTGGACAAAAAAGAGAAGGCTAAATCTAAGAGTTCCCCTGCATTCCATCATTTGTTACCACGCGGGATCCTGTTTGACAGATCCATATTATTTTAGATTTAGATAAATATTATTGGGACATATGGCATTGTGTGAACTTTTGAACCACCGACTGCCAGCATATAAAAAAGGCTTGTAATGTTTTCACCTCCGTGTTTGCATGTTCAGATATATAAGAAATATAAAACAAGAATGGAAGAACTGAGGTGTACCACAGAGATGGATTTTAGATGTAATGTAAACACACACCTTTTTTTAGTTAATTTTATTCATAGAAAAGAACAATGGCTGAAAAAATGAACTATTGGCAACAAATATGAACTTTCACAGAAGTTAGAGTTCCATTAGTAATTAAGATGAATGGTAATTCATTTCTCTTTTGGGCATTTTTAGTACAACCATGTATTACGTAGTTCTGTAGCTTAAATCCGACGTGTGTGTGTAAATATCATAAAGGCAGCACAGACACGCGTTCCCAGCAAGGAGCTCTCTTTCAAACACTGGCTGTAAGGGATCACAGCTTGCCGTGAGATACATTACAGCCATGCTATTTCTGGTGAGTTTGCCACGCCACAAGTTTGGGTGTAACTTTTGCGATTTTAAACATATAAAAACATCAAGGAAGACGAACTATTAACATTATCTGCTGAGTCATTTTAATCTCTTGCATCTTAAATGTAATGGGGGTTTTCAGAACTCAAATCGCTAATCAGCACGTCGGGTAAACGTGCACATTCAGAGATAACAGCCGGCTGTAAAAATATATTTATATTTGTGATTTAATGTATCGCCAACTTGATATTTCATTTCTCTTAGCTTTACTCAGAAACTGTGAACATTTCTGCTAGCATGATCTTTTTTGGCAGCAGTTTTAGAGCGGCAAAAAAGCAGGGAGTAATGACTGAGATGTGTACACAGTGCATTGTGCTCTTTACAGCAAGTACGTCCTTTTCGCCAAACAAAAATTTGTGCACACTTTCAGCTCACTTCATCCCTTCCTAACAGGAGCAAAACTCTTACAAAGCAGAGGAGGTTGCGCGAGCCCACAATGCAGGCAGTGTGTGCTCCGTGCTGGAGCGGCCGCTCGGGAATTGAGCAATTCGGACACTAATGGAGGAAAGTCTTGTTTTAAAAAAAGGGCTCCGACTTCAAAGAAATATTTCGGCTATATGAACATCAAATGAATAGCTGAATTTTAGCCCTCGATCGATCATAACGTAAAGTAATTGCAATCCAATAAAAATAGCCCTACAAAATAAGGAAATGGCTGTCGCATCCTGTCAAAAACACGTAGGAATGCGGCTTCGGAACTACTGAGAGAGCCGAGGTGGCAGAAAGACAAAAACAGGATGTCAGACTGTTAGGACAATCGGGAAGCACTGATTTGTTCGGCACCTCCCGCCGGCCGCGGTAGCTGGTCAGGCTGCCTCTAGGGGGTCCTGTGCCGCTGCGGGGCGATCCTGTGCTGCAGGTGTGCGGCTGCGCCCCGCGGGGCGGCGAAAGTGGCGAAAGAGAGGGGTTCCCACCTTCAGCCCTCGTTACAGTGCGTACCGCCGTTATGGCAACGACAGGACAACTTTCATGCCATTCATGTCAGTGCATTAAGCTGCGTCTGTTCATTTTTTTAGACGGCTGTATTCAAAAGCCAACCACGAAATTGTTCGTTGCGCTTTAACGACGATTTCACTTTTTGTCTCGGAAGGCTGTCAGCGAGGAATGCTGATTTTGCTTCCTAATTTCACAGCCCTCTTTTGGCACAGACTACAGCCCCACGCCACATCTCCTCTGCGACTGGAGGAGCAGCTCCAGCAGGTTGCCCAGGGTTCCCTCTTCCTTCGAAACCAGTGTTACGCTGCTCATAATGGAACAACAAAAGAATAACGTACAAGTCGGTGTGGTGAGAAGTGCTGTGCCCGGCCAACCACAAATATAGCAATAGAATTATAAGCTCAGTTGGTTAGAGAACAATAAAGCCACATCCATTAACATGAGTTCAAAGATTAATAACAGTATAATTAAGAAAAAACCTCAAGCCATTCTTTAATGAATATTTTAACGTGAGCAACAACGTTTGGGGATTTTTGTAACTAACAACAACTCTATTCGCCCAGATTTTTCAAACATGAGAACATTTAGTCAGAAATCCTGATTGTCTCTGGGAAAGGTCAGTGAATGAGAGGCAAAATATTGCAGGGGTCTGCTAAACTGCTCCTCTTTGCCGTGATACCTGAGAAGGAGCTCACGTGTTGCAGGAACCCCTTCCTCTCATTCACTGCTGGCACAAGAGGGTAGCTCTTAACCTGGTGCTCATAGTGAAATTGATAGAATTTGAAGTTCAGAAGTTCAGATAATGATGGTTTGTTTGCTTTTAACCTTTATCATGCACGTGGCATCATTTTATTTAGAAAGGAAATAAATGAAGATTCTGACTGTCACCACTTCTATTACAAAGTATAAAACACCTCCTGCCATTCAGTAGCTGGGAAGCTCCAAGCAGAGCACTTGCAGAGAAAGTTAATTTTAGGTAATTTTAAATCAAACTTTGACATTCTGCTCTAAGGGGGTGGATGAGCCAAGGTCTGGCTGAACTGTTCTCACAGTCCACATTGAGGTGAAGACCTGTGCATAAACATTTTTGGGCATTTTCTCATAACGGAGCATCCCCTCATGGCAGGGATGTGGCAAGAGTGAGAGCTCAACCCTCCACCCCCTGACATGCTTCCCTTCACCCCACCTTTCCTTTCCTTTCCTCCTTCTGTTGAAACCAACATTCCAACGAAGGTTGGCCAAACTCAAATAAAATGTCCTGTGGTTTCAGCTGTCTTGGGAACCTTGGGCAAGTTTCATGCTTGTCTCTGCATGCAGCTGAGCTGCTGAACTTGCCTACAGCACTGGTATCTGGGTGAGGGGTGCGGTGGTCTTGGTGCATGGGAACGCTCCCTGGCAGCTTCTCACAAGGCCCTGCCTCCCTGGGTATTTGCAGCATGGAGATCATAGTAAGATTAGGGAAAAGAAAGCGATGAGCTCTAAGGGGGATTGCAAAATGCACAGCGACATTTGACACTGTCCAGCTCACAAGAGCATTTAGGCAGAATGTGAGCCACCAGCTAAGGCTCTGTACCCATACTTTTTTTTTTTTTTTTTTTTTTTTTTTTGCTTTATTGTGGCTACAATAAGAGTAGGAGTGAAACTGTAACCAGCAAGCTGGGATGTTGAATTTAAAAAATAATGAATTAGGCTGATACCTATTAAGTGCAACTTTTTCTCATTTAATACATACTTTAAAATAAAACCATGTATTTCAAAACAGTTAAAAACACTTTACACTAATACAACCAACTATAGTATAGAGATTACACCAGCTATTGCCTATTTTATCCCACAAAATAGATGCTTGTCTAGTGAAAGCAGGTATGCAAAACACATCTTCTCAGCTTCTCCTAACCAAGATGCAGATGTAACAAGTTCTGGGAGTTCTGAAGACCTCCAAAGGACCCCTTTTAAAGTTATTTCCCAAGATGACATAGTCTTTCTGGGATGGGTAACATGCGTGCATGAACTGTGGGCTACCTCAGAACCAGCCCACAGAACAGGAGAGCACTGTGAGTAACAAATGTCTGCTCCACTGTGGTCAGTCACAGGAGACCTCATTCAAAATACAGTAAGATTAATAAGATTTTTGTATGCTCCAAATAAATTTGTCTCAGATTCTATGCAACCAAGGACAACAAAGTAGAGAAAGGCTTTCTTGCGTTAGTATGAGAAATTAAAATTCATAAAAGTAAAAATAAAATGGGTGAAGATTAATTAAACACATCCTTATCAATTTTAAACTATTCAGGATATTTCCCTTTACACCATTTAGGTTGTATCATTAGCCTGAGGTTCAAAGGAAAAGATTTCTTTGAGCAATTTTTTAAGAAAACATTGACACGCTTTAAAAATCAGAAACATTTCCCCATACTTTCTGAATCAAAAGAGTTTTGAGATGGAGCCCTCCTTGAAATCTTTTTGGTTCCAATGACTCACTATTTTCATGAGAAAACACTCTGTTGTTTTCTGATGCAGAGCTCTGCACTAGTGTACATGTGGCTCTTCATTGCCTTGTGAAATCCAAGAGAGAGGACTGCTGTCTTGTCACACATTGGATCCACTGCTTTCGTGAAGTGGTTAGATAGTTTGGGAGTACTTTTGATCTTTATACATCAAAAAATAACTCATAGCATTGTGTGCACAATGCAGTAAGGAGACTAATGTCAAACTTAAAAGGAACATTAACAATAAAATGGGATTCATAACGAGTGCATGAAAGCTCTTGAAACTAGCTGCTCAACTGGCTGTTTCTGATCCGCTGACCTTCCACACAGAGCGAGGGCAGAACTCACAAGCCTATTCTCCATTCCCATCAGAGCTCAGGGGAATGCTCACGACCACAGCTGACCACACAGCCTCTGCGCTTTCATTCTAAGCCAAGAGGCCAATAGTTTCCTCTCTAATTGAGCTGAAGGACATTTTAAAATAATTAATAGGATTTGGTGCAACTACTATTATTTGTTGTGCTGTGTGCAGTCTAATTTTTATTGCCTGCTTCCAGAGTTTAAAGACTTTTCTTAGGAGAGGTTGAATACCAATGGGTCTGAAAGTAGTCCCAAGGCAAGGCAGAATATAAATAGCCCTGCAAGCATAACAAGCTGAAGGCTCCACTGAGGCGAAAGCACATCAAGTAATTAAAAAACACTGTATGATATAAATAGGGAATAGCCCTTTGCAGTTGCAGACCATATATATTAAGTATACTATCAGGATCTGAGTTGTTTTTAACTCTGATACTGATGGGAGTAGAGCACAAACAGGAAGAGTGAAGGCACGGGGGGAACAGCTTGTTCCACATACAACCCCTTGGGGCCAGTCCACCTGGTAGTGCAAACCCACCCACACATGGTAGCCGTCTCTGACAGTCCTGTGATACCTCCAAGTTTTCACCCATAACACAATTAAATTTTTAGTCAGAAAGCCTCTTCTTGCGTGAAGACATTAACAAAAAAGAGCAGATTTTTCTACTTCATGCAGATCATTTCGCAGACCTATCCATCCTGAATTATTTAGGGCTCAGATAACTGCTGTTGCTTCACTGACAGAAGAGTAACAGATGTAGGACTGGGGTTTGTGAGAGAGAGAAAATGAGGAATGACTGTATGCAGGCTTGATGCGAGCAGCTATCTGACTGTATGCTGGAAAGCTGTGATTTTATTTTCCTTTTTCTGTGGGCCTCGCAGACTGGGATTGACTTTCCCTCTCTACAGGAAGTCCTGACACGCAACCAATGCAGAAAGCCTTCTGAAGTCTCATGAGCCCCTAAAGGCTGTGTGTATTTTCTTCTAAGTAGGGCCCTACCTGATGTTGCAGCACCATCCATCATGTCAGCAACCAGCACTGCTCTGGGGACATGATTTGTTAGTTAACACAGCCTTTGTTAGCTGGCTTTCCAGTAGTACACATTGATGGAGGCCTGCAGCCTTCAGGAAATTTCCAGCAATAGACAAGAAAGGCGAAAACTAGGGCAGGTGCAATATGTGCACTGATTTGAACCCATCAAAAACTTGGCTGATCCTATTCATTACCCAGGTGATGTACTCTGCCATAGAAACTGCACTGTGAGGCAGGTTACTTTTTAGATTGAGATCGTGGCCTCTTAAATCTAGTTTTCATCTCCATTTAAACATGTATAAAGTGCAGGAGTCCTGGATGGAAACCCGACGTATATGGACTTTTCCTGCTTTTTATTCCTTTATTTATAAATGTAAGAGCAAGCATAAATGCAGCACAAATACCCTAACGACCAGTGTACAGGAGTACAAATTGGTATGCTGCATCAGAGGAATAAAGGAGAGGGCTGATAGAATGGGGAGAGTAATTTACTGTGCACTGGTCTCAGCTGCCAGTGATTGCAAAGGGAACTCAGCAGATGTTTTTTTGATAAAGGTTGTTTCTTGCTGCTGCTGCAGCAAAATCCATAGCATTATTCTGTAGGACTTTGCACATCATGATTCTGCCATTTCAGTTAGTCTTAACAGCTGGATGATAAAAAAAAAAAAAAAAATTGTTCCAGTGGATTATTTGAAATTTGTCATGTTGATTTAGTTTCATTACTGTTATTAAATTTTATTCTGGAATGGTTTACATATCAAGAATGCATAATGGGTTTCTGTGTGGCCTGGGATTTATTCCTTGAATGAGGAAAGGACTCTACTGTGACAAAGTCATAAAGCCTTATTGACTTGATCCTTTGCCATAAACATAGGATTCAGGGAGTTAGATCGAATATTAAAATTGATATGATGGTTGTACTTTTATCAAGAGAATAATCTCTTCCAAAATAAAACCTCACAGTAAGTCTAGACCTACAGAATAGTTTCAGAAATCTGCTATTCCCTGGCGTGAATAGGAAAATATTCTCCTAATTAAGAACTTTGTAGGCAATAATGTTGAAGAGTACCAAAATAAATATGCACATTTAATTCACTATCCAGATCCTGAACCAAAATAAAACAAGATTAACAGTGTCATAAAAATTAAAAGTGCACTGACATATGGAAGGGTCTAAACAAACAAAAGAATGTTTCTGAGCAAAGAAATTCTGAACACAAAACAGCATATCAAAATTGAAGCTGTAGTGAAAGACGAGCCAACTGAAATCCTGCACTCAGAAGATAGTCACATTTTATTTGAATTCAGCTTTTGGATCCCTTCTTTTCTAATGGGAACACCTGCAACACAACAAACCTTTGGATTTGGATCTAAACGCTGTGGTGTAAGAAAGCACTCCTACGTGAGTGGTGGCCATTTTGTCACATTCCTGGAGGGCAATTTGCACATAGGAGAAAGCTGCCATGTCATAGAACGTAAATTATGCAAGACTGCATGTCACCTCCGAGAGATATACTCTTGCTGATTTGTAAATTAAAGACAAACCACAAAAGTTCCTAATTCCTTCACAACATAACTACTCATGAGTTTCTGCTGAAAGACTGCCATCAAAAGGCAATAAATCTTCAGGAAATAATATCACAATGCAAGCTTTAAAGCACTCATGACTTTTCCCCAACTTTCTCTGGAATATTTCTTCCAAAAGAAAGCAGATGGCAAAATACTCAGTGGGACTGCTTTTGCGTTCAAACACTCCCAGGGGTTTCCATTAATTCGAGTTGTCTCTACACAGACACAGATATGAACAGAAATAGTTGTCCATCTTTCCTTAGGATCACCATGTTTTTTTCCTCAAAGTATTATTTGAAACTAGTGTCGCTATTAGGTGCATTTACAATGCAAAAACACAATGAAAGAAAATACAAATTAACACTTCTAGCTGAAGTGAATTTGCAGATCCAAGATGTGTCAGGATCCAGCCTTCTCCTGTGAGGCCGTGGGACAGAGGACAGAGGACCCGACCTTTCTGCTTCTCTGCCAGCCTAGTTGCATGGCCAGGCAAAAAAAGGTCTGCTGTAGAAGTCAGAGACCACCACTGAGCTGAAGTTCCTCAAGAAGCTGAATTACTGTGGAGAATTAGATTTATTTATTTACTGATGTACCAAGGGAAAACAAATCCCTGAAAAGACAGATTTTCAGAGCTGGCCTCATTCTGTCTCTATTGATGTCAGCAACATCCATTGAAACAAAATAAATCCAGTGTTGGACGATTCCAAAGATCTCACATTTTGTAAAGCACAAAGAAGTTCGCAGCGACTTCATTAGCGGCATTGCAGCTAACGAACAAAGCGCAGCCGGGTGCAGGGTGCTGGCTGGCAGCCCCGTGGTGGTGGCCGCAGCCTGGTGGCCCCGGGGACGTGCGTCATGGCAGGGAGCACCCAGCCACACTGGTGCTGAGCAGCCAGCCGTTGCCAGGGGATACAGTGCACACAGCAGGGGACCAGGCTTGCACAACCTGGAATGAATGTTTCAGCCCAAAAAAGGGAAACATCGCTCATGAGAATTGCAACAGTGAAGGCTAAGCACAAGAGATAATCAGATGTTAATATAAACGCGTTCCTTTCCAGTGTAATAAATAAACATCAGAAAACATGACAAGCATGTTCCAAGTAACAGAGGGATATTTTCTAACAATGAATTCAGATAACTCAGGTTCTGCTGTACAGAAGCAAACAGGAGAGACACAGTAAACCCAGAACAGTGCACTGGTTTACAGCAGTGGTGCAACACCTCTGCATTGGCGAGCTGCACTGCTGGGCTTGGGCTCCACTGCACCTCTCCATGGCCCACCCATCCCACCCAAGGGTGTCTTAAGCAGCCCACCCACAACTGGAAGGAATTAAAGGTTTATGACTGCATTTACACTAACCACCTCTCCTGAGTAGCTGCACAAGGGAAGGAGGCCTGACCAACACCTATTTTGAGTGAAGGCAGCCAGCTAACCAGCCAACACTTAAATGTTAGGTGCTCTATCTTCAGACCACATGTGTTTGCACTGTTTTTCAGATGATTTCACTTTTGAGCATGTACACTGTGCGGAGATCACTAAGCTAGTCACAAGTTGGTTTTTTTTTTAAAGGGGTTAAATTTTAATAAGCACACAAAGCTGTTAGCTTGACAGTCCTGTTTTCCATAAAACTCACATTCATAACAAGCAATAAAGATGGAACTTTACTGCAGTTTGACTCATGAGTCTGCCTAAAACATGGATCTGAAGAGGTCTCCATCAAAGGAAAATGTAGTATAGGCTTCATGCCAGGTCAGTCTTTTGTTCCTTTACAATAAGAGAAAGAGTGCCAACTATGATATAGTTTTATAAGGAAGTCATCTATTTTCCAATAACATGATTGAAACTGGCCGTTCACTACATGTAGGCACTCAAAAGCCAATATTGTTAATTGACATCATCTTTCTCCTTACTTTTAAGTGAAAAAAGAATATGTATCTTTTTCTGATCCTGTTTCTACCTCAGCATTGATATTTACTGCATTCCTCTGCTTAAAAGGAGAGAATTAAATGAAAGCCAAAGACCTGACCTTCTTATCGTGGTACTTTTTTGCAATATTTATCCATCTCTTTCTCAAGATTCATGTGTAAAACACAAGACTGTAGCAGAACATTATTGGCTCATTCAGGCCAACCTTGCTTTGCTTTGAGTCCATTTGGCACATGCACCATGGATTCACAGCACATTAAAATCAATTGCAGACTTTGCATACACTGTATTGAACTTCAACTGCATGCCACAATGTAAAAAAAAAAAAGAAGGACAAGATACAGAGGGCTGAAACAATTGTTCTGTCAATTACTTGTTCTACAGTGCACAGCCAGCATATCTGACGGCACTACAGGCAACCATTATAATGTATTCCACAGGAATCTCCTTTCCAAAAGAGCAATCCCTATCTGCAATCAAATTAATTGTAAAAATGTCTGTACTAATAAAAACTTAGATGTTGACAGAACCTGCCAGCATCTGAGAAACATGGCCTATTCAGGAATATATCTCAGAATGGCAAGTATTAGAAATGTAAAAGGATTATCAAATCAGATCCTGACAATCCAAAATTATTTCTTCATGCTTTTTTTATGCTTGTTTTTTGAAAGATACTTAATCTCACTGTTAAAATGGCTTGGGTAAACAGAACAAGGAAGAGATTTGTCTCTATAGGTCTGATTCATGCCATACAGTCAGTTTGACTCCTGGCCTTTTGTTTGCCCATCTTTAATAAGAGAGATAGCAATATCTTTCTATTCTCCAAGACAGTTATGCTGATTACTTATCACTTACCAAAATCTTTCAAACTGAAAGAAGTGTCACAGAGACTATATGAGACATAATTTGGTCTTTCATTGCATTTCTTGCTTCCATTTTGTGTTGAGAGCAAAGACTCATTTCTGATAGCTATCATGTTCTGCTCCTTCTCTCATCAATTACTTGAAGAAGTTACTGCCATCCAAGGTTATGTTTCTAATGATTTTTTTAGTTGTGTAATTTAGAATGTAAAATCACTCAATTTCATCTTATTCTGGAGATCACTAACTGTAATTATACATGGAAATGATGAAATGAAGGATAACTAGATATACTCTCATCCACTTTCAAGGTCTACCATAAGAAATCCAGGTCAGATATGCTTATTTCAATGTCACTTCACCAGCATTTCAGAATATTAGGGCTCGCATCCAGTTATGGTGCAAAGGTTTGCTTACAAATATTTCATTTTCCTTACATATACCATGGAACTCTATTTAAAAGAAATCATTCTGACTCTTTGGTCAGTCAAAAGTTGCAAGTGAAATGAAAACACAGATATAAACAATTCCCAAAACAAAAGACATCTTTTCCCAAAAGCTCCAAGCCCCCAAACCAACTGAAAAAAAACCATACTGCAAAACTTTGTTAGCCAAAGAGTTCAAGGAGATTGACCTTGACTCTTTTAAGGGCTTTCATAAGTATTCTTTGAAGAAAAGAAATGCTAGTGAGAACAGATCCTTTCACACACAAAAGGAATAAATGAAATGGCTCTGACACCAAGTTCCTTTTCAGATATTTCCTCAGTGGGAAAAACAAAGAAGAAATGCTTGGAGCACTGAGGGAGGATGGGATGAGAATCCTTTAAATATATATATATCTATTTAAAAAAAAAAAAAAAAAAACCTACAACTGAGAAATGACAGACAAGAGAACACGTTAGGGAAATGTGAACAAACACAAAAAAAACCTGGACAGCTCGCATCTGTTAGGACTTAAAGGAGTTAGTTAAACTAATTTATGTTCACCTTGCATAAGCCAAAGAACTGAAAAAAGGTAGAGGGAAAGATTAATATTACCAACTTTTACAACAGCAAGGGTAGTGCACCCAGACACTCTCTTGTAAATGCAATTTCTAATAGTCACTGCTGCCTTCAGTGAGTTTTCACTGTAGAGCCTGTAGCAAGGACAGAGTACTACAGCAAACACGTTGTGTATCAGCTTTCATAAAGCTGTGATGGTGTGTCTCACAGGATCTTAGCTGAAAAAGTAATTCACACTGGCTTGGCCATTTCCATATGGCTTTCGGTGAAACTGTAATGAAATTACAGGAAATAAGCTGCAATGTAGTAAAGTGGTGGGAAGTGTCTCCTGGCTACCATGTGGGTGACTGCTAGGAATGGTCTGTGTCTGACTTCCTTATTAATGAGCTGGAAAAGGGAGTGCACAGCACTTTGATGAAACTCACAAATACAAGTATGAAAGAACGAAAGATCAGTGTACAAAGAAAATAACGGAGAATTTCCTAGAGCAGATAGAACCATGGAAAGAAAATAACTAAATGAGACTCAGCTTTGAAAAACTGCAGGCTAGGAGGGCATCTGAGAGGGAATAACAGGAAGGAGAAATCTGGGATGCAATAATGATGAAAGAGATCTAAGTGAGATAGCGCATGCTAAATGACATGAATTGGCAACATGATATGGTGTGAAAAGGCCAGTACAATACTGCAGGGAGAAAACAGTATCAAATCACTGCAAAAGGAAGAAATAACCACATTCTGTATGGGCATTAGTATAGCTCCATCTGGAATATTATACACATTTCTGGATATTGACAAATTAGAGAGTTCAGAGAAGAGCACCAAACATGATCCAAAGACTAGAAGGATTGATTTATGAGGAGAGATTAGAAGAGTTAAATATATAAATTGCTCAGCTAAGAAATGATTAATGGAGGACATGATAACAGCCTACAAATATTTGAAGAAGACCACCAATGAAGGGAAGGCATTTTTCAGTGGGATTCACAGGGAACAGCTAAGAGTCAGGAGATGTGACTGAAAAGCCAAAACATGCATCAAGTATCAAGAAATGCTTCCTGAACATGAATTATTATAATCTGTGGAATAATTTCCCCAGTGGAGCAACAAGGAGCTTTTACTTGTGGCTTTTAACTGCAGAATTGAATAATTCCTCAGGAAGCATACGTGCTACAGTTTGACTGTCCACAACTGGAAAGGTGTGGACCCAGTGACCTCTCTAATCCCTCCCAGCTTAGCTGAGCAGGATGCAGCCTGCATCTCTGCTTTCTCCACAGAGATGAATTTGGCATAGGAGAAATGACTGTATTTGTAAACATGCTACATTCTTATTTGTGTTTCTCTCTGTGCTGTTTGCTATGTTGGCATTCATCAAACTGAAATAAACAATAGCTGCTGTTACAGAAGTACTTTTATTACTTGATGGCTGTGGTGAAATTCTCAGCACCTGTCTTACCGCTGTGTGCAGATAACAAATCAGCACCTGATATCCACAGAGTGCTTTCAGTGGCTCAGTTGGCTTTCTTGATGAGATATATTCAAGATAAATATTAGATGCCAGTGCAACTTTCTTCTTTTAAAGGTGAAAAAAGCCTGACTACTCTGGTTGTATCAGAAAGCTCATGGCTGGCTAACAACACCAGAGAACTGATATAAGCATGGCAAGGTGTGGAGTCTGCTACAGAGCATTATCTGGGGAGACATAACACCATGGCACGTGTCATGCAGCAGCTACAAAAGTTTAAATCTTGCAGCTCCCTTAGCTAGATCTATCTCCCAAAGTTAGATTAATTGTGAGTCTTTCATCTTCAGGCATCTCTGAAAGGCCTTATCTTTATCTCTGCTTTCAAAGGTCCATAAATTTCTTTGTGTTCAAAGGCTCCATCCCTTCCCCCAGCCCCTTTCTAGTTCAGACATCCTCAAACTCCAGCACGACGGTCAAGTCTCTCTGTATTTAATACCCTTAAATTATCTCCCCTCTTTGTACTTCTTTCCATGATTTTCACCAGCTTCCTTACAGTACTGCACCTGCTCAGCACATCTTTGCTGAACCCTTCTGCTGGAAACTTCCCTGCTACCACAAACATTCCCATCATGGGTGCCAACAGTTCTGCTTTCATTATCCCTGCTACATCCTGCTGGTCACCTGCCTGTGAGCTGCTCAGCTCAGAACACACCTAGCTTCTGGAAAACCCAGCTGTCACCGGGCTGACTGTAAATGATTTAACCAGATGGTTCCCAAGCCACCCTGGTACTAAAAAAACTAAAAGAATTAAAGTAAGTTTTAAAAAAACAAAGTTCATTTTAATGCTTTTGATTTTTCTGTGGACACCTTCCTCACCTCTCTTGAGGCAGCTCTGTAAGCTGCTGGCAGTGGTTATGCTTAGTCTTCATGGGAAAAGGTAGTGTGAAATACATTCATCTTTGACGCTTGCTTTCTGCCAAGTAAGGGGATTTAAATCACTAAACTAAAATGGATTTAGCTTATAACCAGGCAGCTATGTTTTTCAGTATTGTTTTCATACATATTGTTATACATCAGATATACCTGTACACTAGGTTACCATAATTATGCACTAAACCCATTTCAAAATTAGTTCCAGCTAGTTAGCTTCTCTGCAAGACAATTCATACTGCCAATTGAGAATTCAGCCTCGTTCGATGATGGATTCGTATAAACAGCAAAATCCATTATTTATACACTGTAGGAAAATAAACTCTGGCTGGCCGGGTATATGAAGCATGTGAAGGGTTTTCATTTTAGATGGTTGGAATTTTAAACTCAAGCAGCTTTTAATCAACATACCATTGAAAACAAATTTCAGCAATCACATTTCTTATTCAGCAGCAGTACGATGTAACTGAAAATAGAATCTCCAAAAGCTTTATGGGCTATTACTCAACATGTGCTTATAATAAATTAGATGTAAATAGCATTTATTGTGTAACAAGAAAAGCAAGAAAAGATGACCAATTTCAATAAGCTAGCAGGGCTGAGAAGATGGCCATTTCTGCCCTACTGGTCTGAAATAAGTTCTATAATTCAAACATTTACATGTATCATTGTTCTCTATTATTATCAAGTCACAGTAGCATCTAGACACTCGAAACCCATCATATTAAAATAGTTTTTCAAAAGCTAATGCCAGTCATCTAGTTTATGAAGTAGGCACCACAAGACTTTAACTATTAATGTATACATCAGAATAAAAATTCACTGAAATAGAGTGGAGTTCCTTCTCTTAAATCTGAAAAAAAAAAAAAAAAAAAAAAAAGACGACAAGCTGTTTTTATTTATGGCTCTGAAGATTTTCATATTCTTTATGTTCTAGGTGAAGACAGCCATGAAGCACACACATCCTACAGAATGACTGTGATATGGACTACAGTTCTTCACACTGACAGCATGAGAAGAAAGAAGAAACAGTGATGAATTCACCCTGTGTATTAAGGATCTCTACCACCTCCCTCCATTAACCCCTGCCTTACATCCTCATCCTGCACCTCTGGAAGCTCATTTGTTAATGCAGTATCATGAGTTCTCTTTAGTGCCTCAACTCAGGGTGCTGGTTGGAGGCAGCTGGGTGCTCCTTCCGTATCTGTCCTAGCCTAGGCTGAGGGGGCAAACCTGCTCCGTCTGGACTCTGTATCCACGTGAGCAGAATGACAAAATATTTGTCGTAAAAGTTTGCGAAGAATTGCTGCAGAGTTATTTGGAGTCTGATAAGACTGTGAATGGGAACAAAAAACCTCACTGACACAACACAAGAATTAATCACCTTGAATCATAATAATTTGTCGTAGAAGAAAAAAAAAAACACTGAGATCAAAGGCAATTTTAGAGGAGTGATTATTCTGACAGATGTGGCATGTGGAGCTGTGGGTATTATAGAACGCAGCATGGAAGTGCCAGTCTATGGGAAATGTGCACGCTGCTATCAGAAGGGTATGCACTAAAAAGTAAAACATTCAGATGAATTTTTCAGCCAAATGGTAGACAGTATTGCAGCTGATGGAAAGTGTTTACCTGACAGAAAAGCAGTATGTGCTACTTCATGTTGGACAGTGATGCCCAAACCAATGCAGTACGACAATCTTAAGTCATTCACAATGACAGAAAAGCCAAAGGAAGAAGACAGAAGCCCATTACTCGGTATAACTATGTCCGTTCTACAGCTTCCTCAGGAGAATGTCTTCATCAGGGAAGCAAAGGAGAAAAACAGCTTAAGAAAAATCTCAGGATTTTCCATAGCATAGTGACAAATTGCACCTTTTCCAGTTTGTTAGCTATTATATATATCTCCGGTAGGGAAAGGATCAGTGGTACATATTTATCTTTCTCCACTTACCCTAGGATGAAAGTCTGTAGAAAAGTACGTGTGCCTTTTAGCACAAAGTGGCTGGTGCTGTATATTCCCTGCATCTGTTGCCAGTATAGAGGAAAAAATTATATGGGATTTTGTTTAAAAGGAATGGAAAGATGATTTACCCTGTGTTGAATAAAAATACTGAGAAGAACATGGGATGGTTAGCTAGGCATGGATAAACCCTTGAGAAAGGCATGCAGATATTCTGCATTGCCTGAAAATGGAAAGCGACATGGGAAAATCTAAGACTTCACCGGTGCCAAAATGGAACTAAATCAAGCAAAACCTCAGAAGACAAAGGTTCCTCAAAAGCAAAGCAGGCTTTGCTTTACATAGGCTGGAAAAACAAAGCCACATACCCTATGCTATTTTTCTTTCTTTGCTGAGCTAGCCTGAATAGAAGATATTACAGATGAGTGTATGTGTCAAAAGCATTGGATAAGTTGGGATGCAGCTGACATAACTGTAAGTGACAGCGACATTATTTAAAGTAGTTTGCAGTTAAGTATAGACTTAGACATAATCTTGCCAATGGAACAGTTCCCACCCTAATATGTGAGTAAGAAATGGTGCCAGATTAATAAAGAGTTTATTGAAGAGAAGCCAGAGCCAGAGCCTGATCCACATTTAGAACAACTGAGTTCAAGAGCAGCATCAGTGATGCATGGAGCTGTCACCTGAGGACGTTTTTTCCTATGGAAAACTGAAATTCAGAATAGCTGCATTATTAGACATCGGAGACTTGTAGAAATGGAGGGTGAGACAGCAAGGCAAACTCCTCGGTTAAACGCACTGCTCTCAAATCCATTTGCTCTGAGAATAAGGGTCAGACTTCACGGGGATTTTGAGCCTCCCAGCAGTTACAAATGTGTGATTTTAAGAGTAACTGCTGCGTAAGTAATCCCTTCATGTTTTTCTGCAGCACGCACTCCATGCCCACTGCAGACCATCAGCACATAGCCATGGTAATCCTCATCCCGGCCCATTCTTTTGACTTCGGCACGTGCGAAAGACACAAGGGTTTTCTTTATGTTACGGAAATAGGGTCAGTCGCATCTGTAATGCCAACTTGTAGCATACACCGCCTCAGGGCTCCTTCAGGTATTGCATTTATGCAAAAACTTGGCTCTGCAATACAAGAGCCGCTGTGCAGAGTGCTGCTTTGAGCACAGCGGGTCGTTACTTCTAAGCGTGATTTCAGAGGGACTTTTGCAGGTTATAAACAGTTCACCGGGAGATTAAGAAAATAGCGTGACGCTGTCTAGATCATAAGTATTTTTATTTTATGGAATATCCAACTGTAAACACATTTCTGGCAGACAAAATATACAAAATCTAAGCAGATACAGGAAAATACCCTAAATAGTAACGGTGGTCGGCTTTGATAGCCTCTGCCACAGAATACCGAAATTCACGCCACGCCCGGTCGCCAGCTCAGCAGAAGGCGGACTGGACAGAGGCCGTTGCGGCCTGAAGGGAGGTTTTGCTTTCACTGAAAAGCAAGGCGCCTCTGCA
>JAOWBP010003503.1:15554180-15605124 GCA_028571105.1 Tragopan temminckii
TCCACAAACTGAGGAGGAGGGGAATAGAATGCAGCCCTGGTTTGTGCCTTGGACGGTCTTCACCCAGCCACAGCTGTCACCAGCTAGGTGCCACAGGTCTGTGATGCCTTATCAGGAGATAGTGGCAGTGTGGTAATATGAAATATGATGCTTTCCTCTTCTGCCTGTTTCCTTGCCTACTCAGTCCGTGATCTTTCCAAAATAGCTGACTACAGCCCTTCATGTCACAGGGAGAAAGGTCTTGTATCTCCCTAATAAAATGAGACATCTAAAGGGAGCTGGGAATCCTCTTGGGAGCAAAGGGAACTCGTCATAGCTAACTGCTGTTAAATTCGGCTTTAAAATTTTGTAGTTCAGCTGACAAACGTACAGATGTCAATACCAGCAGCACTGATACAAGAAGCACTGGCAATCTTTGAGAAGACATCTAACAATAGCAACAGAGACAGATTGGGAGCCAGTTGTGTTCTGTTTTGTCCTCCTCATACACTGCCACACACTCTCAGTAGTGAGCTGCTCAGGCAACAAATTGCTGACAGGTGTGCAATGACAAGCCTGTCTAGATAGGCTTAAATCATCCCTGATGGTTGCACCTGTGTTCTTATGGTCAGTACGACCATCAATTTGATAGAATTTAGCTAGGATACCCACTAGTTGAAAATATCTTTTAAAAACAAGCAAGCCAACATGTTCAACTGGAGTTGTTTGCCACTGGCCTGCTAAGTTTCTGTAAAAGGTATGGGCAGACAGGTGTAACAGGCTATGGGGAAACATCAAATGTGTACCAGAAGGAATCTGTGAATACATTATTTTCCTTTGTTTTTAATGTTTTGTTTAAACTGCCACATGTAACAGCTTTGCTGATTTCCATGTTTTAAGAATGAGCAATGGATGTTCTAAACCCTGCTGTAGAAAAGGTGTTGGAGTTTCAAAAATTGCTGCGTGCGTTTTGTGTCGTTGCCCAACGCCAGTAAAGACATAAAGAGCAAAAGAGTATCTTGCAGCTGCTACAAGATAAGACTTACTGAAGCCAATCCCTCCTTCAAGAACCTGTATCCGTTTCTCTACTTGGCAGATTAGATATGAGTTCAGCGGAGAACTGTTCTTCTTTGGAGAGTTAATTCTATCTTCGTTTGTGAATTTATGCATCGAATAAATAAAACATGAACAGCAGCAATGTGATCATTCACCCGAGGTGCCTCCATCCTGAATCAAAGTAAACTGTGGCAGGTAGGGTGGCTCTCCTGTACTTCTGCTAACCCAGCCAGTACAATGGTACTGGTGACAGAAGGCTTTAAGCAAGATAATATCTGTCTGTTTTATATGGGTGACAATCAGATGATAATACATTCAGGCTGCTGAACTGAATTAGTACAGGCAAGTGAGATTCCTTTGCCTGTTAATCTGCAGTTGTAACCATTGTCCTGGGCACAGTTGTTCTAAATAAAATCACAGCTGTCAGAGTCTTCCTCTGCTTTTCTCTTAGTAGCAGAACACAGCTTGTGGCAGCCGAGTTTCTGGTGCTTTCAAGCTGATTTTGAGGGCCATATAAAAATAAGTTGTTTGTTTAACCTGAAGTAAGCAGAGAAGGAAGTCTTTCACACAAATGGTAAAGATCCTCAATTCAGGCCCTTTAATGTAGCAGAAAAGAGTCATAAAAGTCTCAGTTTTGCAGTAAAAGGATTCCTTTGATGTAGAGAATGTGGAATAAGCTTTGTAGATATCTTCTAAACTGCTGTACAAGGTACATGTGCCAAGGAGCACGTGTTCTAGATGGAGGTGCTGTGGAGCACTGGCAGCATCATGGCCCCTCTGAGGAAGGACTGTGGGGAGGCTTATGGTGTTTAGTTTAGCCTCTGCACAACTAAGGAAGGTAACAGACTTAGTAGAAGCTTCATTGTAACAGACTCTGTACAATGGGGAATTACGCTTAATTTTTTAATCTCAGTACTTTCATATATTTTATGTAAAGATAGCAAAGATCTCAACGGCACCCATGTTCCTGCAGCAATTGCAGTACATTCATGCAGAAACCCTTTCAGTATCAAGTAGACTTCAAACAAGCTTGTTTTTGCACTTTATTCAGTTGGTATTCAGTGCAACTATTCTGGGTTTTTTATAATCATTTTTTATTCTGTGTTCTCATCTGCTAGCTCTGTGTTTCAAGTAAATGGAGTGTTGTTTGTGTGTTGTTTTGGAGAAGTTTTTCTTCCAAGATTTAGAATGTGCATATCTTCTCTTAATCCCACAGGTAAAATCCAGCCTTTCATTTGTGTTGGAATGGAGCTGGCCAACCTCCCTTACCCTCTGGGCCACCTTAGAAGGTAAAAGGGCTGTGAATTTTGCAGAGGTTCACAAGTGGCACCTGACATCCCACCAGTCTGCTGCAAGATAGGATTCAACTGGGCTGGACTGGGTTGGAAGCTGAATCCTTAAATAGCCCAGAAATGTTGGAGTCAGGGGTTCGCTGCCCACTCCCTGCCTCCCATTTCTCAGGGTTCAAATTAATCAGTATCTCTGTAGAAGAACAGCAGTACCTTGGTTATGTGTCATAACCCTAATGTGAAAACAGCTTCCAGGCCAAGAAAGACAGACCTTAGGGGGCTGTGGCCCTATCTATGGCAGTGATGTGTTTTTGAAAGCCTTTACTTTCATTAGCAAACCTGTTCAAATTCTGAATTGTCTATCAGACTGAACTAGTACAGTTCAGCTTCTAGAAAGAGGTAGCTGCTGAAGCATATATTTTCCACTTACAAAAGGCTCCAGCTTCAAACATGATGATGCTTTTCTTCAACAATGGAATATTCCACGGAAATAACTTGATGTGTGTGAATTTCCATTAAAGCACATTACTCCTGTGCACAAACATTTTTACTGAATTAGTCAACCCTGTTCCATATAAGTGGTATAGAGGCAGTCCTGGTTATAGGAAGGGATCCTTTAAAGAGGAACAATGACAAACGTAACCATTTAAGTGTGGTAGGAAATGCTGTGTAAAAAATCATTTGCATTTCTGCCCCACAGTAATGCCCTAATGTTTCTAGAATCTGCAAGACAGCAGAATAAGTAGCACAAAGCATCAAACTCTTTTTTACTATTTTACAAAATGTTCTGCATTGTGCCAGTGGCGGAAAGGACAAGAGGAAAAAATACTTCTATCAGGCTGTATGCAAGAGCTTTGTGATATATTTAGAAACAAGCAAATGACAGAAAAATGCGGAATGTAGTTGAGGTCGCTTATTAACACTTTGTCTGAGTGCAGAATAAGGAAAAATGCAAGATTCTGCAGTGAATACATGAATATTTAACAAATCTGAATGAAGATAAATTGAGGAAATCTCTTAATAAAAGACAAACAAATACATCTTTATTCTTTATAACATAGGCAATAGCTTTGCATTTCACATGGCCAGCTATGCTTTATGTAATAGGGTGAATATGTATTGCTAACTGTGTGAGTACTGTTGAATTGAGAAAATACGTTTTTCAATTTCCATAATGGAGGAAGGCAGCATGTCTGAGGTTACTAGCATTTTAGATTATTATTACTGAAGATATTTTTTACATCATTAGTTTTTAATATAGATGCTCCTTGCTTCTGTCTTACAATTCACTGTGGATGGGAGACTGAAGATACAGCACTTGTTGTATAGAATGTAGTTCTGCTAGAATTAAGCAGATATTTCATGAATTTTTACACATATCTGGTAGAAGCAGTTTTTGATATTTTTGTTTAAACATCCATCAATACCAGTCTTTCTCCATGTAAGACAAAAGCAACAAAATCAGCATACAATTTTTTTTTAATTTGGGCAAACAAATTTTATTTCTATACTGACATTTGTTAAGAGAGAGTGAACATTATCTAAGAGTCTATAGCAAGCATCTGAGTGCATTTCTTCAACTCTCCTTTACATTTCCACGCACATACAGCATGGGTTTGTTTATTTTCTTTTTTTCCAAAAGAGAGGAGTGTGTAGGGCAGAGGTGCTATTACATAAAACTGCTGTATAAAGTTTGTCCACTAGGTGGTCCTTAAAGACATATTTAAGGAGGTTGGTTCGTGTTTTCATCCTACGTATGAAATCCTTCTTAAAGCAGGTAATTCAATTAACAGTGTAGCAAGGCAGCTTACAGAAGCAAATTCCTATCTACGTGAAGAAATCCTCATTTGCAGCTCACATACTATGTTCATATTCTGGGGACACTAAACACTTGGAAATAATGAGTTTCATTGGCGTTGGGGTGATGCAGGGAAAAGGAAAAAAAACACCATAGTCAAAAATAGATGAAATGACAATATACAGCACTGACAGGAATATAACTAAATATTTGCATTCCTAGCACAATGCTTTTATTTTGAGACTACTGGAGATGAAATCCGGGAATCTTCTGTGTGCCAAAGTCTTCCTGTAGAATATGGAACTCCATCAAAATTGAGCTGGTGTGAAACTGCTCTGAGGTATGTGCAACAAGGGACTTCTCTAGACAGCTACATCACACAGAGCCACTTGTTTTGTTGCTTGTACTAGCTATTTCCAACCTGGAAAGAAGCACCTTCACTATAGATGGCATGTGCAGATGAAGGAAACCCCTTACCATGAATGTTGTGGAATGAAATATGTAGTGGATAACATCCACTACAAAAAAAAAATGAGATGCATCAAGAACAATAAAAAAATTTCGCACCATTTTGAACTTTAGGTATGACAAAATTGGAAGAAAAAATGTAGCAATTTACACCCATTGAACAGGCAGTGATCATGAGAATGAAGTAAAAATATTTATGTCCATCTCTGATACATGCCAAATGCTCTTGTAATTAATTATACAGTAGATGCATTTTCCAAGAGTTCTGTAAATAAGTGTTAGAAATTAAAGTTTTCAAACACATTTTTTAAAGTTATATTCTTATATTTTATGATAAAAAGGGAAACCATGAGTCCGTGAAATAGATCCGTAGTCATTATGCTCCTTTTTTATTATATTGCTGTAATTTTTTTTAGTGTGGTAATGGTAAATTTCTAAATAGATTGTACTAAGTTCCATATCCATTTTTTACTTACTTTTGATTTCAATTGTGTAAAGTATGATTCCATTAGTCATTATCGATTCATATAAAACGTAGCATGATCTCTTTGTTAATGAAAGGAAAAATAAGAATGAAGTTATAGAATGTAATGAGGTTTAGAAATGAGGTTGCTTCACTTTGTAGCAGTTCTGCTGAAAATTGTGCCAAGATTGGCAGTTCTGAGTTGCATATTGCTTGCGGTACAAACCATGCCTAACCAAAACTATGGAAAAGCAGGTGTATGGGAACTGTTAGGTCACAACCTGCACCAGTGATTGAGCACCTGGTGAAGGGGTGTGACCAGCCCTTGGAGCACAGGTGCAAGCAATTCATCTGTGCAACCCTGGGTCCACCCCTGCCTAAGCTCATTTAAGGGCTGGCAGCCCTAGAGATCAGCTGTTTTGAGAGTTTCTGGGGAGCCTTGATTCTCAGAAAAGGTAAGCTACTCCTTCTTTATTACTGATTGTAACTGCTGTCTTATTTGGGGGAACTGAAACTGGTTAAAGGCAATTGTATCAGCTACCTTTTGTCCTTGCAGCTAGTGACTTGGTATTCCTATCCTTTTGTGAGCAGGTCTTCTTGCTGTAAACCAGTAAATTTGCTTAGGTATTAGAAGAAAGAAGTTATTCCTGTAATAGGGAAATGGATACATAGTACAGAGAGTAAAAGTGGGGGTATATGTTTTTCTTACTACCACTTCTGGTATTAACTGAGCTAAAAAGTTGTGTAGTTGTAATATTTTCCCCAAACACTTCTCAAAGAGAAATCACCACTTGATCCAATGATCTTTTGATAGTCTGTGGTAGTTAAGCGATAGGCTTCCAATATTCAATGCAAGTGTTTTTGGAGGCAGGCAAGTTGCACCATCCTGTGGGTGACGTTTAGGTTGGAAGGATAATTTAAATCGGCATTGAGTCAATTCTCAAGCTTGCACAGGGCTTATAGGAGATATCTATTTATGCAACTTGTACTTTATAATAGTTGACTTCTTGAAGGAAAACTGATAAGCACTGAACAAAAGAACTAGGAAGGGAAATCCGACAGAATCACTTTCAATTTTTGATATTCTGGTACAGCATATTCAAAGTAAAAGTGTCATAGTGAAGTGAAAAAAGACACAAGCCACAAAAAATAAATAAAAACACTTTTCCACTTTCTTCCCTGCAACAGAAGTATTGCTTCCTATTTGTTCAAGTCTTTATGTAGTAAAAACAAGGTGCAGCCTTTAATACAACAGCCTTCTTGCATTCAGTTTCTGAATGGAGAACTATCCTCCAAATCCAACTTCTAATTTCCTCTTCCTGTCCCATATATAAAACAGCTGGGTGCGGTTGTCTGATGAGACCAGCTCCCTTGGTCTCACAGACTGTTTACCCCTTCCTGCCTCTCCTTTGAGTTTCGCTGTGTGTAGGGGGCAAGGAGTGAAGCGAATAATTTTGGTCTAGTTTTGCATGGCTGTTTTAATCCTGACATTTTGAAGTCTCTTAGAAACCAAGAGAGTAATGTGTTCATTCCATCAGAAAAACTGAGAAGAAGATGCAATGAGAAAGGAGGAGCAACTTGAGACATACGTAGGGAGAAGCCTCTGAGCCAAAGCTAAAAGAGGAGGCTTTGTAACTTACTTCGTCTTACCACAATGAAAAGCTGTTTTAGGTAAATAAGTTACAGAAACTGTAATCTAGTTATGGTACAGAGGTGTCCCACAGAAAACTTGAGAAAAGAATCTGAGCATCTGTCTAAAGGATCAGTTAAATAAATAAGGCAATTGAGTTGAGGCAGTATTAACAAGAGTATGAGACAGTAAGTATTTGAGCATATGCTGTGAAGTGCTTTAGAATAATACGTAGAATGCATGAAAATGAAGTGACTGTGAGATATGTCTAGGAAACAATCATTTGAAGTGCTAATGACAACATCTTTATTGAATGTGAGGGAGAAGGTGAGATTGGAGAGATCTTAAGTGGAAGTGGTGTCAAAAAACTACATTGTGGTGTTAATACCACAGAATGGGCTTAGAGATGAAAGGTGAAGTTAACTGTTGTGTTCCTGTATGGAGTTCTTAGTATTTTTCTGAGTTGGTTCTTCTCCTATTTGTTTTGTGGGGATTGGTTGGATGGTCTGTTATTGGATTTTTTGTTTTCTTTTTAGGACAAATGTTTCTGTGTATTTTCATTAGAAAAGAGTTTAAGGGAAAAAACGTGCAGGGACCTGTGGGGAAATCTCGGTAGAAGAAACGGGGACATCATGGAGTGGTTGGAGGAAAACTTGTCTTATATGGATACTGAATGGAAAAGACCTGAAGAACAGTCACTGAAAGCAAACTAGTGAACAGATAAGAGGAAGATCAAGTCATGCTCTATCAAGCCTCTTCTGAGAGATTGGTACAGTCTTGTGCAGTGAAAAAGGCAGTAGAGACAGGGAAGGATCTGAGTTGTGGTCACTAAGGTTTGCAGTCAATAAACTTATTTCTGCTGGGGGAGGTGTTCTGCTGGGAGAAGGAGAATTGGTTTTAGGTGGGGAAAGCCATTCTGGCCACAAGCTCCTGCCAGAGACATTCCTGAACACTGGAGTAGGGGTGGAGGAAGCAGATGTTTGAGGGACTTGCCAAAGTGGACAAAAATGTTGAGGCACAGAAGAGCTGAGAGGGGGAAGGAGTGAGCAGCATGCAGTGAGAAACCTCCTCAGTTTGAGGGGGTCCTGAGAGCCGATCCAGAACTGCCTGCCCTTTGTTGACCCTAGGCAGGTCTTGCTCTTGAGAAACGTCCTTTAGGAAAAGAAGCAACATATGTCCAAGTATAACAAGGCAACTTAGCATTTGTCTGGAAAAACAATCAGAAGGATAATCTTATAACTGTCGTTGCAACCAATTTCATTAACAGCAAAGATAGCCACATTGGGATGTTTGGGGAGGGAAGGAATCCAGAGAATGCTGTTTGATTCCTGTGCTTCTCAGCAGCCTCCCTTTGCAGGGGGTTGCCACCTGAGCAGGGGGAAAAAGAGAAGGGAGCCCTGGCAGCTTCAGGCAGTGCAGTTAGGTAGAATTGAGCAAGGACTTAAAACCAAAAGCAAGAGCACCCAGTAGTCAGTAAGTTATTTTTCTCACCTTGTCAAGTGTCCTGCTGGTCCACAGTAGCCTAGTTATGGGGAAAGCTAAATAACCATGGCTGCAGCTGATTAGCTTGCCTCTACAAACTAAGAGAAGAACTGTTCTTTACTTTTTTTCCTGTTTCACAATGTGATGGTATTCCTCAGCAACGTGTTTCTCATCAAACGTGGATTCCCATTTTATGAACTCTTCCTCATTTTAGCAAAAGAATCATGATTTGGCATGATTTTCTAGCGCAAAAGTTAGATCTGGCAAGCACATCTGCAAGCATTCAGCTCTGCTTGACTCAAGGGAATTCCATCTGTGAATGTTACATCTAGGAGTCAGATGCTGAGATGGGGCAGGATATTCTCAGCACCTATTTATAGAGGAATGTATAAAGTTCTATAAACCCTGCCACGTGTGACCAAAGCCACATGACTCAAATATTGAACGTACAAATGCATTCACATGCAAACAGCTTAAAAACTAGTATAATTGAACATAAAGGCACCTTCACAAAATATATTGAGTCCCTTGTCATTTCACATTTCATCCACTACAGACAAGGCCACCTTATCCCTCGTGTTGCTGGACTTTAGTCAAACATACTGCCACACATGAAAGGATAATGCTCTTCTGAGGAGAGAAGCCTTTTGTATATTTACTTTGTTTTCTTTAAGACACGCAAACCAAAATAATGAAAGACATCTTAGACTTGTTCATGTGAGGATCCAGTGTGTCATACAGAATATCATATTCTGTGGTCCTATGTCATACTTTTTAATTTTCAGTCCCAAATATCCTCTATTAAATGTATGTTTTTGTTTAAAGATTATTTTTTGATAAAAGAATGGCTTTGTTGAGCTGTGCTGCTCTTAGCATTTCTTTTTACAGAAGCAGTTCTAATAGCTGTGTAAGGATTGTAAATTCCTTTCTCTCTTTGCCCTGTGCTTTCCCTAGAAGTAGTACAGTTTCTGTGGGATCATAGTGGAGTTGTGATAAAGCCTTGGTTTTGCTGCTTGAGAATGTTTCCAAGGGGTACAACTGAAAGTCAAAGTCAGATTGAATAGGCAAGTGTCTGTTCTACTGACCTGTTCTGGTGACTGTGATTTGTGAAGAAAATTGGTAGAGCAAGTGCAGTGTTTCATTATAATCCTAACCTAAAGTGATGATGTTTAAGCTGTGTTGAGATGTGGTGTTGCAAACTCCTTTTCCTTCCTTGCAACCTCTCTCCAATGTTCATTCTCCTCCCTCAGCCCCCACCCTCTTCTTTGAGAGCCAGTTTCAAATTAAGGCTGGAGACTCACCAATGCCTGGCTGCTGGTGTCTGCTGTCAAAGTGCTGGATAAATCCCGGTGTGGTCCGTGATCTGAGGTTCATGTATTCATGTTGAGATCAGTCATGTAATGCCTTCACAAAGCATTATAGGATAGAATGTGGGCCACGGCCTTGCTCAACCTTGGAACTGCAATCACAGAGGAATTACTGTAGTGCTGCTGCCTTCAGCTTGGTGAGCAAAGGCTTGTCCGGGCAGTTTGCATGCTAGGCAAGTTTGAATGACAGCATGGGTTCAGACTTGAAATATAAGTGAGACTGGGGTGCCTCTGGGTCCTCCCTACATATATGTTTTGCATAGTATGCCTTTTCCAATGAGGAACTCCCTCAAAACAGATATATGGCCTGACACTTAGAAGAGTGGCAGACAAGACTTTGGAGTCAGCTAAAACGTCTGTGGGAGTCTGGAAGCACTTTAGAGGCTGATAGATAAGAAGTTAGAAACATCTGAAGCTTTGAGGAGGAAAACAAGATTTATGGTGACTGTGAAGAGCAGGAAATCGAAACTGTTAAGAAGCCAGCTTCAGGTCATCATAAAGTTCTGATCCCTAGTTTCACATTAAGAAACAGAATGCTACCAGAAAATCCTGCCTGCGGTAATAAATAAAATTAATAATTAGCTACTATATACCGCTTTTCATCTATAGATCTCTGTGATAAGAAGAACATAGTGAAAGTCTAATTTATTGCAACTAAATAGTTGACTGTTAAACATTTCTTTTTGTGAGACTGTAAATTCTACCTGTTGACATAAGCTCAATCTAAGCTGCTTTCTGGGCTGGATTGCTTCATCATTTGGAATTAACTCCTTGAAGACATTTACAAGAGTTACTGTTTCTTGCAAGTGTATTATGAAAAGGAGAAATCCCAAAAGAGAGAAAGAGAAATAAATTGGCGAAATGCTTTGGTGCTAATTGTAAGCATGACCACATTTATTGTTATACAAATCAATTAGGACTGTGTTTTGTGAGTCTTAATTGAGGAAATCTGCTGTTTATTTATTTCTTTTACTGCAAAATTTGGTTTTAGAACATGCCATATTTCAGTCACATCATTTGCCTACTACTATAGGAAACATTATTTTTTTTTTAGTACACACTGAAAATGTAAGACTGTTACAAGGTGTACCCACTGTATATCTTCTGATATAAGTAATAAATTCTGAAAGGCCTGTTGAAATAAAACACTAGTGAGAATTCTTGTATTACTTACAGGCTTTGGAATTTGCCCTCTGTTTAACCATAGATTTTTGACTTTAATTCTGAAAAATGATAAATAATTTGGAGCTCCTTTTTTTTCGTTGTCCCAGCAGGAGACCTTTTACATGAGCTTGGGTTCACTTTCAGATTTGCTTTACATTGAATGAGGTTCTTTACAGTTGTCCAAAAGTAGTTGCCTGAATTATGAGTTAGTGTTGCAACACACATTTGTGTTATATATTTATATATGGTGCATGTGTCAAAAAAAACCTTTAAAAACTAAAAGAAAAAAGTAATAGCATAATTTGTGACTGACAGCTTTTTGTTATACTGAGTGTGTGAAGAGGATACTGTCTTTATTCTGTTGTGAGAGAAATCCAAAGGCTGTCCTTTAATTTAGTTTGTTTGGACAGTGAATGGAGAGAATGTCCCTAAATGTAGCTGGAAACTCCACTTGTTGAAGCAATCTGGAATTGATATGCTGAGATGGATCTGATGGCTCTGTGTGATCCCAGAAAGTAGGCTGGTGACTCTGAGCTGCTGAAGCTTCTACTCAGAAAACTGTGGAGAAAAGGCAGATGGAAGCATGAGTACAAATGTTTCATTGGTATTTTTGCCAGATTTCTTTCTAAAGTCTGATGGAAATCATATGAAGATGTATATCATCTTTTTGAATTAAATATGACGTGAATACTGGCTGGTGACAATGCTTAGGCTTATCGTGGCCTTGATCCAAAGCCAAGCAGATGTTTACGAGGAGTTCAGATACAAATGAACTTTGAAGCTGTGAGTCACATTAGTGAAGTAAAGGTGTGCTAATGTGCTTTGTCTAGGAAGGACTTCTTAAATCATTAGACCAAAAGAATTTCGCTGGCCCCTCAGTGAGGTCGTTCTGGCAACCAAAAGGACTGGGCTAACAGGATAGCCCTAAATGTGTTTTTCCTGGGTGAGGAAAAACTAGCCAGAAGGAGAGAATGGCAGGAAAGTTGCAAGGAAGCAGAATGTCTGTTGTTGGAACAAAAGGAGAGGGACTGCAGTGAGCAGTACTGCTTTGGTGATCTTTTTATGGGAGGGGAGAGAAGGAATTTCTAAAAATAGTAAAATATGATCGTCCAGTACTGGCTTTTGTTACCATCACCCACTTGAGTTCTGCTTTCAAGATTTATTATATCACTCTTAAATCTCTTGGAGTCATTACAATCTTGCCTTTCATCTAGTCTGTATATAAATAATTGATCATCATAAGGATTGAAAACTGTGGAAATGAAGACAGCTTAACACAGATATTCTTTATGACATCAATTACAAGGGGAATCATTTGATGAGAACAGAGAATATTTCAAATGGTACAATAATGCTGGCTTCTAAAATTACTTTGTATTTGAAATGAAGTGTGTACGCTGATTGGTTCTGTTGCCAGTTTATGGAGAAAGTATATTATGGTTCAATGAAAAAGATGGTTAATTATCTGCACGCAGGGCTTGCTTCACCCCTCCCTGCTTCTCTTCTGCTCTCGTACAACTCTGTTGAAGTAGCTGTGTACAAATGGAGTAATGCAGTGGTGAATCAGGCCTGTGTTTTGTAAGTAATTTATTGCAAGCATTTGCAGTACTGAGAGGGGAAACATTCAGGCGTGTTCATTGTTGAGATTTAAACTCCCAGAGCTGCGTTCAGCTGGCAGCAGTCACATGTCACAGGGTTAGACACTGAGCGCGGCAGCTATGACTGTAGCTGAGCACGTTTGTTGTATTAAAACCTGGTAACATGCTAAAAGACTGTAAACAGTATCATTAAGCGTGCTGAAAGGAAGTTGAAGTTCAAGTGATATTTTTTTTGGACGCTTTATGTAGTGTTGACTGTTAAACTTAGACATTTGGTTAACTGGAGAGGACGCTTCCTCTCCCATTTGTTAGTTGTCACATTGATAATTGTGTCATTTCCCCATTCATCCGTTTGCAGGTGACACGTGGCTTGGATCAGTATTCAAACTACTGAGGGAAGCACAAGCAAGGTGTGGAAGTATTCATGGTGTGCTAGGAAGTGCTCCCGGTTGTCTGGAGTGCTCATCTTCAGCTGCCAGGAGCATGCTGGATGTGTGCAGGGCAACAGTGCCATGTTATATAACGTGTCAGTGAAAGGAGGAGTGTGTCAGGATCTGCTTTAATCTGTATGAACAAGTGGTAGTGGCTCCTGTAATGGGGACTGAAAAAAAAAATTAATCTGAAGTGTAACGTGTTAAGAGCTTGGTTTTATGAGCCATTTCTAGAACTAGAGAGCATCAAACAAAAATACTTGGCAGAATTGTTTTATGGTGGATGGTCTCAAGAAATGACAGGAACTGAGCTGTGAGAACAGAGTTCAAGAAGATTCTAATTAGCATAGGTGAGAAAGGCAGCATTAACTCCGGGTGTGTTTTGTGTGATATTTTCACAACTATTTTACATTTTAAATACATCGTGTGTCTGTTCCATTGCTATCTCACGTAAATCCTTTTTGCCACAGTGTTGGTGTGGTTATATGTTGTAACTGTTTGTGGAGCTGGGATGAGAGAAATTGAAGACTGAATTTATGACAAAAATTCATGGTGATAGCTTAAATGTTAGCATTTATCTTGCTCAGGATCCAATTCAAAAAAATACCACAGTGTGTGCTTTGAAATCAAGTAATTTTCAGACTGAAATATTTCAGTGCCATTTTTCCAGAGATAACAGATGAATAATTAATTTTTTAATTGTGGTGGCTTCTCTTTGTGTCCTTTGACTTCCAACCAAAATTACCATAGTATGTCCTAATAAGTTTTCTTATTGTTCTTTATTCCTATTGGGTAGTTGTCAGAAGCCCATCTTGCTTATGCCATCTGAGTAGTAGTAAGGATAGACACAAAACCATCGGTTTGCAGTTAGAACTGTGCAGGAATATGCAGACAGCTCTTTGATTCCTTTTAGCGTATTAGAGTGTGTAAGGAGTTTGGGCAGAGATACTTGATTTCGGAGTGAAACATTTTAGCATGATATACCCTTTTATGGTATTAGACAAAGTACTTGTCTTATCTCTCTTTCCCTAGAGGTACCAGATGCAGAACTCCCATCAAACCTCTGCTTTCAGACAGGGCTTTGAGAGACCTTAAAAGACACTGCCTCTCCCAATTTCAAGTGATGCTTACAAGGCAAGAGAAGAATATATTGTTCACAGAGAGACAGGAATAATGACCCATCAGATAAACGTGGGTAGGTTCAGCATGGAAGACTCCAGAGTTTATTATCTACTTAATTATTTCATTTATTCTGAGTTGTTTTCTAGAGGTCTTCTTCCTCTACTTTTTTATATTTTGGTGGTGAACATATCTACGCTGCAACAGCCTGAAGAATGCATGCATTGCATGTTGATCCTAGTAGATGATGGAAGTTTGTACAACAGAGGGAAGTTCAGAGATGGACTGGGTAGCAGAAAGGATTGCTTATACTGACTGGAAAGCAGCATCCATTTTGAATATCACTTAATTGCGCATTTTTCCAGACCAGGTTTGCACAAACCAGACTGAGTACATTTTCAAGTTTTGGTACCAAACAGTCACGTTTAGAAGTTGAATTGTAATTTTACATAAGAGAGACAAATGCCCGTAATTAATGATAGGATTTCATTTCCAAGGGTTTGTGTTGCTTTGAGGAGTTAATGAGAACCACAGAGTGTAATACAATATCTTGTTGATTTAGACAGTAGTTTATTTTCTGTAGTCTTTCATTTGAGACACTCAGGTATGAACAGATGTGCAGATGTTAGTCTGGTGTGTAGTGTGCCCAGAGGGAGAAGTGTAGATCAGGGATGATTTTTAAAACATTTCTTTTTAAGGTGTGGGATGTAATACCTTCAGGGGTTATCTTTCTGAAACTTCTAGATGACATTTCTAAACAGCTACTGAGAAAACGAGTCCTTCCATTTAAATAATATCAAAAGAAAGCCGTGCTTAAGAAGGAGCTGTAAGATCTATTCCCACTGCTGACAGATGTAATTTTTATTTGCTATTTTGGAAAATGCTCGAAGTTGTTTTTCCTTTCCCGGTCATAGCAGTGTCCTCTGGGAAAACAAGTACGATGCTCTCGAATTTTTTTTCCTTGCAGTTACTGACTCCTTCAATTAAAGGTGAAATGTTATAGGTGAGGAAGCAGTAATATTTTTAATTGATTGTGAATAGAGTCATAGAATTGCTCAGGTTGGAAAAGTCCTTAAAGGTCATAGAATCCAACCACAACTTTACCATACTACACTAACTAACAGCCCTCTGCTAAATCGTGTCCCTGAGCACCACATCCAAACGGTTTTTGAACACATCCAGGGATGGTGACTCAACCACCTTCCTGGGGAGCCTATTCCAGTGCTTAACAACCCTCTCTGTAAATTAGTTTTTCCTGATATCCAATCTAAACTTCCCCTGACACAACTTGAGGCCATTTCCCCTCGTGCGGTCACCAGTGAGAAGAGACCAACCCTGCTCTCGCTGTAAGTACTCAAGCATTCATATTCTAAGGGAATATATGAGAAATGTTAAGGAAGTAATGAGGTTTGTCTATGCAAATTCAAGGACAAGTTACATCTGACATCAGTAATTACTGAACTTTTTCAGCTATTTCTTAAACAGTTAAATCTAGTTATAATAATGCAACCTTTTAATGTTTACCAGTTCCTAACCCTGGATTTATATGTGCTTTTGAAGACCTAGCACTATATTCTCCATTGCAGTGATGTACGTGAGCCCAAATCACTGTGTACAGATGGAACAAAAATACATTTGCAGTTAGTCACAGCCAGGACTGCATGCTGATGCAGTTTGGTTGGGGGGTTGAACTACTCTACTGCCTGGGTAGAGTTAGCCAAAGGGCTATCATTTATTGAAAACTTGCCCCACATTGCAATAGTAATCATCACACGCTCTCAAGGTGTGCAAGATTCACATCATCAGCTTTAGCTGCCTGCAGTTTGTTGTCTGGGAATGTGTTCAGAAATAGATGGATAAACTCAGGGCACCCTGGTAGAGCCTTGATATCTTCATTCATGCTAAAGGGAGGATGGACAGCCAGCTCAAATGGGACTTCGGTAACTTTTAGATTATTAAATTAAGTGAGCCTCACTCTGCCTTGCCAAAATGAGACCAAGTTCTTATTATGACTTCATGCTCTTTTTTTTTTTTCTTCCCCTGAGTTTCCAGGCTGTTTCAGAAGCAAGGAGAGATTGCTTTTCCTCCTTACTCAATGCCTTTAATTATTGTTTGGCTGGCTTGCTGCTCAGATTTCAGCATCCTGGAGCCTGTGAATTTTCAGACACAGTGGTATCTTCTAGAAGGGAGCTGGACTACTCAGTATTGTCCTCACCAGCAATTCCCTAACTTCTCCTTTGGTTTTTGGGAGTATGGCACGAAGTCAGCCACTCTCTTAGACTAGATTTCAGGTCCAGCTGTAATATGCTTTATTTCTTGTTTATTATTTAGAGTTCTGCTGTGTAGTTGATCAGTAACATAAAATGTGAAATACATGTAGATGTGTGGGTACATACATACAGGTGTTTATCAGGTTCTTTTATTGTTTGAACTGTGCAATGTTTTATATGTCTGTCAGAATGACAACAGAAATAGATGGGTGGAATCTGCTACTACTGTACATGGCCTCCATCTCATCTTAGTCATCTGTAAAAGCGTGGGGCAGGGGCAAGGACATAGCCCACTTCAAAGGGATGTTTTAGACTAAAACTATTAATAGTTGCACAGACCTTCCCAAATGCTTTACATGTATAAATTTCAGCATTATTGTAATGTTCATTAAGAGCTTCTGAAGTTGAACAATTCTATCAACAACTTGTGCATTTAGAAAGATATAGGGATTTAATGATGGGTTGTATGAAGTTAATTCAACAAAATATTTAAAAGTATTGCTGAACTCATAGACTTATTGGGCTAATGAAAGTATTCTCTTCAGCTGGCTCTGTCTACCCAGATATCCACATAAAAATGTAACTAATACTGCTATAAAGAGTGAAGCTGAGTACCTCCATGGCAGAGCTTCTGGAATTATTCCACATGCTTCAGTTCTTGCCCCATTAAAATATCAAGAAAAACAACAATCCTTGACTTCAAAGGGTGCAAGGCCAAGCTAGCGCACAATCTCTTAAAAATTCTGAAGTGGTCATTTCATCTTTGTATTTAACCATACACCTTGCAAGTTTTGGTTTTTTTTTGTTTTTTACAAAGCTGCCCTGAACATAAATGTTTTAGTCTCTAGTACATAGTCCTTAGTAATTACTGAGTATGTATCATGCATCCTTTGAAAAGCCACTTATCTGTTCTGGTAGGTTTCTGATTCAGCTGTCCTTTCAGCATGCTGTTCTAACTTTTACTCCCTCTTACAAGTTTGTATGAACCCTGCTGCTTGCTGTGTTTATGTACAGCAACATATGCACATCTGTATGAAGTAATGTGATGAGGATAACCTCACACTTACTAGCATGGCTGTCTTCAAATTGAAAAATACTTTCTGGAGGTTCATTTTTTAACATCGGCTTCCTGATTTCTTGCTTACTAAATCATGTAGTGTTTATGAAATAAAAGACTCCCAAGCTGTCATTCAGAACTCTAAAGCCTTTCACAGACTGTAAATTCACATTCCTCTAGTTATAAATAGAAAACACTATTGCAATGGCTGTAAAACTCTCTCTCTGATGATTGTACATTCTGCAGCACCAACAAATCACAAAAAGAGATGGTTGGGATGCTGTTGTCAAGATCTTTTTTGCTCAGAATTTGCATTGAGCAAATAAGTGAGTTTGTGCTGATGAGTTGTAGTAATGTTATCACCTTTCATCAAACTATGAGGAGAAAGGAAATACAGGGTATTCCAGATGTGAGTCTGGTACTTGTATACTAAGGAATCTGTTTGTATTTCCTCTGATTGTGAAGGATAGTGAGGGTGCTGTTGCTTCTTGTACTATTTCTTGTACCAGTGACCGAATCCAAGTGACTTTGTTAATGTGTTGTAATTTATAATCCTTCTGGGTGTATTTGTCTTTTCAGTCTTCCTTCTGTTTTGCACCAATGTAGTTCCGATGTAGAAATTAGTCTGCAGAGGAGTAAACTTCCTCCTTTTCACTGTTATTAGCCAGCTTTTCCTGTGTGTTTTTGTTTATTGCTCTTAAAATAGGTCTCGCTAGGCTACTGACTTCTGCAATGTTCTGGGTGATCAATACTAGTATAGTTTTCAGAAGATATTTTCCACTTCAGTTTCTGGCCCCTTTATTAAAAACAGAGGTATTTGGTATCAAGAAATAAATCTACGAGAGACCTACCAAGATTTTTCTTCTACAAGTGTTACTATGGGATCATATACATCAATTTGGGATTTGGATATTCACTCATGAATCATTTGGACTTGTTATACATCAGCCACAGAAGAATAACCTTTTTTGAGTTCCAGGAGCAGTGGCTCATCTAGTGGTAATGGTAAGACTGATACAGCCCACTGTGGAGTGGGCTGTTTGGCTGAAGGATGCAAAACACAGTTTAACACCAGTGAAGATACAGAAGCTATATAGAAGTTCCTAAAAATGCTGGCTAGATGAGGTATCAATGTGTCCAGCCTGTTTCAGGCAGAGGCAGTAGGAGAGACTCTTTAAGGAGAATCTGCATGCTTGGCAATTTCCCTGATCTGTTCTCCTTGTGCACTCCTAGTGTCACAGTTGTTGTATTAAGGATTCTAGAGGCCTTTTGCCTGCACTGTCCTTCTGGTGTTTATGAACCTGTTTTCCATGAATTTGTTTCAATCCCATTTGATCCTGTTGACACTGTCTGCCTCAGCAGCCTCCTGTGGCAACAAGTTCCAAAGCTTTAATACTTGCTGTAGGAAGAACTTCAGTTTGAAAGTCCCCTCCTAGTTTCATAACATCTTCTCCTACATTCTCTATTATTTCAGAATTTTAATTGTTTGATCATGCTTGCATGAAGTTGCAGTGCTCGTAACAACATTTTAAAAGTTGTACTGATGTGCCATGTGTGTTGTGCAAGAAAATCTCCCCAATTTCCTCAGCTGCAAAGGTGAAAACAGATGATTTACTGAGCAGAGCATCTGTGCTGTTGCATTGTCATCTGAGAGTTTACTTTTTTTAGGCTTTATTGTCACCAAGAGGTCTCACTGATCACAGGAGAGATTCCTGCTTTTCATGTGTTCAGAGAATGTTTTAGTATTTGGGCATTCTTTTAAAGGCTCTCTTCAGATTCTTCTTTGGAATTCTTTGTTTTGTGTTTACACTTGATCTGCTTTATTTTGTGGGCTTCTCTCTCTTAATTTCAGCAAGGTGTTGCAGCTTTTCTGACACTGAAAGCTGCTGTTGCTTTCCTATTGCACTCTCCATTTTGGTCTGTGCCACACAGGTCACCTAGGCTTCTGACAGTGTATTCAGTAGCCTTCAGGCTTAGTGTAGTCTCTCTGAGTGGTTTTTGAGTAACCCTCTTAAAGTTTTTGGAGACAAATTTATTGATTTATTTAGGGGAGCGGGGGGGAAGCCTACCCAGCTGCTTTACAGCAGTCAGAATTTAACTTCCTCAACAACCTTTTTGCATCATGGTATCAAAGTGGACTACAGTCTCATCCCCTGCACCTTAGGTATCTTGTGAAAATTTTTTGCCTGTTCACCTGGCACACATTAGCATAGGATCTTCTTGGACATGTAAGGAAAAAAAAAAGAAAAAACAGACTATTCGTCTGCAAAAATAATCTTTCACTTCCATCTAAGCCTACATACCTTTGGCAGTTGTTGCAGAGGCATCCTGAGCTCAGGAGGGCATAATAACAAAACTGTCTACTAGGGCAGACAGTACAAAATCCTTTTATCAGTTTCATGACTAAGTGAAGGTTAATTTTACAGTCGTTAACTTCATCAGTGTCTCATGTGAGCATGTCAGTTCAGCTAATGTTGCCACACCACCAGGTAATAATAGTAGCTTATATTTGCATTTACAGGAGATGCTAATACCCGTATTGTCAAGCACTAGTCCTGGGCAGTGTCCTCCAATTAACCCAGACTCCTGGCTGATAGGTTTTCAAAAAATCCCTGCAGGAAAGCAGGGATTTACTTCTGTCTAAGGATGCCAAGGAGTAAAGTCTTCCTGAAGAGTTCATAAAGAGGAAGAAAAATATAGGTTGCCCACATGTTTAGTATGGAGAGGAATTTTTTTGGTAGAAGTTTGATAAGTGTGTTTCAGGCAGGTGAAGAAAGCAGTATTCCATAAGGGATGAAATGTAACACTCTGGTTTTGGGGCTGGGGAGGGAGACAAGCTCACCTGATACAAAATAAGTCTGTATTTCCATTGCTAACATTGGATTTTTTTATTTACGTTGAAAATTTAATTAACTTCAGGTAGATACAATTCAAAAATGTTGCTTGCACAGCTCAGCAGTATTTGTCAGATACAGAAATGATACGGAAATGACTGATAAATACTCTGCATTTGCTTTGTAACTGCTGTCACGTTGCAGTTTAAGTTTGAAGAACTCAAGCGTGGACTTCTGGGGGAATGTTAAATCACCGCTGGGGCTCTAAAGGAGAAATGTTAGTTTCTTTCCTGGAGGAAGAATTAAAATGCTTGAACTGTTAAGGCTGCCTGAAGAGCCTCTAGCAGATAAGGTGGCAAGAGATGGGAAATAAGGGAAAAAAGAAAAAACCTGCTTTGAAAAAGGAAACCTTTTCATGGGTGTGAAGAGTTTTCCGGACTAATGGCAAGCACAGACAACTTGATAGGTAGCAGGGGCAAAGCAGTGGGCTCCAAACTGTAAGGATAGGTTGGATGGGACTTTCCACTTTTCCACTCTGCAAGTTTATGGGTCGTGGCTTCAGGGTGGTGGTCTGCCCAGACTTTTTTTGTGACAGATTGTCTCCTTTCTCTAACCAAACTAAACTGAACATTGGTGCAAGTATCACTGTTGAAGCACTGAAGGCCACTTTGAAGATATGCTTCTTGCTATGTCCTCTTTTTCATCCCAATAACTAGCTGGTATGTTAGAGATGTTATTAGATCAGCAAACATGATGATGATTTTTTTTTAAAAAAAAGGTAGATTTTAACTAGACAATAACATGCATTTTTTTTAATGGCTTTTACACAGCTGGGGTGGTTGTCTCAGGGATGCTGTGTGGTCATCTTTGGGTGGAAGTAATGCCAAAAACTTAGAGAAAGTTGACTAATATCACGAATGGTTGAGTGTTTAGGTTTTGAGTGGCTATGCAATAACTCACTGCACATTTCCTGTGCGGGCTGATGTTTCTGCTAAAGCCTTTCACTTTTTGTGAATATTTTCATGGATTTACAGTGATTACTCAATTATTTACAAGGAACAAAATGTGATCCCCAATTAATCATAACTAATCAAATTCAGCATGTTGAGTCATAAAATTTTTAGCCACTCTTTTTGGTCCTTTCATCTTTATTCATATTTTCCAAGTTAGTGATTCATAAATTAATATTTACAGTTACCACATGCTAGTATTTGAGAGCGTTTTTTTTCTTTTAGTAGGTGTTCAGTTTAACTGGACTGTAGCCTGGGGAAACTCTGCTCCAAGCAACAATTGCTATCTTTCTGTGAAGCTAATGTTCATGTGCATTGCAGAACTGACAGCTTCTGGAGATCGTAGTTCTTAAAGGAGAAGGGAGAAAAGCGGAGTGCAGAGAGCTTGCTCTCTGTCTTGCCTGTGTATCTCAGCTCTGCCCTATGACATTGAGGGAAGCATTCTGCTTTCACGTTACTCAAACTTAGTGGTGGCTCTGACTTCCCAGAGAGCTTGTATTTCTTTGTCATTCCTGCAAAGCATTAGGTCCTTACTTGACTTCCAGATGATTTTTACTCCTGTGCTGTTATTTGGTAGGTGACAAGTACTCACTCCTGTTGATTCCCTGTGTAGAAATTGTTAAGATCCATTAGGAAATTGAAATGCAGCTAGTGGGTTTGTTGCTGCTGGCTGATTGCTGACTCTACTGATGGTGTGAGACCTGCATGGTGCTAAACAGGTCATGCTGTGCTCTGGTGTATTTGAAGATGGGCCATTAAAAGCTGAAATGTCAACAGTGACCCCATACACCTGTAATAAATATCAGCTTTGTAATTAGCAAGCTGTCTCCAAGGGCTGCATGTGTACCAAGATTGATTTTCATTATGGTCTGCCCAAAGTTCTTATGCAATGTACAGCAACCAGTTAAGATAGTCACAAGAGGCACTTCAATTTCTGCATGTCAATCACAGAACCAGCCTGTAGGTTCCTGGTGGCTGCAACCTTGTTTCTATATGTTTGTCTAGAACTCACCACACTATGTAAGTGTGAAACAGAATACATATAGAGGGGGTAAAAAAGTTGAATTACAAGCATATATACATGTATTTTACAGGTAGGCACTGAACTGTCAGCAAACAGCCTGCAAAAAACTCATGAATTGGAGCACTCCTCTGCCTGCCCATTTCAGGCTTTGCTAGTGCTGATGACAGACAGGTGGCTCTGGATTGATGTGAAGAAGCCTCAGCTGAGGGTAACTGACACTGAAGCACACTTCAGGCAAAAAGGCATTTCAGAAGGTATCATAAAGCACGTCTAAACTGGAGTTTGTAGTTGAAAGGAAAAACTATTATCCTTTGGGTTGAAAAGTGACCCATGGCTTTAGGCATTAGTAATTTTTGATAAATGACCTGGTTTTCCCTTGCCCCACTGTGGGAAGCAATTGGTTTCCACTGTAGACCTGAATTGTAGACAATTTGCTTTATTGTATTTGCAGGAAAGTTAGCATAGCCTAATGCAGCAGAAAAACAGTTCTTGAAAATGCCTTCGTTGTGTGTTTATTTGTATAAATAATCTGAACTATATCACACTTAAGACCTGAAACTTTTCATGTGTTTATTAATGTATGTGTTCTTTTTTCTCCTGTTTTATGGAGTGTTTTCATGGTGTGTAGATATATTAGCATGATTTTTTGCTATCTTGAATGTGTCGTTGCGGTTGCATATGAACTGTTTTGGTCAAGAGTCTTGTTAACTGCCCCATCAATTACCCTTCTAAATGCCTGTCAAATTAAGAAACTGCAGCTCTAGGCCCCTCAGGGTTTTTCCTTCTTTTAGGCAAAGACTTTTGTTTTCTCCCAGAACTTTTGATCTCCTTATCATTCTGGAAAGTTTCTTTCTTTTTTTTTTTTTCTTGGAGAGAAATATCTTCATGTGTGAAGCAAAAGGAGCTTTGTGAAATCTAAAACTCTTGGAAGTGCTGAAGAGTCAGAGCATTTAGGATTTCTTTAGGACAGGTTATTGTTAAGGCAGCATTTTTAACATCTTTGGTAGAGTAACAAAGTTGCAAAGATAATTGCTGTTGTAGCTTGTTCTGTTCTCTCTTGTGCCTTATAATATGAAATATGCTTGCCATACCGCGCAGGATGTATGTGGCAAATGCTGGCATTTTAGCCATAACCAGGTATGCACTGACATATTATTTCCCTTTTGTATATGGTGCGGAAGTTTGTTTCTAAGAGTCTGAGACAAAATATCTGTGCCACTTAAGAACACACAGGTACTTAATGCTCTATGTTCGGTGGACCAAACCTTATTGAAATGAATGTGGTGGAACACAGCTGGAGTTAAGTGAACTATTGTTCTCACAGAGTAGGCTAGATTAAAAATCATGAAAAAGAAAAGTTTTTTTTAAAAAAGCTATTTTTTCATGTCTCCAACAACAAGCCCATCTCAAGATGAGCAGCTGGCGAACATATGACTTTTTTTTTTTTCCCTCCCCCACATCTTATAAAAATGGATTTCACATCCATCCAGCTCTGCCTTCCTTAAGGGGGCTTGCTGGCATGTCATTCCTGGAGGAAACAGTCCATCTGGGAAGGCTGTGGGATGCTGGGCAGGCACCAGTTCTAGTGCCAAACACTGCCTGATGGAGGGAGCAGAACACCCCCAAGGAAAGCCCAAAGCTTGTCCCCAGCTTCCAATTCATCTGTGTGCAGCCAGGAATTTGGTAAGCATTCTCTGCAGCATTTCTGACATTTCTGAATGTTCTTTTCATCCCAGATAAGCTGCCAGTAAATGGGAAGGGCTGAGTGTTCCTTTTCTGCCTGTATTGCACTATTCTAATTCTGGGTGACTCTGTGAGAACCTTGTATAGTCCTGAGAGCCTCTGTGTAACTTTACTTGCCCTATAAAGCCAAACATAATAAAATGTGTATGTTATGTTGGTGAGAGTCGGAAGAAAATTATTTCCAGATTACAATAAAGAAACTTCAAATTTAAGTGTCGTCAGATCATTGACCATATTAAAATAAAATTTCGAAAGGCGTCAATGTTCAGAGGAAATGCTTTAAGAAAAAAAAAAAGAGTAGCATTATTGGCCTAAAGATACTGCTGAGCCTTGGGAAAAGATTTGTGCCACGTTTCTTGTGATGCTAACATCACAAAGGATATAAACCAGTCATTGGCACTCTCTCAAGAAACACATCACTGTAATTTGTTATAACAATACCACTGTGATATTTGTTCGTAATATTTATGAAAGCTAGGCTATGAAAACAGTATGCACTGACTGTCAGTGGTCATGTATCATTCTTTAAAAGAGAATACGCATGACAAAATGTTTTAAATGAACTCTAAAAATATACTGGCGGGTTAGAACAATTTGGCTGGTCTTGCAGTCCATGCCAGGAGGTGCTTCCCAGGATAAGCTTCTGGCTGACCTTTTTGAGGACATATATCAAATAGTCATGTATTTATTATGGTCCCAGTTAGTCCTCAATAGCCATGATGAATGTTACGTAGCATGCACAGTCATTACATCTCTGTGTAGTGCTCTGCTCAGTTTCCAGTTGCTGTCTTTTCTCTGGAAAACAGTGCTGCTTGTATCCTGTCAGTGTGATAAACCCAGCAGTTACCCACAAAGTGTTCCCAGTGGCACACAGCTTTATCTGGCCTGGCAGGGGGATACAGATGCCAGGAGCCTGGAAAGAGGCTCCTGCTCTGCTTCTGCAGTTGCGCCTATGCCCTGTGGGGAGAGGCTTCTGTAGGCACTGTGAGCTCTTCCAGCAGCATGCTGGCATTCACTGCACTTCTGCTAGCAGCGTGAATCTGGGTATGGGGACACTGAAGAAACACTTCTTCCATGGCTGCATGGTCCTAATGATGTTTTTTCATCTTCCCCATCAGCATCTTCCCCTTTGCATGAATGGCTAGATCTGCAAACAGTGAATACCATCACTGCAGGAAGCCCCAGATCTGAACTGTGTGTGTACAAAGCTGCTTATGAATCATCCATTTTTATTTAGCCACTTCCCTCTGCAGTTCAGTTTAATAAAGAAATGGCCTCTCCAGAGGTCCTGTGCCAGATCAGCTTATTTTTTTAGGCAAAAAAAAAAATCCAAATTCCAGTCTGCTTAAAAAAAGACTTTCAGATAAATTATTTAGAAATGATAGGCAACAGCTATAGATGTGGTGAGCTGTAGATCAAAAATGTAAGAACGGAAAAATGGCAAACTGAGATGGAGTAAAAAACAATAAGGAGAAGTGATTAAGAGACCATGGTTAACAAAGAAGCAAAGATTAAAACTGGGGTGGATATGTTTATATAGTGTTTTATGCAAAAAAAAAATCTAATTTGTTCTTTTAGGTTCTTCTCTATCGCTATCCCTCTCCTGTCTGTATTTATAGCTTTAATCATATATTATATCCATGTTATCCACTCTGTCTTTGACTCTGTAAATGTAATAATCTTTTCCAGTTTAATTAAATCTCAATTTTTATGCATTTACTTTAACTGACTTGCCTAAACAGCCCGAATTTCCTTTTTTATTCCTTGAGTGAATTGAAACAATACCGCATATTAAGAATCAGTGTTGAAGTACATGCATTTTAATAACCATATTAAGGATGACTGTAAAACTTCTGATTCATGCTAGGATTGTAACCATGCCAAAGATTACATCAGTGATTCTACCTGATAATTTACACGTGCAACTGCAAGTACGAATATCTTATCTGCTTATAATGGAGTTTCACCTGCAATGCTAGAATCCAGGTGAGGTGAAGTTGGCCAGGAGCCAAGGATTTACCCTCTTTGTTGTCTTGGTTCATGGGAAACAAATGGTATTGCTTCCAAATGAGGGAAATCAGAAACCGAAAACTCCTAAGAGCAGTAAGGAACGGTTAGCAAATATTTCTAGTTGAAATTGTTGACATCCTTGACAGAAAAAATATTTTAAAATGAAAACCAATAGACATTTGGTAGCAATTTGGTTCCCATTTTAGCTTTAATCAAGAAGACTTAGTAATCAGAATATCGACATTAGTAATGACTTCAGTCAGAAAAATGTATAGGAAATGCAGTGTTTAGATTTAAGTTGAGAAAGCCAAAGAAGGACTTACAAACAGGATTTAGGTTTAAAAGAAGAGACCAAATATCTTCATCTGGCTTGATTAATAGTTGCTTAGTGCTTGCGTGCATATCAGATGAAAATTCACATATTGGTTTTGTAGACAGAAAATATAGAAAGTAACAAATAAAATATTAGAAACTGAATGTATGTGTCAAGCATAGCATAAACACCCTCCAGATGATCTTATGAGATCATCCATGCACATGGACAAAAATTCAGAAGAACAGCCAACAAGATTTCAGAGTCATCCCATCTGAATGTTAACTCTCTTTTACGCTCTAGACCCACCCTAGTCTATTCCCTTTTCTCAATCCATTTCCAGTATTGATTTCAGTGATATGAGCATTTTATTCTTTGCGAAGCAGCAAGGTGTTTTATATAAAAGTATTGTCAGGTAGCTCAGATTCTGAACAGAATTTTGTTCACTGAAGGAAAACTGAATATCAGTGAACACTTGGAAAAATAAATATGAGTTGAAAGGAAAAGGAAAAAAAGAGGGAGGGAGGCTTGTGCAGCATACATAGCTCTGATCTACTAGAACGTATAGTCACGCAGAAATAACAAGTTTCTTAGGGAGTATGTTGTAAGCCATGTTATTCTAGAAGTACTCTGACCTCAAGAACTGATGATTTCATTTTCCATCTCCAAGTCCAAGGGAAGTTTTCAGTGTGAATGGGAAGATCATGGTGCTTATGTGCTTTGCGTTTTCAAGTCACTTCTTGCAGTGACTTTCACCAGTCATGAATCACTTAGATGGACAAAGAGCATGTTGTGTAACTCTTTGCTCCTTGTGAAGTTTCTTTCTTTTTTGGTCTCTACAACCATTTACAATATGTCTTCTTTAAACATTCTACTCTTTAAAATAGCAAATGATATTTCTGTGACCTCTAATGTATTAGGTGCAAAGAATAGGAAGAAATGCTTTTCAGCTAAATGAGAGCACTCTGTCTCAAATGCCTACAGTTTATAATTGATATTTCCAGGATAATCTCAAGGAATTTAAAACAATCTCAAATTTAAGAGCAATCAACAGAATCGAGACGAAGTGAAACTATTATACTGAATTTATCGAAAGGCAGGGTTTAAATTGATGCTACACATTATTCAATTTGACAGCTGCAAATTCACATTAAAGATAGCAGAGTCCAAAAGACTGCAACTCGAAGAGGAAATGCAAATTTCTTACAACTCTGAAGCTAAGCTTTTTAGTTACAATTGTTAAACGCTTTACATTTCCAGAGTACCTGTGATCAACAGAAGCTCCAAACACTTCTGAATTTATAAGTATGGTCTTAATTTCCTGTCCCACCAGATGATACGCAGCTGTCTCTGAAGTGCAGCAGACCATTCTAAAGCAGCCCTTACACAAAGGAAAAAAACAATTTTTCTTTCCGTGCCGTTTTATTCGGTTACGTTGCTAAAGCACATGTTCTCATGCTGTGTAAGAAGGGTAGGAAGTGAAGAAATCTGGAATCTTCTCCTAGCCACGCTACTGCATGGTGTATGATTTGGGATAAGTCATATGTCCTTATGTTGCACTGTAAAATGGGAATGATGCTATCTGATTTAGTGGTGTTCCAGTGATACTGGAAGAACCATACAGTGGATTTCTTTTTCTAGGAATCGTTTCTCGGCATTTGGGAAGGCTGAATTTATTTTTTTAACTGTAAAATTATTAGAAATCACTCTGATGGAAAAGCAGTGTAAACTATGTAAAAATGGAAATTACTAGAGATTTAAGGCTGATGTTTTGCTATGTAATAGTTTATTTCCTTTGCAGTAATAGTGTTGGGAGGTTTACATGTGTGGGAACACCAAACAGAGATGTACTCATTAACTGATGGCACTGTCAAATATTTTTAAACCATTACATCTCTAGTGATGTCAGTCTTTCATGAAAACTATCTCATGCTATCACAGTGCCCTGTAATGACTGAAGAGAGAGTTATCAGCTTTCTAAAACCCTTTGAACAAGTCATAGCTCAGAGGCATGATGAGGCAGGGAGGAATCATACTGATGATATCATGCTTCACGTTTTTTGTTTCATGAGTATATAATGTGATTTCCTGATGTACAGTGTGGACGAAAACTCCTAAGACATTGAATGTTCTCTGTGTAGTGTATTGAACAATTTCTTAACTGACATTTTTATTGATTAACGTTGTTGTTCCAGATTTAATCTGATGTACATTCTGCTTAGCGGGTGTCAAAATGTTATCTAAAGAGCAGTTAGAAGGGGGATTAGTACCTTAGAAACCTATAGGGTCCATCCTTTTTCTTAAGGATATTTGTAGGTCCTGTTACTGTCTTTAGAGTCCATGTTTGCAAATGCCGTGACAGGAGATTTTGAATTGGTACTTCTTGTTAATGGCAAAGTTACTGAATATAAATATTACAATATTATACTCTTGAGCTCTTCCTAGGTTGCTCCTAAACCATATGTCGGACACAAGAACTGGCTCCAAGGATGTTCCTACATAGCTGTAAAGCTGAGACAAATTCCACAGATTAGCCTTTTCAGTGAGATCAGGAAATGGGATTGGGAGATCGGACAGCCAGAGTTGGCTCAAGTATACTGCAAAGAATAGGCTAAACCACTTTAAAAATTAATGAACTGTATGAGTTTAGGACTACTCAGATTTATAGGCTAATGGATAACCATTGGAAGGAGAAAATATTGTATGAAAACAAACACTGGGGGATTTTAGAGCCCTTATGTCTCTCCTGGTTTATGCTGATGTAAATCAGGATTAGTTGCACTGAAGTCATTTGACTTACCATAATACAAGTAGAAAGAGAATGGGTAATTTATGCTCTCTTTGCAGTACCACACAGATAGAATTAAGTGGTCTTTTTGGAAATGAGAAATGGGTCTTTTCTGAGCCATTTTGCAGGAAATTAAAAATGGCAACCAGATGCTTCATTCAGTGCAGATTTTAGATGGGAAAAAGTGAACCCTGGGAGGCTTTTACAGTATTTCACAAGACCATGTGCTATGTATTTACCAGCTATAAGTCTGTGAAATTTATATATACTGTAGACAATATTATTTTTCAAAGAAATCTAAAATATCCACACCAAGAAATTCTGATCACTTTCTATAAACACTACAAAATAGGGTGTTTTCTACGGTCAGCCAAAACCACAATAAATTTACAGCACAAGAACTTTGCTTCTTAAACCTGGCCACACACTAACTCTTTGTCTAGCTGTGGTAGTTCTAGAGACTGACCCTCAAAAGGAGGCCGACTATTCCTGTTGGGCTAAGTCTCTATGTCCTGATTCTCAATCCTTGAATTGATCCCTCCCCTTAAGATCCACCTTTAACAACAATTAAAAAAACAAGGCAGCCAAAAATACTTCTGCAAACAGTAAAAGAAAATGAACTACTTGGGATCCTACCTAGTGCAGTAGGAAAAGATAAGGCATGAATGCAGAGGCAGGACTTTGGCCAAAAATGTATTTATTTACCTAAGAACTTTTCTATCCGTCAAAGACTGGATTTTGCTTTTTGTCTCCCATTGATAGGCAGTTAATCCTACTATTATATGTGGTGGTTTTATAAGGGGCTTCTGTAATCTCACAAATGATCAGCTGGTTGATAGACTGAACAAAATACCTAAGTAAACTAGATGATGGAAATTCCATGACAAAGTTCCTACTAAATCTGGACACAAAACTGGCCTCAATCATAGTTTTGTGTTTTTGTCTGTGTTCTAGGCCATGAAGAAAAAATATGCTGTTCATTGGAATGTATGTGCAGCTGTTAGTTCTCAGTAAATCCCAGGATAAGTGTGATATTAGAAAACTAGTTTTTTCATACTTAGGTAGCTGAGACTCTGTAACTCGGAGCATGCTTCATTCTTCTTCCCTAATATAGCAATAATGTTTTGGAAACCTGTCACCCATTTCACTTCAGGAACACGTGGAGACTCAGTTATGATGAAGTTCAGGAACAGATGCATGGTGAGCTTGTGCTTTATCCACACCTTGGATACCTGATCTGATTTTCTTGCCTTCAGTCATGCATCCTCCTGTTGGAGTTCAGCTCCAAGAGTAAACCCACCCTTTTAACAGCCTGCAGTGTCGCTCTGCAGCACTCTGATTGCTTTGGGGAACCCCCAGCCCTGGGCACAGGGGCCTTCATTGCATCAGCACACGGTGAAAAGTGCCAGGACTGCCAGCAAAAGATAAATAGGGATGAGCTAATACTGCTTTGCCTCTGCTTAGAGCAAAGTACTCTTCGGAGTAGAATTGGGGTCTGACCTGAAATTTAGTTCTTCTCAAAAGGAATTCTGTTGTGGTATTCAAGCCTGCAATTAAACTTCTTAGTTAAGTGTGAAAGTAATTTACATTTAAAAAGCTGTTCAGTGCATGCTGCAATGTTAAGGAGTTGGCTTCAAGTCAGGAAATTCTAAGTACTAGGGTAAATTTAATTTTTATCACTCTGTTTTTATTTATTTAATAAGGGGAACAAGGAAGGGTTAGGTTTGAGACAAGAAAAAGCAGCTTTGACTTTGAATTTTCTTGTTAGTTGTTCTGACATGGCTAAGATATTGATTTATTTTTTTTAAGTCATTGTTAAGTAAGTATGTGACAAACTATTAATCCATTAGTGAAGAAATTGATATTCTCAAAGATGCTCCCTGATCTCCTTCAAATATTGATTTAATATTATTACCACATGGCCAAGTACTGTATTACTCCTTATCTAAATTAACTTTTTTTTTCAAGATATATTTAGGAAGGAAATGTGTGTTTATTGATTGTATGAATGAAGTGACTTTAATTAAGGAAACAGGCCTGCTGCCAAAAGTGGCATACATGACTATTAGTGCTGGCTGCTTCCTACAATAGCCCAAAAAGGCATCATCAAAAGCAGATGCCTGAATTAGTTACAACATATACATCCTGGCTGGACAGATGCTTCAGATGCTTGTCCATTTGAAGGATGGATTCTTTTTCCTTTGAAGCAAACTGGAGCACAGTTGCACTTTAAAGTTTTATACCAACCATCACTGAAGGCTCTGCAGCTCTAAATTAAAAATTATGTCAGTGGAGCTTGATTTTTCTTGTGGAGATTCCCAAGTCAGCTTTCAGCACTCTCATTTAGTGCTTGGAATGGGGTATGTGAGATACTTGAATTTCAGAAGTTTAATCTTTTTGCATGAAAATGCAGGCTAAGGAGTGATGACAGTAATGACTACTGAAGAGGAAATATCAGTCTGTTGTGCTTTGGTTTAGTTTGCAGCAGCATTCCAGTATTCTGATTTGCATTCAAAGCTTTTAGCCTCAAAGTTGGTCAGAAATCCAGTGAAAGCTTCCAAGTGCCATTGCTACCTCCTACAAGGAAATCTTCAAAAATGGGCTGGGATCTATGGATTAGCAACTTTCTATTAAAATGCAATTTGGGGATGCTGAGAAGTACATATATTTTCTGAATTTAAGGTTGGTGGTTAATGGGGTGCCATACTTGCTGAATCCTCTGGTGCATGAAAATACAAAATATTCCAAATGTGTTGTGGAATTTTTTCCCCACTCAGACTAGAAATGGTTAAAAAAATGTGTATGTAGCCTGTGCACCCAGCTGCCAGTTGTGAGTCTTAAGTCTCACCTCCAGGCTTTTTTTAAAAGGGAGAATCCCACCACAGCAGGCAGCATTGTAAAATGAGCAGTGTTTCAGTGAAGCCATGGAAGAGGTTATCAGGGAATTCTCTGGCAGCAGGAAGTTGCCAGAATCTGCCTGGCATTACCTGATGCTAAGTTCCAGGAAGCCTCGTAGCTGTGAGTGGGCTGTAAAGTGGATAGAAACAGTGATACATTGCTTAGCAAGCAAGCTAAGATGTGATGCTGGTGATTTGGGCTGTAGTGTTCTGATCCCTGCTGCAGCCTCGTGGGTGGGATGCAAAGGGTTGGGACCTGCATGAAGGTGCTATACAGGCAGCTTGTTGCCATGGGAGCAAGCACTGCCACAGCTAAGCCTAACCCTGGGGTGGTAAGGACTGCTCACAGAGTAGTCCCTGACCTGAAAGTAGCTACAGAATTGAATTCAGCCTTCCAGACTGAGATTTCCTTCTTTACCTCCATTGGGAGGAAGTGCAACTACAGATCTTCCTACCTGGTGTTCCCTGTGTGGTGCTGATGTGTCTATGCAGAAGAAATGAGAATACAAAGCACCTAATTGTGTGGCATGGGAAATGGAGGAATGGTTCTTCCCGCGTTCTGGTTGCCTCTTTCTCATTCTGACAGGCTGGAGTGCAACTGGTTTTGGGAAACACGCTAGCAGGACTTGAAAGCATCTGAACTTATTTCTGGTAGAGCTATTCTAGGTAGTGGACAGAGATGCTCAGGAAGGATTGGCTTTACAGCTCTGTATTTCCATCTGTGGGAGTCTTTGTGACCACCTCCACACTTGCACACACCCTCTCTCTGAGGCCATGAGATTTCAGCATCCCCTGTATATACTGGCAGAAAAAACTGACTTCAGCAGTACTTACGGCATGACTGACGCAATTATCACTTACCCATTTTTGTAGCCACTCTATGTAAATGTCAGTAAAATCTTCCAACCATCCTGTGTAGCTGTAATACATGTGTTATATCTGTAAATACTGTGATTAGTATCTTAGCACTTAATGTTTGCTTACACACTCACACACGGACAGTTATGTCCCTCCCAGTGAGCATCCAAATACAGTAAGAATGCTGCAAATCCAGCAACCAGTAGTATTTATGGGTGATTTGGCATGTGTTTGCTAAATGTGTGTGCCTTAAAGAAAGGCTGTGTGAGGGGTCCTCAGCTCCAGGCATACACCCAGCAGCTGCTTTACATTAAATCACTTGGAGATTTGAAGCCATACTGGGGATCTGAGTGCTGCAGTATTGTGAGTTACCAGTAAGGGGAACCCTTTTTGCAGTAAACCTTCAAGCTTTTACTGCTTTGATGGAGAGCATGGTCATAAAGATAATGTGACATTTTGGTTAAAAAAAAAAAAATTGTTTAATCAGAAGGCGAACAGAGATAAGCAGTTTAAGATGAAATCTGAATTACAATTTCAAATCTTTTCTTTAACTTTTCAGTGAGATTGAGTAGGAAATGTGAATGAACCTGCATTAACCCTTAGAGTGGTGCTAAAGAAAAGATGGAAAGTTAATTTTGATGACAGATTTTGAAACCAAATGTGTCAAACTACCACAGAACAGTGACTGTCATCAGGGGTTGTTTTAACAGGAACAAGTGGTTGCTTCACTGTTTGAATTTGTTATGACAGGAAAAATTTCTTGTGGCTGAGTCCTCAAACTCCAACAATGCAATTTTGAAGTTTAGTAACTACCATTCCAAATATTCTAAAGCTATAGCAGGATGATGAATCTCAATACTGTAAACGAGGTAGAAAAACTCTTGAAACTATTTTAATTAATCTGTGTTGCTGTACACTAAGTACCATAACAGGAGAAAATTGCTATGCATATGGATCTTTGTTCATATAATATCCATAATCATTATGATCTTTAACTGTTCTACAGCAGTAGGACTATTTTTATATTGCCCAGACAGAAATAGGCTTTATTGAGGTGAACAGAATTTGAACATTTACTCAACTAAATCTAACTATAGATTTTTCTTATATGGGCAGTTCTGGAACTGCTGTGATGAATTGGTCTGAGGAAGCTCCCCTCCCTGTCCAGTGCAGGCTTTTGTATTACACTTAATCTTGAAAAGTTTGTTATACTTAGTCACACTTTTTTCTCTACTAAGTATCTGATAACTAACTTTATGAAACCACTGAATGTATGGATTTGATGCAGCCCATAAAATCTAATGATAAATACCACTGTAAATCCGAGCCAAAGTTTCTGCCATGCTTTCTCAAAAAGTCTTTCCTTCAGACTACTAATTAGCCTTTCTCTAACTTTGAGTACTTTATAACTGCAGTGTGCTGATTGATAGTGCATCAATATTAATTAATAATTTACTAGACTACTGGAATTTTCCTCTTCATGTAATCACAGCTTCAGCTCTATGCAAACCTTTCTTTGTGTAACGAAAAGAAGAGGAGGAGAATCCTTTTACTTCACCCTCTGTTGTTTATTCTCTCCTTTGGTTTGTCTGCAGGAAAACTCTTGAATATTTCTGAAAATTCCCATGGTTTGTATGGCAGTGTGGTTCCAATCTAGAGAAGAGTGCTGTTGCTGCTAGTTGGAGCTAGTCTAGCATGCTGCTTCATGCTTATACACACAGCACAGAAGTGCTCCAGAGTGCCACTCATACTTTGTTAGGAATTTGGGAGCCCAGCCCTCAGATGGGGCCCTGGCTGCCAACCCGACCTGCAGGTTGGCTTCTGGTGCTGTGCTCAGCCAGGGCCATGGGAGCTGACAATGGGTCCATCCTTCAGAGGGTGCTTGGTGCCCATATTCACACAGGCATTTGTGAAGCAGGCTGTAATGTTGGTCACAGTCAGGAATATCATAGTTCTCTACAACATGGCCAAATTATGTGATGACAGTAAAGTAATAGGTGCTGCTGTGGTGCCTGATAGTAGCCACAATACCCAACCATGTTTTCACAGTAATTGTGAATCAGTTCCTAAAAATGTTTTTCTTTCACAGGAGCCTCTGTGTAACACTTGTGTATAAGATCGGTTCCCCATAAGCTTCATGGTCATGTCTGTTACCTGCTTTGTAATTGAGATCTTGATAAAAGCGAAACGTCAGACCTCTGAAAAAAAATGTTAGTTTATTTACGTGAGAGAAATATGAAAAAATACTTTCCAGCTGCATTTAGAGGTACTGTCCAGTGCCTGTCCTTTGACTAACCTTATTTGTGTAGCCCCTCTTCCGAGGGCGAAGAGCTCAGGATTTGCAATTCATTCTCGTTGTTATTTGTTCTTGTTGCGATTTACATAGCTCAACATTCGTGCAATTGTTCTTGTTACCAGATGGCTGTCAGAGCCTGCAACATTGTTGAAACATCCCCCAAAAGAAGCTACATTTGTCCGAGGGTATATGAATCTGCAGATCAGGAGCTTTTGGGGGACAAGTTTGCACTGATTTTGTTTAGGCCAGTTTTGTTTCCTTCATGAGATACCGGTATATGGTACCAGCTACATGGATAAAATACACAGCACTAGCAAGGCTTCCTTAGGGTGTGCTCTCCAATTCTCGGTTATTTAAATACAATACAGGAAAGTGTACATTCTTAAGTAGTATTCAAAATGCATGCATATATATTTAATTTACGTTAATATTTTATATTCAAGGACAGCCTCTTCAGAGCATGCAAATGGTGGTTCTGCTTTGCAGGAGGTCTAGCCAGCAGCACGGAAGGGCAGCTCAGACAGCAGGGAATTCTTGACTGAGCTCAGAAAGGTGGAGGTATGTGGAGGATGGGAGCAGATACAGGCTGCCCGGGGGGAGTATAGAGACACTACTCCACTGTGCTGAGATGGAGGAACAGCAAAGCTCAGCTGGAGCCAAAACTAAAAAGGGACATGAAACAGAAAAGATTTTTATGAACGTGTTGGCAGCAAAAGACAGTCTAAGGATAATATGGATCAGTGTTTATTGGGTCAGGGAGTACAGTGATGAAGAACGTAAAAAATGCCAGGGTACTCAATGCCTTTCTTGCCTTTGTTTTTACTAGTAAGATCTGCCCTCCATTCTCACAGGTTGCTGAGCTTAGTGAAGGGATCTGTGGGAATAAAGCCCTTGCCAAAGCAAGGGCAAATTAAAGGACCAATTAAGCATACTGGACATACGCTTACAGCTTTAACATCTCTATTTAAACAGCTCAAACAGCAAGTTGGAGGGCACGTACTGCAAGTTTTTGCTCAGTAGTAAGCTGGGGAGAAGTGGGATATACTGGTGAGCAGGAATGCTACTTTGAGGGAGTTTGACAAGCTGACAAAATGGGCTGACAGGGATTTAATGGGTTTCAGTGAAGACAAGTGCAGAGTCCTGCAACTGAGACCAAATAACCCAGTCCAAGCCTACAGCTGTATGTCCCTGCATAGAAAGCAGAGATGCAGAAGACCTGAAGCTCTCAGGAGGCAGGAAGCAGTAAAGGAGCATGTTTTTGTGGCAAACAAAGACAACAGCATACCATGAAGTGATAGCAAGAGCATTTAGGGCATTATCTCCATTTTGTGGCTTTCTGGCACAAAAAGGATGTTGACATACTGGAGGAAGTCCAGCAGAGGTCTCCAAGATGGCCTCCAGAGCATCTGATATATGAGGAGAGACCAAGGGAAGGTTTAATCAGCCTTGAGGAAGGAAGTTAGAGGAGTCTTACTGCTGTCTGCAATTATTAGAGGATGATCAGGGCTGTAGAGAAGAGACATTTTTCTTGGAGCCTTGCAGTGGTATGATAGGAGGAGATAATGCAAGTCATGACATGGAAATTTTTTATTGGATAAAAATAAATAAATTCACTGTGATATTGGTTAAGCACTGGAATAGGGAACCAGAGAGACAAAGTTCAACCTTGGAGATCATTAGAGCTTGGCTGGAGGTGGTCCTGAGCAGTCCCATCTAGCTGGACTTGTTTTGAGCAAGAGGCTGATCAAGTGACATGTGAGAGGTCCCTTCCAGCACAGACTGTTCTATGATTCTGTGATATTGCAACAAATTCCTTACTAAGTATTGACAATCAGTCAATATTACTCTGTTAGAGCCTTTTACAAGGTGTTTTGTCAAAGATCTAGCTGCCTCCATACTGCAGATTAATGACGCTTTCATTATCAGACTGTGTCTCAAAGAGAAAATAGCTGTTTTTAAATATAATGTATTTTTTAAATAAGAACGAAAGAAGATACGAGCCAAGATCAGGGTCCAGTTGTTATGTAAGTTTTGCTAGTGACAGTGAGGATGAATGTTTTTCTGGTCAAAGCAGGACAAGACTCCTTCCAGCGAGAGCAATCCCATCAGTGTTGCAAACGTAATCAGAGTTCAGAACCTCACCTTAAAATACCAGATTGACAAAGCCTGGCTGTTTTAAGTTGACTTGGCATTTTGTGGGAGCTTTAAATTGTGTCAGCGATCTCTTCCTTTGTGCATTCCTACCGTACCCCTATGGAGACCTTGCAGGGTAGATGCACCACACTTGCATGTTGCAGAAGATTCCCTTTACTGGTGGCTAGATATTTCCAAAGTGCTGCATTTTAGTCTGCATAAGGTGACTGACTTACCAGGACTGCAAGTTTCAAAAAGGAATAGAAGTCGGTTAATGATCTAAGATAATAACGTCCCATCTGTCTCTTGGGGTAAAAACCTACTGTTCCTGGGACAAAGCAGGAGTCTAATTTCCTTACAGTAATACTAAAGAAACAGTTGGCTCTTGTTTTGAGCTGAAGACATATTCATATGAATCAGAGTGCTGAGTAGAAACTAATTCTTGCTGATATTTCTTATGTCTCAATAATGGACATAGTAGGATATGATAAAGAGATAAGCTTGTGATAAAAAGTACATTCATATCTTTAATGTTTTTCTTTTTTCTTCTTAATGTAAAGTTTGCAATCTGCTTAGGTAATAAAATTGAAAGACCATTTGGGTGCAAGAATGAATAACATTTTTATAATTTGACTGCTAATAAATAACCTTAATTACTGTATTTTCTACTGAAAGTATTTTTATATTGATTTTTCACAAAGGGAAAGTTTAGATCCTCTCTTGTCATCTAGATTTTTTAATTGTTAGAAATGACCATTTGTAAAATATTTCTATGTTTTCCCATGCAATTGAGGCTTTTGTTTTTCATCCAAATATAGACAGGTTGTACAGAGGACCTGAGCTAGACAGAAGGACCTGACAGTAGGATGGAGATATTGAGATCTTGTCAGGTCTTCCTGGTTCTTGCAGACTTTCCAGGTAGGAGAGACTGATTTTTACTTAGAAATGTGTGGCTGCATCCAGAAGAATATGTAGTTTTTTCCTTTCTGTAGTGGTCCAAAAGCACCACAGGCGGTTGCCTTACTCGTTCCAGGCTTCAGTTCAGAAGGTTTCTTTATGTAAAATAGAAGCAGTCTTGGCTGGAATCGTTGTGTGTTAGTCTCTAGAAAGTCTGATCAAGCAACCTGGAAGCTCAAAACCAGTTTAAGAGGAGTATGTTAAGGTTGTTTTCTGAGATTAGCCTGTATGAATAATCGATTCAAAATTTTTTTACTGTCTAGATTCCCAATAGGTAACATGAGAACAGAGAATTCTCCAAAAAATAATATGTATACCGAATATATGTCATAACTTATTGAAGGCAAATGTTCCTGGGGCCTCCTATTCAGAATTATCATAGCTGCAACAATGCTGCAACAATGAGAGCTACAGCTTAATTTGGTACTGGCCAGAAGGCATTTCACCTCCTCTTTATTAAATCTGCTATGTTCCAGTTTTGTGTACATCTAGTGGAATGAAAATATAAATGGAAGTATTTGGTTACCTCCTCCTCCAACTCGTTTTCATTTTCTGGATCTTTTTCATGATGTCTTTGCTGTAGTGATCCATTAGGCAGGTTGAATGAGGTGAGTGCATGATAGTGAATAACACCTCAGCTTAATACTGAATTGGGTTAAAACAACATAGGCGTTGGTGTAGGTGAGACAGTGTACAAACTGTCTCATGAAAATACATGGAGTGCGTTGCCTTTGATATGGCTCACCACTCATTTCTCAAGCCAGTAAAATGTCTAGTATTCACCATAGCAGGATACAGGACACTCATTCTTGGGAGCATGCGTTTTTACTGCTATATACCAAGACTGCCCAACATACTGCGATATTATTACAAGAAGAAAGTGGGAAATATCAGAGGTGCATCAGTGGCAGTGATCTCTGTGGCTAGAGTAAACCAACCCCAGTGATGGAAGAATCTCAGAACAGAGGAAAACATTGAGCCCCACTGTCACAGTCTGTGGGAAATTAATGACACTTCTTTCCATGTTTTCTTTGTATTTTGGGTCTGTAATATGCAAACATTACGGCATGCTTGTAACAGATTGTTGCCCAATAAGGGAGGAAAGGGCTTTTTTAATGGTTTCTCTGGTGCCAAATACTAATAGCAAGACTGTACATGTCTTTATATATTGTTCCTATTACCTTCAGAATATCCCAACACTTATACAACTAGATGTGGTGCTTGTGGTCAAAGGCATAGGTGACCATGTGCTACCTCAGAGCTGGGATCAGTTTGCTTTTTTTTTTTTTTTGAGCTGAGATGTAGATGGCCAAGAGAGAGCCTTGTATTTTAATCCCTTTTAGTACTTTGCTCAGACAGATTCCTGAAGTCTTTTCCAGCCTACACAGCCTTCATAGGTGCTTCAGTCCTGAGTATTTCCTCACATTTGCTACCTTTACAGGGAACAGCACAGCAATGGGGAGGGATGGAGCTGTGCATCTCCCTTCTGCAGGATCCCCATACAGCCTGGTGCAGGCCTTCTGCTTGCCTGGCCCTTCGTGCTGCCTCTCTGTGCTCACCCTGCCCTCTCTTCCAGCTCTGCTGGCAGCATCACAACGCTGAGCTGGTTCCAGAGGTCTGAAATAGCAGCGGGGGATGGGGACCCTGACCAGGTTGATGTCTGCTACTGGGCTGACAGGGACACCAAATGGAGCGGTATGAATGGAGAGAAAGTACAGAAGGTGAAGGAGGAGGATTAATGTGTCAAGAATGAGGGGAGGGAGAAAAATCAGACAGCAAAAGAAAGATTACCTGCAAAGGTAAAGCTGTGCGAGTTGAAGAGAGAGCAGAATAGCAGTGGGGGAGAAAATTAGGGCTTGGATATAGCCATTGCTAATCAAGCAAAAGATCTGGAATGAAATTCAACAGGAAATGTTGAAAGAGGCTTTGTGACAAGAGTCAAACAAATAATTAAAGGAGATTTCTAAAGAAATAGGAATAGGAAAACTAACTTGCTCAGAACAATACTGGGAAAATTAGGAAGTACAGCAATTCTGCATAGAGTTCAAGTTTTCTCTGTAGATCTGTCAACAAGGGCTACTTCATACTTGGCAGCATCAGTGCTATCAGAACTGAGAGTTCAGCAACCACAGTTCTAGTCCTTCCCATGTAATGGAATCTTCTTTGAAGTAATTAATGTTGGGCTCCTTTCAGATGTTTTTGAATCCTCCTTTACTTGAATCCTTATATATTTGTGGTGTTCCCTAGGGGTCAGTATTGGGGCCCATCTTGTTTAATATCTTTACTGATTATTTGGATGAGAGAATTGGGTGCAGCCCCAGTAAGTTTGTAGATGACACCAGGTTGGGGAAGCGTTGATCTGCCTGAGGGCAGAACTGCCCTACAGAAGGACCTAGGCAGGCTGTATCACTGGGCTGAGGCCAGTGGGATGAAGTTTAACAAGTTCAAGCATCGGGGTCCTGCATTTTGGTCACAACAACCTCAGGCAATGCTACTGACTGGTAAGCCACGTGAAGGAAAAAGATCTAGGGGTGTTTGTCAGTACACAGCTGAATATGATCCAGCAGCATGGCCAGGTAGGCTGATGTTAGCTTGTATCAGAAGTAGTGCAGCCAGCAGGACCAGAGAAGTGATCATCCCCCTGTACTCAGCTTTGGTGAGGCTGCGTCTTTAATACTGCATTCAGTTGTGGGCCCCTCACTACAAGAAAGACATTGAGGCCCAGGAACATGTCCAGAGAAAGGCAACAAAGCTGGTGAGAAGTCTGGAGCACAAGTCTTATGTTAGTCTGGAGAAGAGGAGGCTCAGGGGAGATCTTATTGCTCTCTACAACTACCGGAAAGGAGGTTGTGGTGAGGTAGGGGTTGGCCTCTTCTCCCAACAGCGATAAGACAAGAGGTAAAGTCCTCAAGTTGTGCCAGGGGAAGTTCAGGTTGGATATTAGGAAGAACTTCTTAGAAAAAGCGGTCAGGCATCAGAACAGGCTGCCCAGGAAAGTGGTGGAGTCACTGTCCCTGGAGGTGTTTAAGGAAAAGGTAAATGTGGCACTTAGGAACATGGTTTAGTATGTAATATTGGCACTAAGTGACCATCCAGCTCCCCAGGATTAAGTGCTCTCCCACAAGAATATTCCATTATCATCAGCGTTAGAATCACCTTATTCTAGAAATGTTTTACCTGTGTAGCTTGATGTTATAGGAGCAAATCAACCATAAAGCTGACTATCAGCCTTTACTCACTAGTGAAACTTCAACTGCATGTCTTTATTGGTAGCTGTGTATGTAAGGAGTAATGGCTGTAGCTGCTAGTATTAATTCAGACACAAGATAACACAATCTCCAGGCAGCTTGGACAGCTCTGTTATACATGCAAGAGACTTAATCAGTATAAAATGCCCTAAGAAAAGGGATCTCTTTTTCTTAACATTTGTACTAGATCATGTGTCATAATACAGCTGAATTTGGACAAGACTGAACCTGACTGGAGATGCAAGTGTTAATAATGGCAGAAATAAAGAACTTTACAAATTTCTCTGCAGTTGCTGCTCAAAGCGAGGGGAGAATATTTCTGAATCTTAACATCAAGTACGATTAAAATAAAATGCCATGGGAACCACACCCAAGCAACATGTTCTCCTACATACAGACTTCCTCAAGAGAGGAGAATGAAGCAAAGATGATGGATTTTGGTCTTGTCAGTTAATGTGCTACTCAATGGACTTTAAATGCTATGGGGATGAAGGCAGCTAAAGAGCTTCTATGGACTATGAAAGAATAATTCTATCATTGCTAAAGTATGTAACACCTGCTTGTGCTGGGGTTCTGACATCAGAAAGAAATCTTCAGCAAGGTCATGAAAAGGGCTTTACATTAGGAGCGCTTAGATATGATGATTAAAAAACCGTGATGAAATCACATTAAATAGAAAATCACAATAAAAATTGAATATCATGATGAAAATTAGGTAGAAAATAAGCCCATTAATCTTCTTCAGATAAAAAAAGAAGTAACGTAGCTGACATCAAACATTTTATTAGACTATACCAGCTTCAGTTAGTTAATGGAAGCCAACTTACAGTATGTGTGTTAGTCTATCCCTGACTTGCTAAAAGCTGAGTTTTGATGAGATAACATTTGTCTTTGCCATCCCAAATGGTGGAAAAAAGGGCCTGCCCCTCCAGTGAGGAAACAACATTGTCAGGATGGAGTCCTCCTGTGCTCCTTAAGGAGACTCTGCTGGATATGGCAGGTAGATTTTTTGAGCCATTCAGATGAAGGGGAAGAGGAGGCAGAATCTGGACCTTTCATATTCTGGGGAAAGTCTTCTGACCTATGGAGTATGAAACAAAATGAAAACAGCTACATATCTTTTTACAAGACCACATAAGCCCACCCTTCTCAGTGTTTCCAAGTGATTGGCAGCATGGTCCCTATTCAGTGTGGTGATCCTGAATATTCCATCTGGAGTTGGCTGATCCTCCTTTTCTCCTTCAAACGCGAAGACCCTGCACTTGGATTCTAGGTACCAGAACAGAGTCCAGGAAAGCTCCTATTCCTCCATGTAATGGGTTCTTTTGGTTCTAGCCCTTGTCCCATGGGAGTCTTAACACCCTCCTCATCACTGCAAAACTCTTACATCAGTTTCAAATTACACAGGAAGATGACCGTTTCATTAAATGCTTCAGTGAGATTTATAGAGAGCTCTAAATGCACTTTGCAACTGATACCAGACACTAATTCCTGTAGGTTATGTTTTTAGAAGAGTTTGCACTGTTATTGTCTCTGTGGTCAAAGGTTATGCTTCCTGCTTTCCATCAATGCAGCAGGCACCAAAGTGTTTTCATCTACTAGTCACCTTTTTTTGTGAGAAGTGTGCTAGTGAGAGTCTTCCTGTAACAGCGAAGTGCTGGCTGTATTAGAAAGACATCTGAGTCTTCCTAGTGCTGGGGGCTAGCTATGCACTTTCATAGGCTGAGAAATTGTGGGTGTGCTTTAGTGTTGGTGTATTCATACAGTCATTATCAACCATCATACTTGTATCTCATATCACAGATTTTAGAAAATTGTGTTGCAGTACCTTTAATAAAACCTACAATATAAAACTGCACACTTATCACTGGAGAGTTCGGGCAGTGTGATGCTGAATGCCTTACTGCTAAGGGGAAAAGGCTCTAAGTCAGCAGGGGCAGGTAAATTCCAGCGTGAGACAAATTGTCCTCTTTACATTTAAGAAGAATTTAATAACATTTTAAAAAATAATAATTATTATTTGTCTTTTTACACATCCTGGTTCTTTTCTTATTAGACATTCCACTCTCCACAAGTTCATTGTGACAGAAACCCAATATGTTTGAAATGCCAAAGAGAAGATCCTCTGTAGCTGAATTACAGTTCTTAGACACTCACGTCATCTCAGCTCATGTGTCTGGGGCAATTTGGAACAACGCCTGTGCTGAAGAGCACTCACACACCTCTACCTCAGTCCAGAGCATCTCAAAAACCACAGCAGCTGTCTATAGCCATCTTCTTCATTTCATTTCTGAGCTGATGCAGCACGCTCTGCGCTGAGTTGTGAACAGTATTTCCTTCTCCTCTCTTCACGTACTCTTACTGTAGTAATTAAGCTCCTTACCATAAATAATAAGGTGTGACAAAACCTACCTTTATGTGGAGGTTGTGGTGGTGCTCTCTTTCAATGAACTTTTTTTAACGGGAGCTAAACAAAGCTCTCAGGGCCCAGCCACTCCATGAGCCACCTCACATTCTTCATCCCAGTTTTCATCTTAGTTTCTTCAGATAAACCCTCCAATCTTGCATCGTTCCCCCGGGCAAACTTTGAAGGTCAACTAATTTAGCAGAGTGAAGTTTAATTTGCTGAAGGAGAGGATTATTAATTTGTTCTGGTTCCTTTTGTTGATTTTTGTTTCCTATATACAAGTCACAGATGCATATGCGAAGGGCCAGGGAATATTAATTTCAAGTACTCAATATGTGTATGTTGAAAAATTACACACACTTTGTTTTGAGGGGACTTGTTGCTTTTTCAAATTCTCTTTGTTTCTGCTGATGTCAGTTTGCTGATCCAAGGAACTACTGCTGACATGAGCAGATCATTAAAGATCTGCTCCAAGGCTCATTCCTAATAAAACAGACAGCAGCTTAATAATAATAATGATAATTTATACAAAATTGACTCCAAAAAGAATTCTGTTTTACAGGAAATATTTGGTGAATTCTTGTAGTAAATTTAAATCCTGATGGGACTTTAACTGACTAGCAGCCAGTGATGCCCTGCAGTACCTTATCAGCTTCTATAGGGACCAGGTAGATCATCTAGTCCAACCTCCTGCTAAAGCGGGTTCTCTACAGTAGGTTGCAACTTGTATCTGTTATAACGCACTTCTAAACGTGTGGTGGGTATCAAAGTTAGAGATGAAAAAGCAGCCCCATCTTTGTTGTGTGCTAGTGACCCTCCCAGCTTCACATATGGGTTGATACCTGCTTGGTAGTATCTCTCTTCTCTAATTATAAGTTGGACATCTCACATACATCGTGCAATCAATTTCTTATACCAGTTTTCTCCTTTATGTTCTTACATCAGCTTTTCCTCAACCAGAGGCAACTGGAATAGGCCTCAACAGTGCCTCAAGCTCAGGGCAACAGTGTAGAACACAGTTCATAGGTTTGTCCTTTACCACCACTGCTGCTGTTACTACGATAATCATTGAGGTTGTTTCATCAACGTAAGCATGGCATTTCATCTGCTAATAATAATAGCTGAAGGAAAAGCGAACAAGTCTGTTTGCAGGGAGAGGTCAGACTTACAAATAGGTGAGTTCAGATGGGAACTTGTGTGCATTTGATACAGAAGAATTCAAAAAAGAAAACCTGGTGTAAGGAAGGAAATAGAATACGATATAGCTGATCCTGACTCCAGCTTAGAAATTCCGTAGGAAGAAGGCAACAAATGTTCAGTTGCAAGAGGAGTACTTGGGGCTTACTACAAATACCAGACGACATCAGTGTTTTCAGTGCTGTGTTGACAGAAGTGCCAGTTGCTCTGAGTAGTATTGGCACACCTCATGCTCATCATGGTCTGTCACTGCTCAGATGTTTTCCACATCAGAAAAAAAAGAAATAAAAAAGAATTTCTTTGGAGTACTAAGACAGGAAGGGTTTTGAAATGAAAAGTGAAAATGTCTAAGAATGTATTTTTTTTACTCAATACCCTGCCTGCCTATTTAAGTCAGATTTAATTCTGCCTTAATTTTGACACAGTAATGGCAGGCCAAGAAATGTCTTGGGCTGAGTTGTACAGTTTGCAACTTCAGAAGTAGCATTAAAGCCCTGTAGCAAATTTCTCACTATTTGAGGACCACTTTCTGCCATTTATGTTTTCCATTAAATAGTTTGCGAACACCATATTTTATGATGATTTGGGTGATTTTAATCCCTGATGGTTTCATAGAGTTGCCAACATCAGCCTGTAAGCAAACATTAAGATGAAGTTTGTCCGTTTTTTCCTTGATTTCACCACCAGTCTGTGTAAGCTATTGTACTGTCCTTACCACATTATGTGAGAATCACCCAAAAGTGCGTCAAACAACATGACTAACATTTCACATGTGGGATGTTCTTTCTTCAGTCCACTCCTTGGGGAGAAAATTGCACATATAATGGAACATTTTGCTTTGGCAGAGTTTTATTGTTTAATTGTTGCTGTTTTTTAAAGCCTATGCCATGTGTTTATTTGCAAATTGAATAATGATGTCTTGTACTTGGAGCAGAAGTGGGTGATATTTGTGCTGATCTTGAGTTACTGCAAGAGCTTATTCCTTGCTGATTCTTGGAGCTTTGGGATTTTTAAGCTCAAACATTGTCTACTGATTACTTTGAAGACTTGGCCCAGTGTCTGAAACTTCACTAGTTATCCTCTAGGAGTTACAGTAGACAATAGAAGATTAATTTGATGTGTTTTTAATGTCTGGAGTTACTACTGATTTCTCCATGCCATCTTTTCTGATAAATATGAGAGAATTGCTGGATATGCTTTTGGTTCTCAGCCTTGTCTCTGCTAGGTATGTCAGGCTTCTGTTCCATATTCTGCAGCCACATTGTGAGCTTCTTTTGAAGCAATGTATTGATTTTAAAATTGCTCTCTTGACTTCTTCATCATTGTCCATTTTTATTTAATTGATTTTCTTTCTACATAAGCTTCTGGAAGCTCTGTAAAGTAAAAGGGAAAAAAAAAGGACAACAGCAGCCAACAGCTGGTTTCTTGCTTCTGGTTAAAGAGCCTATGGTGTTTCTCTAAGCTAAGCTATTAGCTAATTTTCTAATCACCATCATCTTTGGTTAATACTGTCATTATCCCCTGTATCAAAACCCAAACTGGAATCAGTATGGCCTTGCATTGTGTCCTTATGGCACATCATATGATGCTGTTATGTGTTGTTAAAACAGTCTTATTGCTGTCCTCTTAGGAACTGTCTATGCCCAGCAGAGCAGCCAGCATGCATACGTTTCTGTGTACGTTGCACACACACTCTCCCTTCTGTGTAATCAGTAGTCGACAGTAGAAACACTTTGCTGCTAAATAGCTGGAAAACAGTATTAATGCAAGAAATGCACAAGCAGATTGGATTCCTTGTATTTCAAGCATCTGCTGTTGCTCTTTGCTTTCAAGCTACTAACACCTCCAAGTCTGCATAATATTGTTATTTCCACGTGCAATGCTGGAGTCTGTCTGAGAGTACCAATGTTGGCTTGTGTTGTTTAGATGTTAGTTTAGGTAGAATGTTGGCTTGTATTGTTTAGATGTAAGTCTAGGCAGATACTAACCATTCAGTGTGTGAGCAATGTCTTGTAGCCTATGTTGATGCACATATTGGTAATTTTCAGTTGCTAGTATCAATTCTCTGATGCAGAAAACGTCTGTCTTCTGTTCCTTTAATTCAGTAAAAACTGTTGAAGTTCTACATTAGAGGTCAGGTATAACGAGGACAGTGATGACTTTATAATCAGGAGGACCTATTAAACTAACTCTGTAGTAGGAGAAACACCTTTCTGTCCCTTTCTTTGATTTCTGTTACGTTAGAGGAGTTCGACACACCATTATTCAATGTTTACTCTTCCTATATAGTTCATCTACTAACACAAGGCACAAGAAAGCAGTGATTAGAGTATATATGTATGGAAAGACATGTTACCAGTTAACGTAATGAAGCAGCATAATTCATCCTTTGCTGTCTACATTATGTAGAGGGAAGCAAATGTGCATTAATCATGCAGAAAGCAGGAAATTGAGATGTATGGAAGAGAAGAGTGATATGATACATGAACCCATCCCCCAGACTCCCAGAGCTGGCAACAGGTCTGTTTTTGAATAATGCACGTTTTGACAGCTGTGTCATTTGACGGGCAGGGCTGACCAGAAGGCATGTAAGGAAGAAGTCACTTATTAGCAAGAGAAAGGAGGGAACAAAGCATGATTACATCTAATGCAAGTAATCTTGACCCAGTTACTATCCGCTAATGCAAAGGTGCTGGCTAACTGGCAGATTTTGGAGAGCAGCCATCTGTGAGAAACTGTTTCTGAGCACTGGGGTTCCTGGTGTTGGAGGCATCCTGCAGGGCTGCTACCACGACTGATGCTGCCCAGCATGGTCTGGGCTCAGCTTCCTGACAGCCCTGCTCTGAACAAAGCATGCACAGAGAGGGGGAAACAGAGGGCTGCCTCCTGCCTCAGAAGGAGCTCTCTGCGGTTTGCCCTGGGACAGAAGCAAAGTAGAGCCCGCAGGATGCTACCCATGGAATAAGCACGGGTGGGGGCTCTGCAGCCTGCTGGGGGGGAGTTGAAGGGCACAGCTCCTGCAAGGACTGCAGAAGCGTAGAGCAGCTCCTGGCTCCTCCACTCATCATGCCTGATGGGTTCCCATGCTGTGCGTGTCCACGTGGCTCACAGAAGGAGGCAGACTCATTGGAAATCTGCTGTGCCAAGTGGAGCAGCTCTTGCACGTTTATCCCTAAAACCCCATTCCTAGCGTGTGTGACCAGCTTGGTGCGTGCTGTGCCAAGACAAGCAAGACAAAAATCTGGAATCTGCTCAGCTGGTCCCCATCAGAGCAGTGCCTCAGCATCTTTCTTTTGTCACCCTTTCCCCAAGGCATGGCATTAGAGCAAGGCCACTGCAGCAGCATGGGGTGCCACGTCAGAGCTGCATTTCAGGCTGCTCTGGAAGGGATGGCACATCCCAGAACTCTCCTGCTGCCTTCCCAGCCCTGAGCCATCTGATCCTGAGATCACTGCAGTGCTGTGGGCCCTCACTGCACACCAGAGGCCTTCCCAGTCACAGCCCTGCTTTGTGCACGCTGTTGTTCTGCACTGGCCAGGGCAGAAGTTGCCAGAGAGCCTAATGCTTCTGCCTGATTAAATTTCAATTCCCAAAAATGCCACATACAAAATTTTTATATATACTTTTATGCATATTTTGAAATGAAAGGTCATAAAAAGGATAAGGATTAAATATAAAAGAAAAATACCAGAAAAGGGAGTTTTGGGGTCCAAAACTTTGGCTGAAGTTCACCAGGATAGTGTGCTCAGTGCTTCATATTTAGCTGCTTTCTATTTTTCCACAAATTGTCACTTCAGGAAAGTTAAAATCGCTTTTCTTTATTACAAGTCTCATAAAAAAAATCACTGTCAATATTTCATTGCTGGTTTATTTTCCTTTCTCCTGTCACCTCTGTTTTTTTAATACCTCTCTTGATTTTAGATTTAGTTTCTGGAAATTTATTCTGCTTTTCTATTTCCCCAAATTCCAAGATGCTTTATACTTAGAAATCAGATAGTTCCCGTCAAGACAGAAGGTGTTTATTTTGCCTCAGTTGTCTTACAGCCAGACAAATAACAAGAGATAAAAATAAGTCCATATGGAGGAAAATGATGCTAATGAAACTATATCCACAATCACTGGGTAAGCCTAAACCCCCATACTGGTGGTAGGTAGCACAGTTCAACATTTCCTTTGCTGTGAATTATTTGAGCTCTGTTAACTGAGAGCCTTGGTTCACCTTGGTGACACACAGCAGTGGGCTCCGTTACTTTCCTCGATTCCGGTCGTGCTGCCCCCCTCGTCTTTCCCCATTCCCCCCGCAGGTGCTCTGACAGCAGGACAAAATCCCCAAGCCTGTAGTGCTTTGCCATGGAAAAATCCTTTCTCAAGAGACCCTGGATGATATTTCCAGTCACATATCTCCCACGTCATTTTGTTTCCAGCTGCCAGAAGAAATTTGAAATGTATCATAGTCACTGCTCAAACTGATAACATGTGAGAGGACCAGAAGAAATTGTTTGTAAAATTTCTGACACAGTATGTCTTGTAATGCTGCTCTGTGTCATGTTCCAGAGCTTTATGTCCTAATCTGACATTATGAGATTACATAATGCATTCGATCTTTAAACAAGAATTCCTTTGAAATGTTTGACAGAGTTATGGCATTTCAGGTATTATTTCTTACTATGGACAGATAGGTCAAATCTGCAAACAATTTAATGGCCATACATTGCTACCCTTGTCAAATCAATTCTCCGGGCAAATGTGCTGTCGGCAGTAGGGACATTTAGAAGCCTAATCCTTCAAGGTGCTAAACCTGCCCGTTCTTCAGGCCGCGAGTGGAGGTGAAGGCTCTCAGCACCTCACAGGAGCAGCGCTCCCATTAGCCTACTCTGTACTGATGTTGGAGGCATGCACTTCCTGCGTGTGTACTGGCAGTCAGACCGTGCTTTAGATTTACTTCCTTGAAACCTGAGAAGATAGAACTGTGGGTTAAAATGGCTCCATATGTTTCTTGGCTCCAGTATGTGCTGAGGATTTCTTTTTTTTTTTTTCTTTCTCTCAGCTGAGAATTCTGCTTCCAGTTTTGCTGAGCTTATGAAAAATGTGGTGTTCTCATTAACACTTTAACCCTGCTCCCAAATAAATTACCTTGCACCACCATTTAGCGGAACAGCAGCAGGCAAACTGAAAGGATTTGAGGTGTCAGACGGGGACCAAATCTGACCCCTGAGTCCTAGGGAAGAAGTGTTTCCTTGTTTTAAAGAGCTGGAGGAGCAAACAGTGCCTGAAATGCACGGCCTCGTGCAGCAAGCAATGATGTGATTAATTCCTCCAAGACATTGTCCAAAAGGGGCCTGACAGAGCTCCTGACTTCCTTTGTCCTTCTGTACATGTACATCAGCCAAAGTGCTGTCAGTAAGGGGAGACCATTAGTGTCTTATTTTATCTGCCTGGCTGTGCAGCTTTAGGGGATTTCCTTTCCAACTCATCCTAACAGGCAAAATGCTAATGAAGGAAAGAAAGACCTGTGCTTAGAGCCAGGTGTGTTAAAATTTCCAGGGCATTCCTTTTTCTGTTTTTAGCCATCAGGGCGAGAGCACCTCACCACAGGGCCCCATTCCTGCTTTCAACCAAAGCTACCACCTTCATACCTCCTCCCCAAGGATGTATCACATAAGCTTCTGATAGAAGAGTGAGCTGCCAAAAGGACAGCCAGAGCCCAGTTGGACATGAGTTCCTTTCAGTATTGAAGGGAGGGCTATAAAAAGGAAGGGGAGAGACTCTCTAGCAGAATCGGTTGTGATGGGACAAAGGGAAATGATTTCAAACTAAAAGAGGGGAGATTTAGGTTGGACATAAGGAAGAAATTTTTTGCAACAATGGTGTGAGGCACTGGAACAGGTTGCCTTAGAGGAGCGGTGTGTGCCCTGTCCCAGGAGACAGTCAGTGTTGGGCTGGATGGGGCTCCGAGCAACAGGATGGAGCTGTAGGTGTCCCTGTTTATTGCAGGGGGTTGGACAGGATGGCCTTTAAGAGTCCCTTCCAACTCAAACAATTTTGTGATAAGAGGTGC
>JAOWBP010003503.1:15614454-15653467 GCA_028571105.1 Tragopan temminckii
TGGTTTTTCTGTTTGCTCTAAGGTGATTTTAGTGGTGTGAGCAATCTCTTCCAATGCAGAGCAGGCAGTGGGATCCATAGGCATAAAAACCTTTACTACGTTCCTTTTCCCAGCATAGGAAGACCATGAAGTAGCAGCAAAGGCAGGGCCCCAGGACAGTGCACTGAACCAAATAAAAGCTCCTCCTTTGAAACTGGTACGCAGGAGCTGTCCTGTGTGTGTCAGAAACATTTCCATCAGCTGATGGGCAGCACTCTCCACAGCACTGTTTTTATGCTTTGCTACAAGCGTGTTTTGACATAATAGAAAGCGCTGTGTGCTCATGCTTGCTTGTCATATGAAAGTTAACAGGTAGGTCTGGCCTAATGCCGGTGATTATCACACACATGCATAAACCTACCTGCCTTTGGCGAAACACTATAACCTATGACAAAATATGCAAGAGATGAATTTATTCAAGTAGATAGAAAAGTACCCTTCCCATCATGCCCCCAAACTACTGATCTCCATCAACTGGTTCTTTAAGCATGCTACAACACAGACTTAAGCTGCAAATGAAAGAGATCTTAGAGATAGTCAGTAATTTGGCTGTATACTTCTTGGCTAGGAGGCACTGTAGATCAAAATACTCTCACTTCTGAGGGAAGGAGCCAACAGAAACTGCAAAGGAATTTTAGAGAGGAATTTACAGGAATCGAGGTGGAAGCAGAAAGTGGACTTGAAGGGAAGTTTTTATTGTCTTGAGAAGAAAAGAAAGGGGCAGCTCTTAGCCTAACAGCTTCCTGACATCTGGAAGATGAGAGGCGGTCATCACAAGATAATCTCAGGTGATTATCCCGGGCATCAGTGACAGAACTGCTGATCACAAGAGTGAGAGAATCATGTGACCAGCAAAAGATAGCTTCAAAGTCAAGAGAAGCTGGCCAAAATTCTGCTTTGTAGATAAAAGCAGAGAGAGAAGATGCTACCATCCATGAGGGGATGACAGAGAGAGCCTGAGGTCTATGAGGAGAGAGGTTGATCCACAGCTAGAAAGTCTTTGGCAAGAACTGGTAGAAAGTGTGAATTCATTATGAAAAGACAAAGGCAAAAAAGGAGCACGCTCTAGCAGCAGGATCATGCTGTAGTTTAAGCAGCATGAGTGATGGCTACTCTTCATTCCAGCACCACAAAATTCATCAAGGCTGAGCAGCACTAGTTCCTCCCCTCAGTGCCTGCAACAAGGCACCAGTACCCCCTGACGGCTGCCTGCTCCACCTGGGAGGATGGCCTTCCACTTGCCAGGCCCTTAGCTGCTCTTATGACTGAGCATCCTTTTCATTCTCATTTCAAATTCTTGTCGCTGAACTGAAGGCGCAGACCCTAGAAGACAGGTGATTCGAGCAACTCTTGTAGAGAAGGTAACCATCACATCCCACATCCCTGAGTCTCTAAATTTCTTCTTAAATGTAAAATAAATTTTAAGGTAAAATATCTACATTTTTAAGCATATGCGTGTGGTTAAGCTTGCTTAAAAAAAAAAAAAAAAAAAAAAAAAGTCTTTATTGACCAGCTGGAATATTGTCAACATAAAGCTGGATAGGAAAGGCATGAGTTCACATCAGCCTCTAATGTCAGCTCATGGTTTCAAGTCAGCCTCTATGCATGCTGGTTTGGTAGACAGCAGACAGCAGTGGTTTTGGCTATGTCTTCTTTCCAGAAAATGTATTAGCTGGAGCCAAAAAGCACCTCTAAAACAAGCCCTGTTTCTTTAAGCCGCAACAAAAAAAATTGAGCCCAAAGTTAATTTCTTTTCAGTGGTGGCCCTTCTCTACAGGGCTGAGTTCTTCGGCCATATTTAAAGCTGAGAGCAAGTTTTTACATCTCATTTATGAACCCAGAAAATGGAGCTTCCATGGGCATTCCTACCTGGCCAGCTCCTCAGCTCCTCACCACGGTCTTTCAGGGAGAGGATGTGGCACATCATGGTAACAAGGTGGTTTGCAATTATAAAAGCACACAGTCACCCCATTTCTATGGAACCATGTCTGCTAGGCCCTTTTTGCATTTATATGTGAAATACCTCTGGTCAGGCAGCAAGTATCTGTGGGATTTTTAATCCAGTAGGTGACTCATGGCCCCTGTGTATGGATACAGTTAGCTGGGTATAAAGTCACTTCTACTGATGTTGCTTATTTTATTTCCTGTGCCGCCATTACCGCTTTCACACAATGGTGTTTTGCCAGTCTGGTGACTGTTCCTATGGCAAAACCTTCCAGCCCAGGCAAGTCCTAGAAGGTTAAAGTAGTTTCAACATTTCTTTCCAGCGATTACACAATGGGCCCTGATCTTCTTGCCAAATGCTACTTTTTGCAAAGTTGGCAATGGGAGTGTGAGCCAAGTACTGCAACTCTGCCACAGATGAGTGCATGTTCACCGTCAGTGAATGACAGCAGAGAGAAAGTTGCAAACTACATCACAGCACAACCGGACTTTGCTAATGGTTTTTACTTCCAAGTCCCACTTTTATCCTAAGATCAGATAACAAATAGCACTTTTTCTTTGTAACAATTCATTAATCAGAGAAATGATCCTTGCTAGTGTTTAGATGTTTTACTTAATTTGGTACTTCTGGTCTGCTGCCCCAGTAGTGCCAAAATTATTATTTCTCACCCAGCAGGTGATAAATAACAACTTCAGTCATGATTAATACCATGAATTTCTCAACCTGACTAATGCAAAAAACTTCAAACCTGCAGAACAAGTGGGTGATAATTGTTGTGAGAGCCATTGGAGCTGCACTCTGCTTGTAAAGAAGGAAAGCCACAGGAAATGAAGCATTTTCAGGCAGCGTGGCTGATCCTAAGAGGCATCATTAAGTGCAGCTCAGCAGCATTCTCCATGTGCAGGGCTTGCTATGCTCTTTTCTTTCCACCAGACCGCGTTTTAAGTACATTTGAGAAGCAGGAGATTGCCAGGTTATTTTTTTTTCCTTGGAGAGGTGGAAGAGAAATAAAAGACAGAGAACACAGCAGATGTATATCTCATTAACACCACTCAGTACTACAGTTTTTACTGTCTGATGTATGGAGTGATAAATCCTAGAGAAAGCTGCTAAATCCAAAGATCCTTTACCTAATGTTTCTTTGGTAACCTCATCACAGCAGTATAAAACGCAGCAGAAGACACTCGCTAGTGGAGAACTGCCTTCAGAGAGGGCCAGGAAAAGCAGGGTTCAGGGAGAGCTGTCGGCTGGAAACCAGAATCAGCACTGTAGGGCCTGCGGCTGAAATTCCAGCTGCTTTCACACTTTCACATCCTGGGCTGTTTTCATGTCACTGCTCACAGTGAAGTAGGGTGGATGCTCCATTTCCCATGCTGTACATTTGGATACAGGGCCCCACACTTCTACCCACTGAGCTAACCTGTGCCGGCCAAGGGATGTTCACCTCTTTGGGAGGGGGGGCAGCCCTTGCTTATTAAAAGCCATTAGGAAAACATGGGGCCATGCAATAGTTCAATTATAATTAAAAAGGGAGAGAGAAAGGAGATATCCTCAAACATGTGCAGCAGGAGTGTTAATGCATTTGGACAAGATCAAGACACACAAGGTTCCAAGTTGGGTTTTTAGTTTTTAGAATGGCTTTTGTTTGCCTCATGCAAACAACTCCCAGTCTACACTATTTAATGTTCAAATTCATGATGATGGTTTCTGTCCTCCCAGGGCAGCAGGCCTTGCTGCACAGATTCAAGGCAGAGACACTGCCAGCAGCTAGATAACCTTTTGCCTAGGGGGCACAACTCCAAACATCCAAAAAGGATGCACAGTAACAATGCCACTTTTCTTGTGCAATGAAGAATTATATAATTATAAAACATTTCTAAAAATGGACTTTGTTTCAGTCTGCAGCAATCACATCTCTTATACACAGTAAAAGCAACAGTAAACAATAAAATCCCTCTTCTATTTGTTCTCCTCCTCAGCCTACAAGTGCCTGCAATACAAGTGCCTGCTGTACCACCACTCTCATCTCTGAAACCAGCTTCTCCATCACCCCACAATTGATGCAGATGTTGCTGTAGTCAGGCAACGCAATGCCACAGCAGCATCCTGGGAACAGAGGAGCAGTTATTTTCACCACAGCTTTCCTATTTGGTTTAGCTCCGTCAGGCAAGGAAAGCACATGCCACTTTCCAGCAAGAACTCATTCAGCTTGAGCATTTCCATATGAAACAATTAATGGAACAGAAAGGCAGTGAGAAGAAATCCACCAAGGGTAAGTGATGTACACGTTGTTCAGACTCCACAGCGTCCATTCACTTGTAGATAAGTGCTTTTATGACCATTTGTACCACTTTGGCTGAGTGATCCTTGCAGTTCTTGTGGTAGAGCATATTCAGAGGATGTACATTAAGCCATGGCACAGCTGCTTCTGACATGCCTTGTGCTAGAAATCTAATTTTTGTCCTAATTTTGGGAAATAAGAAGTTCCTACCTGGTTTTATTGCTGGTCATGTTTCAGCTTTTCATTATTTTTCTTGAGCTGTACACAGCAGCTCAGCAGCAGTCACTGTCCTTTACAGGACTGCAGCTTTCCAGAGTTAGAGCATGGTCTGCAAGCCATGATCCTTAGTGCTGAGCTCATGAAGGCATCGTGGCTTCTTGTATTGCTGGAGCTCAGTGTCCTCCATCTGTGAGTGTAATAGCTATCTTCAGCATCGGTAGCAAAGACTTTTCTTGTAGTTTTCAGTTTAGAGATTGCATAGAAGGACATGCGGTTATGAACAATCCAGGTATCCTTTTAAAATTTTGTTTTACCAATGAAGGTATCAAAGTCAGACTCAAGAAGCAAGAGGGGGAGGGGTTAAGTTTTCAGAAACTATTCAGGATAGCCTGCAGATCCCTGCATGTCCTCTCACTTCAGAATTGAAAGCCCCATGTAATTTGCCTGTCTCCATATCCTTAAGTGCAGTCAGGCTAGCTCAGATTTACACAAACTTTGCTTGAAACAGATCACTATCTTTCACTGAACCACTTCCACAGCATTTGGGCATGTTTTCTAGATGAGACATTCAAAGTGGGTGAATACATACAGTACCTCAGCGGGGTTTTTTTCCTGTGAAGTTAAAAGCTTGCTAGGTGTTACCACACAACATTTGCAATGACTATCAGCTCAGCATTCAAATTGTTGTCTTACCGGTGCTCATTCATCCTCAGAGAAACCTGTTCTTGCCAAAATACAGCAATGGGGTTTAATCCAACACTGTCATTTCAAAGCAATCTCTCAGATTTGGTAAGAAATAGGCAATGGCCATTGCAGCCTTAAAAGAGGAGGAATACATGCCCACTGGTGCTTCTCAGGCTATGTGTAAGTTCATGCCTGTGCACCGGTGGCTTTGGAAATCCACCAAGTAAATTACTTCTGTAGTTCAATCCACTGGTAGCAGAACTGCCAAAACCACTGGAGCTGAGTTAAATCCTGCATTCATGAATGGTGCTCTGAAGTTCATAGGAAGTAAATACAAGTTTAATCCTTCTGGATTAAGATACTTCCGTTTTTATCCAGGATTCCCCACCTTTGTGGCACTGCTAGCTTTCAAGCCTATCAGAGAGGATTTCACTCAAAGTAGTGCTTATCACAATATGCCATTCTCCCCAATCTAAGAAAACCTCCACAACAAATTCACTTCCTAATTTTTCCAGAGGTGACATTAATGCAGGAAAGGTGACCCTAAAGAAACTTCTGGGCTCTCAGCTACCAACACTCTGATAGCAGAAATTGTCAGTAAGCAATTAAGAGATGATTGCTTTGTCTGAGCTCCTTTTCAAACTAAAGCCCAACTTGTGAAGCTAAGAAGATGAAACACAGAAAAAGGGCAACGTTCCTCTCCTAGCAGAAGTGATTTGATAGATAGCCAAGCCCCGCTTACGCACAGACACTTACCTCAGTTCAACTCCACTGTGAATCCCAGATCAGAAAGCAAGCTGCAGGAATTCAGCTCCATTTTCCAGTTGAGCTGGCAATGCTGGTCCCTTGCAGTGTGAATAAGTAGCAGTGGTTCATGAGCCACAGAGCCAGGAGAGACCCAGCCAATGAAAGGTATGCTGCTGCTTTCTGCTCAGGTTTTGAGGAGAAAACAGCAGCCAAAAATCTCAATCACTGCGTAACAGTTCAAGCCATGCCGTAATTCTGACACTGGAAGGTACAGCCAAATAAATATCTTTCATGGTACCAAAACACAATGGTTCCTACAAGTCAGACTGCTCAGGCAGGTTCCCAGTTTGGGTAGAGTGCGTGAGGACTGGTTTTGCCACCAGCATTTTCCCTGGGTTGTTAGCATTTCTGGAAAAGCATCAAGCACAACTGACACAGCAAAGCAAAGTGATGCTATTTAACATGCTCAAAGAAATACCAGAAAGACAGAGGCCTACGCACAGTCTCTCTTTCCTTGAAAAGGTCCAGATTGCCAGGGTTTTTGGAGCACCAAAGGATACAGTTTTGCTTACTGCTGTATTATTGTGCTGACATGCATCACAGGATATGGAGGCAGGAGGACTGAGGCATGCCAGCAGCAGGCTCACACCACCTCATTTTGGGAAGCAAACCACCCCAGCAACTATTTAAAAGTTTAATAGCACTGTTAACATACTGAAGGTAGAAACAGACAGGCAGATGCTTAGCCAGCAAATTTCATTTCAAACAAAGAGCAAGACAAACTGAGGAGAAAAAACACTGGAATCAAAGAAAAAAAAAAGGAAAAAAAGAACTCTAATCTGAAAACCAGTGGTGAACAAGAAGTAAAAGCAGAAACAAGGCAAACAGAGTAAGACACAATAACAGCCAGCAGCTGTTCTGACACACTGACACAAAATAAAGACTGAACAGAATCTCATCAGTTGTGGTGTTGTAAAGCTACAAGACATTTTTGTCACTCAGTTCCTGGAGGCAGGAGAACTTGAGTTCTCTAGCACTGTCCAAAACAGTAATTTGGACTATTTACCATACAGCTATCCTCCACATGTCCTGTCACCAGGATCCTACTTATCTAACTTACTTCCATTGCCTGATCACCGGACGTTACCTCTGATGCTCCTACCAGCTGTCCAAGCAGATGAGGATGAATATCTTTTTTTCTGCCTTACAGTACCTGTTCAAGACAGCGCTGGGAAGTCTGCACCTCTCTTGCTCATAAGCGGCCTTGCCCTCCACGGTGAGGGCTTCAACTTAGCTCTCAGCTACCCATCTTTGACAAGTGCAGCAGTTTCTTACTTTTCTTACTGTACTGCAAGGGCATAAAGAAAGGTAGAAGTGTTATTCTAATAGGAATAGTATGAGAGGAAGGAAAAAAGAAAGCCCTAGAGCCCTATTTTTGACCACTTGTTTACAAATGCTGGCACTTTTGTCGACATTAATTTTTGAAGTGCAAGCACATGAAAGGCTAGGGAGTACTGGCAGAAGGAGGAAGTATTTTCCTATAATGAGTTTTATTACAAAGTCAAATGATTCATTTGCTATTTTATGTATTCCTTTTGCTTTTTTACTGTAATGATGAGCACACACGACTCTACTGGCGTAAAGCTTAGTGAAAGCCATTTAGAAAGATCAGAGAAACTTTTACAAATACTTTATTCTTTTTAGTACACATACAATATTCTTCCAAGGTCACTTCAGAGTAAGTGGCATGCAGCCTATTGAAATCCAGGTGCTCATACAGTCATTTCAAGTTAAATGTGCACAGTGTATTCTACAACACTAAAACTACATTTAGAGAGGAGTTCTTGCTTCAGAATGATTTGGCAGCTTCAAAACCAATTCAATAAACATTTTCGAAACCAACTCAATAAACAACAAAAACCAAAACTGAAATGCAGCACGCCCTGACCATCAAACAACACACTTATCTCAGTAAGGACCTTTTAGCACATCTGGCTGAAGCAGTTGCAGAGCTATCTTTATCGTGACCTTCAAAGTATTGCTGTTCTATTCGCCTACAAAAGGCTGTGAGGTTACCATAGTTTTTCACTTTTTCAGAGAGTTCATCAGTGATTAGTTGAGTAGTAAGGATTGTAAACAGATGTCCGAATACCAGAGCATCTAATTCAGTTGGTCTGTAAAAACAGAAGAACAGAACAGATATTTTGGAAGGCAAGTCCTGATCAAGAAATATCCCATCTCTGGTTTGAGTAACTTCCAGGTAACCATGCCATCTAAGAACTGAGAATTAAACAAGCAACAATGAATTTAGCAAACACGTGGGAAAGGAGCATAGTATGAGCATAGTTCTCAATATGCCATCTTTCTTTCCTTTTGGTAATTGGGAAATGTAAAAATAACACTTATAGAAGGGGCACAGTTACTGATCGAAGTCAGCCATGCTCCACCATTGGTTTTGTTCCTGCAGCATATATAAAATATATGAAGTATACTTATATAGATATACAGGTGGGGGTTTTTTGTGGATGTACCATTTCTGTAGAGAGCAACTTACTGCTTATTGAAGAAATATGGTTGTGTTCCTAATCTCTGGGAGAGAGCCTGACAACACTGGTCTACATCTTCAAGCACCTATCAAAACACACGAGAGATAAGATAATCATATTGTCAGGAAAGAACAACAGTAAATATATATATGTACTTCCTTACTGTATTTGTGCTGGCAGAGGGAACAAGGAATATACAATGTTGGAGCATCAAAAGCTGTTAAAGGTAGTAGCTAAGTGTTATTTAATCACACATTTAATGTAGAGCCAACTCTAATTAAGTGCTTTCCAAGAAAATTTTAACTTAGTTTAATGAAAGGTGCTAACTTACACATCAAACTGCTTTCTTTTTTTTTTAGACTACTGAGAAGTGAAGCTACAGTCCTGCAAAGCGTGCTTATTAATGCCACAGGAGAGGAGCAATAATTCAAAATCTGTTTTTCAGGACCATCGGCTAAACTAACATGAACAGAGATGCACACGTGGTAAAGCATCCTTCCTCCCACTCCATCAGACTGCATATCTTTTAAGATTTATCACTGCTGATGACAGATACCTGACCTCACATAACTCTGCACAGAATTTTGTTGTAACAGTTGCAGTTAAATAGTGTTATTTCTCTTAAGTCTTAAATAAAAGAAAAATGGAAAACACTGGGAAGAAATAAGCTTTGCCCCTCATACTGACCTGTTCAAGCGACTTGCCAGCCCACCCGATGGCCTTCATCTTTCTCCTTATCTCCCATTGCTTCTGATAGGACAAAATGCGGTTAAGAGGCCAGGGGTAAGGGGAGCCATACCTTGGGTGAGTAATCTTTGTTAAGAAACAAAAAGTTACTTTGTTACAATCTAAAAAATGCAGACAGCTCTATTTACTAAACAGCTAAGAGAGCAATAAAGAAAAAGAACGTTGTATGATATGTTGCAATTATTTGTGCAGAATTTATTGTTTTCAGTATAACCATTTAAAATTATTACCTTGGAAACATATACAAAACTCATATTTGTTCTGCAGTCACATACCTCCAGTAAAGTTACAACTTCCCTAAAATGTATACGCAAGCAGAATTCAAGTGAGAAGACTGTGTCATTAATGGTACGGAGCTCAATGTTTCATTTATGAGTAGGGACTTCCATTTGTGAGCAAAAGTGTTTTCTCATTAAATTTTAATTAAGATAAATGTTGCAGAACCACTCACCTCCTCTACTGTAACATCATCACACCACTGCAGATAGAGCTAGGAACAGAAAGAACACTTACTACAACTTCCTAATAAACGAGAATACAGATACAATCATTTCTCACTAGTAGAATTTTCCTTTCTATATTAGATTAAATTTCCATTTAGTGCCTTCTATTAGACTTCTGAACATAGTGAAGAAATTAAAACCAGAGTCACAAGCCCAGCTCCAAGTTGCTGGCTCGCAAGCAGCAGAACCAAGCTGGAGCCGAAGGCCCGCTCCAGTTGCCTGTGCCACACACAACTCAACACCCAGGTTCCCAGCCTCAGCCACGTGCCTGGAATTGCTCGTGCCCGCGAGCATTTCCAGCACTGGCACCACATCACATTAATGGGCCACGGGCACGGGACCCAAGGCACGGCAGCTGTGTGGAAGGTGGCAGCGGGGCTGTACATCCATCTATAGGTTGGGGCAGAACTGCAAGCACTGCTGGTGTTTTCCATCTGCACAAATCAGGCACTTCTACAGCTATAGGGCGTGCTTCAGACAGGTAAAGGGAGCTGCACACACGGCTTGTGTCTGCACGAATATTTCATCAAGTAGTCCACAGGATCCACAGAATTTATTCCTGTCTCATTTCACCTTAAGAACGGCCTGATCTAAGATTTAATCTAAGAACAAACAGTATTTCCAGAACAAGAAAATATCATGAAGCATTCTTGCCTATAATCCCTTATGGAAGTATGTGCAGTTACTATGGTTTGCTGTACCTCCGCTGTCAGGAGCATATTATTGACCAATTCCATGTAGGCTTTCATCTCAGCTTTCTGGACTTCATCCAACCCATCGCTGAGAGAATGGCCCTAATGGGGAAAGAAAGAGACACATAAGAGAAGATATTGGAATATTCAGCAATGCCTGACCCAAGGACTCAGAAGTCAACGAGCTTTGGCTCAGATACTGATCTGTCACACAGCACGTAACAAGTTACACACACACTTTCTACATAAAGTGCCCTTTAGAATGAAAAAGAAATAATCATAATGTGACAGAACTGATCTGCAATAAATGTAGGTTATTACCAGTTAGAGGTGAGCACACAACCTGTGTCAAGAAGTAAACACAGATTTACGTCTGTGCTACAGCTTTATGAAGTGCTCAGTGAGAAGACAATGTTGTTGAAAATACAGCTTCAAAATTTACACCAGTAATTTCTGGGTGTAAGGATTCTGAGATAGAGATGTAGAAAACCAGCTGCAGAAACCAGCAGTGGTATGCACGTGTCCTGCATAGAATTTGCTGCCTGAATTTGAGGTAATGTTAAATTGAAACATTTCCACCTCAGCACTCTCACTTCGGAGTGTCTTTCTTTTGAACCAGCCCCAGATTGCTGCACTGTTTTAACAGGGAAGTAACATTCCAGAAGAGCACACCAACTCCACAGCAGTGCTGAGGAAGACTGGTACGCAGCCCAGCAGTAGATGCAGTGTGTGTGTAATTACCTTGGCTTTCACAAACTGGACTATGGGCCCGAGTTCAGATACGACTTGGTTTCCCACATGAATAAAGGGCACTTTGCCTGTAAAATGAGAAACGTATTTTAGTAGGAGCTTTTTATATGTCAACTATCATTTCATATTTTCAATGCAATTAAATATCACACGTCCGCCTGAACATCAGTCTTGGCTTTTTGTTGTTTTTTTTTCCAGATGAGCACAGGTAAAGTTTTTACATATGAAGCTCACACAGCTTTCATTTGCAATAACCAGTGTAACTGCCCCATCTTCTTCCTTCTGATCCTCTTTCACATGCAAGACTTGCAATTCCCTATCTCAAAGTTACTGAATGAGATCTATTGACCTGTATTTTAATAACGGATTTTGCTTTGCTGGAAAGACTGAATTCAACATTTCTCTGAAGTACAGGCGGGAAATCCCAGGCAATCACACTGAGCTCTCGGACAGTTTGACAAGAAGACATTCCCACCCTCCCTTTCAACCCACGAGCAGGGAAAGGGCTGCTGAAATGAACGTGGGAGATGTGGCACCGAGCCCAGAAAAGCAAGCAGGGAAAGCAAAACGCACACTCAGCAAGGCAGGATCTTGCCTCTCTCTCCTCCTATCCTCCTAGATTTCCAGTGACTGGGACCAGCTCATAAAGGGGAGCTGAGGGCTCCTCCTCCTTCAACCCACCCTAATCACATTGCTCATTCTCTAACTCTTCAATCAACTGCAACTAACAAACATCAATCTTAAGTACTGTGTAAATGTTTATGATTATTTACATGACTGAAACTGGCCATAAGACAGACACACACTGGGCAGTCGGTATTACTGAGAAAGCCCTCGTGACCAAATACAGCAAAGAAGCTGCCCAGTGCAGTGAGACACAGCACACTCTTACTTTCCTGTCTCACTGTGGGCAAACTCTGCTCTCTACAGAGAGAACGAAGAGCAAGATCAATACCTGCCCAGCTCCAAACACGTTATTAGCAATACATGCATTCCTTTCCACTGACACACATAAAAGCTACTGCTGGCCTAGTTCACACGGAGTTCATGCTCACAGCATATCCAGTCTTTATTTTTACCCTGAGAATCACTCTCACTGGCTCAGCTGGCCTCAGGGTAAAGAAGTGCACCACACCAAAGGCTACACTGCATCCATACGCTGTGTACTGTGAAAGAAAACGCAGACCCCTCTGAGCTCCAGAGCTTCACAGTATCCATCAGGCTACACTTCACACATAACAGCCCTCTGGTGCTCCACTTCTGACTCCCTCCTAATGGATTTTCTCACTATGCGGACTGTGAGGTAACCTTCACCCCAAAAAGATACACATCTGTCTACTGCTGTCGTGAAACTTGGTGGCAGAGAAGGAGTGGACAGCAATTAAAAACCCATTTTGAATTATCCTTACAGAATCAAAATATTGTAAAGAAAGACAATTGGGAAAGTGAGTAAAAATCCAGGAGTAAGGGCAAAAAGAGCATGTGTAGCTATGTTTAAAATTGAGCTGGTATCAGTTCCCCTTCTGCTCATCTTCATCAGCCAGCAGAAAGAAGAAGGGGTCAGACCCACATTACAGATTAGGTGCCCGCAAGTGTGGCCGTGGGCTGTGGGGGCAAAGGGCAAACAGCTGTCACCTGTCCCGCTGCTGCACACCTAAGAAGCTCCTCTGTGCAGACATTCAGTATTCCAACACCGCCTTTATTTATATATCACGTATATAACACCAAAATTTGGCTAGCTTTTGCTCTGTTTCCACTTGCTTTGCCTGCAATACCAGCAGCAACAGAACCAGTACGGGTGGCAGCCATGCTGACAGGCAGGCATCAGCTAGAAGCAGGCAACTGGCAAAGAAGCACCTCCTTCTGCAACAAAACACTGGGAAGGAGTGCAAGAACTGCCAGACCGGAGAGCCCTGCAGTCAGCAGCTCTCGCTGGGTTTTAGGCAACCCTCTGGAACCAGGCTATGGGAAATTTTGGGCAACCAGTCACCGTCAGCAGAAAGCAGACTGTACGCTTCATATGCTTAATTTGTTGGTGGTGGGTTTGGTGGGGTTCTGGTTTGGGCTGTTTTCGTTTGGTTGATTGTTTTTTTCCCCAGACAGTCTCCTTTATCAGAGAAAGGTTTAAAATCACCTGTCACCCTCGGCTGACAATGCACTCACTCTTCATTTTCACCCTGTATTTACATACTGGCCATTATCTCTCAGGTAAGGTAACAAAAGAGGCTCTCTCCAGTTTTCTCACCCTCTCACATACGGGAGAATATACCAGCACTCACTGATCAGCAGGAATATTCTCTGGATGCAGAATAAAGACATTCTAGGAAATGGAAGTCTTTCTGCTTAGGCCTTTTAGAGAAGATTGCCACCAGAGATTCGAGCTATCTGACCGCTGCACCCATGTGCTGCGTTCACAGCCTCGGTTCCGAATTGTACCACCGCTACTTGACATGTAACTGTTCTAATTGTTTATGGGAAAGGAACCGGTGAGGAGGGGGAAGGCCCCGCACGGGGCAGCGCTGACCGCCTGTTATCAGCGAGAGAAGGCACAGTTGCCATGGTACCAAAATGGAGGTGTAATGCAGTAATCTAAATGAAGGCCGCACTTACCAGATGGGGACATGTACTCAGCATTGGCCCTGCAAACCACCCGAACCGGCAGATTGCACATTTGCAAGAAGGCCTGGAAACAAAGCATTGAAAGAGCATTGATACACCAGAGATAAACAAATGCGTTCTTCTCGGTACATTTAACCACATCTTAGCAAACCGTTAGCAGGTACCTACCAAGCACAGATCCTTGCACAACGCTTTTAAGAAAAAAAGAAAACCAAGGTTTTCTAACTTCTTCAGACAATTGCTTATCATCCAGTCAATGGCTGGAATTCCTCTAATTAAGATTCTCCCCCACACACACTCTTAAGAGATGCAAAGAAGCAGTGCTGTAGCTGCAAGAAATTGACATTCTGCTCCTCCCGAAAATCACAGTGCGTACTTCTCGTACTTCTCGTGGCTGAAGCTGGCTAACCAAGCTTACATTGTGTAACACAGCAAACACGCACAGCACCTTCCCGCATTGTAACAGTCATCAGAAATTTTGCTTTACAGTACTCTATGAGCATGTCTGCTTTATTTATTTCCTCTACTGTACGTGAACTGTAGTGAGTGCAAGTGATCGATTTACTGCTTCCTTCATCTCCAACCCTGGATTTGAACATTCTCACCGGGATACCCATTGTTGTCAGCAGCTGCCATTGCTACAAAAGTCCTAGCATGTTTCTGTTTAAATAGCAGAATATCAAGGAATGTAATTTGGATGTATCATGGAAATAAGGAATCTTAATCTCCAGAGTCTCTCATAACTCAGCTGAAGTCCTTTCATTCATTTTGTCTTTGCCATTAGAAAGGTCAGAACTCCAGATTCCAACATCACACCTTTTTATCCACTGTGGCTGGAAACTAAAGCCTACACCATGAAGGTCACTAGCTGTGAAGAAAAAAGCTGCTGTGAGTTGAGGGACAGTACATGGTCTGCATTCACTGTAAGCAAGCAGACCAAATCCAAGCTGCTAAGATCTTCAAGGATGGCAAACAGTACAGCATACTTTTAAATCCTGTTTTGGAAACAGCCGTCCCAGCCTGAACAACATGTACTCCATTTACACTTCAGCCTCATTTGGGAGAGGGGTAGAAAACCAAAGGAAACAAGGTACACAGCCTCCAGCAAAGCCCTGCCACAGGCTCCCAGAACCTGACCCAGCCATACCTATATTCAGGAAATCAACGCCCGTGGCAGAAGGGCACCTCTGCACTACGTAAGACCACAAGGTATCAACAAATATCAACATCAGCCCTGTTCCTAACTGGCTTCTGTAGTACCCATCAAGCAAACAAACCAACCACTCCTCTCCTCCTCAGGTGCTTCGTTCCCAAACCCTAACCCAAGCACTGATGCTAACAGTACCCAGGGAACAGAAGCCGAAAGCTTTGGTCCCTTCCAGCGCCTCTTCAAATCAACTCAAGAACCCCACAGCCCATTACATCACTTGGCTCTCACTATTTCAGATGACCTAAGTGAATCCCAAACCCCACATTAAAACAGGGAGCTATGGTCACAAGCTGCTAAAGGCAATGATTACAGCTGACAGGAGCACGGGCCTCTGAACCCACGGGGCTCTGCAAAATCCACCAGTAACCGGAGTTTTTTATTTCTTCAGCCTAACCCCAACTGAAAGTACTGCTCAGGAGCCAATCAGTACACACCCACAAGCCGATGCACCTCTGCCAAATGCTGTGAACTTTGTCCTAGTCTAGAATAAACTGGTCGTTACCTTGCCAAACCTCATCCCAACCAGCACCCCTATAACTGCGTATAGCAGCAACCATCACCCGCAGAGAACACAGGGCACTGGCCACATTTGACAACATCACACTTTCCAAGTGCACAACCACCAGAAATCAATGCTCTTGTAGTCTCTGCTTCCCGAACTCCATGCAAGCAGTAAGAACCCAAAGGAATAATTCTTAAACAGGAACATAAGGCACTGTCTCAGTGCTGTAGCTCTTCCTTTGCCTACTGGCTCTGCAGGCTCCAGCGACGGTGCAGAGTGTTCCAGCTATTGCTATACACATCGTGTCCTCTGCCCAAACTGGGGCACTGAGTTCACTGCAATTCTGTATTAAGCTTGAGATGAATTTTAAGGCCTCCATGTACTGTTCCCACTGCTGGTTCAGATGAGAATGTCTGATCTGTGCTGGAACACATGAATAACTAAAAAGCTTGTGAGCGCAGAGACACAGTCAAGCAAAAGGAAGTGAATCAGGCCTATTTTTACATTTCCACATCAGTGCAACAAAAATGAGATATGCCAGCACAGAACAGTCAGGTTACATGACCTGCTTTGGCAAATTCTTGTCTACTGTACATTGGCTCCTCCACAGTACAAAGTTTCTACCAAAAACATGGCTTGTGTCTGTGAAAAGCATTCCTCAGTATTGAGGTTAAATTATAAACAAAATCTTCTTAGTGTAAAGAGTTCAGCCAAGATTCCTGCAGAAATCTGAACATTACTTTCCTCCCTCCTCCTCCACAATAAACATCCACAGACCAAGGAACATCGACCTCTCTAATAGTTGGCAGGGAAGTTCTCTGGCCTGGCTGAAAGTGATGGAGAACACGCTGCCATTTGGACATATCAGAGCTGCAAACGTGCTGGATCCACGTGCCTTCTTAGCACTTAATAAAGAAAAGAGCAGAGAGGAAGCTGGGCTAGGACTGATTTCTAACATGGAAACAAATTTTAACTGAACACAGTAAAACGTTCACTACTCACTCTGTGTAATAACCAGATTCTAGCAAGCTTAGAAGTCAGTCAGCATACCCTCCGCAAGCTTTAAAAAAGGCCCCTGAAATACTCACCAAAGCACAAACAAATAACCAGAAAAGTCCTTTGGAAGTGAAGAACTGCTGTTGTTTAAAAAGTTACAAGACTGGAGAATCAAAATACCAGTACGCTTTAGCACACATCTGAACCCAAAAAGCATGACCTATTCAGCTCAAGTGCCCCTTAAATATTCTTGTGCAGAAAAAAAAAGGAGAAAAGCTCCAAAATGAGCTCTCACCATAAGGGCTCAGCCTAAGAAACAGGCCTTGCATCACCACAGGCACACCTACATTCTTTTATTGACATAAACATGAAAAGCTTTCAAAACTGCTGCCACTGACGACACAGGTAGTTCTTCACTCCTGGGCACAGTGAATGCTCAAATATTCATGATTTCTTTTAGAAAAGACATTGACAATGGCTCTGACCAATGCATTCTTACAAACACTCATTGCCAGAAAACCTCAAACTCTTTCCTGACGTGTTCAGCTAGAAGAATTCCATTTCAGACAGCAACTGTCCTGTGGCACAAACTCAGGTGAAAATTGGCAGAGATTTAAGGAATCTTACAGAGAACACAGGACAGAGAAGACAAAAGCAGCAATGTCTGCGAGGCGTTATCTTGTTTAACATTTTAGCCCAGCGATCAAGGGAGGATATATTCCCCTCTTGACCACTCACATAGAATGTTTCGTACCAGCACACTTGGTGTGCAGATAGCATCAGACCACGAGGTTTCCAGTCCCAGTAACAGATGCAGTGGAACACAGCTCAGAACACCTCCTTCTCCCTCCACACTTGGCACACATGATCGGAGCAAGCCCCCGGCACGGCAGTGCTCCAAGTGCTCTGGGAGCAAAGGGTGAGAGGGAAGGCTGCAGCCACCCCAGGGTGGTTCTGCTGAGATTTATGAAGATATCAACACCCCTTCAAAGACACGGCATCAAAAGCCGAGCGACCTGAAAGATCAAGGGCCCAGACATATTCCAGGACATCAGAGATCACTGTCAACATCATAAATTTGGCTGATCAACTTTAAAAGAGGCTGAAAGGGGCCAACTGAATTCCAAGTAACACACAAGCTAGTTAATCAAACCCTTCTAAAAGTTCACCTAAAAAACTGGTGAGTGAGACAGTAACAGCACAACCAGAAACCTGACACCAGCGGAGCCCCAGCTGAACTGTCAGCCCCCAAAGGTGCTTTTAATTCTGAAGAAAAGCATTGAATTCCCCTCTCTCTTTTTGTCTTCTGTGAAAAAGAAAAATTACTACAGCAGTACAGAGTGAATCCACAACGTGAATCTCCTTCAGCACTTAGGATTCTCACACAAGAACCTTAGAGTAGTTGCTTAACACCCACCCAGAAGAGCTAATTACTAGGATCGATTGGGAGAGATGAGGGATTGATATTCTTATTTCCCTTTGTCCACACTGCAGAAGATCAGAGACGGCTGCCCAACAGACTTTATACAAACAAAGGAAACTTAATTCAAGCATAAATATACCAAAGTAACTACAGCTGAAGGAAATCAAACCAAAGTACTCATTTATTTTAAAAGCCCGAGCAATTTCATGGCTCATACTAGTTAACACCGCTTTTATGAGTGTAATAAAATCTCAGGTTGGGAAGAACTCAGTTTATTCCCCTGGTATCAACAGGGCCTCCTCTTTTATCCATGCGTATCACTGGTTATGTGCATTTCTGTAAACTTAAAAACAACGGCCTGACTTTCTTGATAGGTATTGACATTTGCCAACAACCGAAGCAGAAACTACAAAGATGATCTGGGTTAGTAACTTGTGGTCATTATAATGTCCTCTACAAAAACCTTTAAGTTATTTCTAGAACAAAACGTGTCCTTTCTTTGGATGAGGTTAATGTGAAAAACAGATTAAGATATTAAAAATAAAGATTTGGTTTAATGGAGTCTGTCATCATCTCTCCCACACATGCTCTGTTCTCCCCTGCAGGCTAACCAACCCCCGTTCTCATGCTTTTCCAGTCTCCGTACCTGCAGCATCACATTCTCTTCTGGCATCTGGGAAAGAAAGGGAGAAATATGAACAGTATCTTTGTAGCAGTGCTACGTCTCTCTTCTTCCAGACAGAAAGCACTGAGTCTACAAAGCTTCTACTGCCTCTCACCTTAATACATTTCCACGTTTCTTGAGCACCTCCAGGTACAGTGACTCCACCACCTCCCTGGGCAGCCCATTTCAGTGCCTGTCCACTCTACCAGTGCAGACATTCTTCCTCATACCCAACCTGAACCTCCCCTGGCGCAACTTGAGGCCATTCCCTCTCATCCCACCGCTACTTACACAGGAGAAGAATCCAACCCCCACCTCACCATAACATTCTTTCAGGTAGTTGTAGAGACAATAACGTCCCCCCCCGAGCCTCCTCTTTTCCAGATTGAACAATCCCAGTTCTCTCATCTGCTCCCCGTAGGACTTGTGCCCCAGACGCCTCACAGCTCCAAGGCCCTTCTCTGGACAGGCTCCGGGGCCTCAGAGTCTTTCTTATAGTGAGGGGCCCCAAACTGTGTGTTCACACTACTCACTAGAGCTGAGTACAAGGAGACAGTCACCTCCCTCCAAAACATTCGGTAAGAAGCTTTGAGGTGACGCCTGTTAGAAAATTAATCAACGATGCTATGCATATCATTTATGACAATAATGGCAGGTACACCTCCTGACAAAATTACTGAGTACATTTACAACAACAGTGTAGCTTACAGGACACAACGAACTGAAGGCTTGCTTTGTTTTCTTATACTTTACCCAATTTCAAATTAAGAAATAGTATGTTGGAAATAGTATGGAATATATAATATGGAAATAGTATGTTGGATTTCAATTACTGAAAAAAACAGTCAGTGCTGCTTTGCCAAAGTCCAGAAGCAGAGAGCTCAGAAACCCCAGCCCTCCCCTCCTCTCCCAGAAATGACATTTCCAGCTCTGCTGCTGCTCTCCAAACAGTGTACAAAAGTGATGCCATTCTGTCTTCCTGTGATGACAAGAATGGAAAATGACGGCATATGAAGTACAGTGGGAAAGAGTAAGAGAAGGGAGGGGGGAGTTTCGTATTTATTCCCTTGGTTAATTGGTTTATGTAGCAGCTTTGCCCTCACTCTCCCTTCCTCTTTGCCCTCCCCAAAGACCAGACTGTTTGGACGCTGTCGATTGGAAGCATAACACCCATCAGGCAGCAAATCACCCCATCAGAGCTCCATCACAATGCTCTCTTCTTCCCCTCCAGTCCCCTCTCAGAATAATACACAAGAGCAAACACACACACTCATTAAAAATGAGTTATAACTTGATGTAAATCATATCCAGATTGCAGTTTCCAAGATCAGAGGGAAGAATGAAATTGCTTATGCCAAGTCCCAAATAGTTCACAACTTATATCCCCACACGAGGAGCATGTTTTCGGATGGCACACACTCCAGGCTTCATTCGAAGAAGACATACTCATGATTAGTTTTTTAATAAAGAACGATCCATTGCAGGCATCTCTTATTCAGCAGCACTTCTAAATGCACCCGCATAATACTGCTGTGAAGGAAGAGCAAAAGGCATTTTGTTTTCATTCTTACACTATTTCATGAGCAGACAAAGGACAATATGTGACGACAACTAAAGAGTTATTCTCTACTTTATTGCAGGAACGCATTTTAAAATTAAAAACCATGAACAAATCCACAGAATAATTCAGTTTTCATATCAAACAGCTGCAGACCCTGTAACCGAAATAGTATGTCTAAGGTTATAAATGAAAACTGCTCAGTATCATTCTTTGAGTGACAGATTAAATTCCTAATCCAGTTATGGTAATGGCCACATTTGTAGTTTAACATAAATTAAGAGCTTAATTATATTTGTGACTATTTTAAACAAAATAACAAATTCCTTTGTACCTGTGAACATAATTTATAGCAAAGCCACGTTCATTCTCCAAAACAATCTATTTTACACTGCAGCACAGCACTGTTCTAATGGTATAATGTAATTCTTGTTGTAGAATGTGGAAGGAGTAGATTCAGTGGTAGCACAGAGGTTTTGAAGATAAATGAAGATGCTATTCATTCAGGGGTAATTTCATCTTAGAACTGTATGAAAGATGTTTCACTCACAAACAGTACCTCTACGGCTTGGGATTTAGGCATGTTTTCAGCTACAACATAATGCTGCCAGATTGATTATGTTGATATTGCATTTCTCATGGTGAAGAATTCCAGTTTTTATTCTCTTTAAAAAAAAAAAAAAAAAGGTCAGATTTTCATTTCTCTACTCAGCCTTGGTTCAACCTCAGCAACAAGTTCATATTTCTCCTCACATTTTGTCTAGGGAAAAACCAAACCACAATTCATACACCAAAAAAAAAATCACAAATGTGTAGAGAGCAATTAATCATGAGTGATTTACACATTCATTTGATTACTTGTTGAAGTAAATAAGCAGTTAGTCTATGTAACACAATTTTAAATTGCCCAAACATCCTTCTGTCATTCAGGACTAAGAACAGACAATTCTAAACGCACTTTCCTGGAATATATTAAGATCATTTACAAGGACATCAATTGCACAAGCAATTAATACATATCTTAACGTAATGAGCTGCTGGCTATATAACCTCAGGATAGCTGTGAGAATTTCCACAGTCGTGAACATTTTTGACAGCCTTTTAAGCAAGACTCCACCGCTACCCGCATAAATATTTCAGAAGAGCCTGTAATGACAGACGCAGCCGAAACGCTCGCATTCCTCCCCCCAACAAGCTGGGGCAGCACGCAGAGATGCTGCTGCTGTACTTGCAGCCGCAGGCCTGCAGAGCACAGCTGTGTGCACCCACTGTCCCCTCCCCTGCCCCGACCCCACCAGCATTCACCTGCACCAGGCACAGCAGGGGGACGGGGCCTGGGCAGGCCCTCCGCTTCAGACTGAGACTGTCTGCTACGGTTATTTAGTTTTAATTCAAGCTTGTGGCTGAAAGGAGATGAAAAAACTGTAATCCACCAGCTATAAACGCAGCAGCATCCTAAAGCATAAACATACCAACACACACACTAGACTCAATTCACCATCTGGAAGTCCTTGCGCCTGACAGCTAACCTTTACAGAAACAACCGTAATCCACATCTTAAATCCATAGAATCACAAAGGCTGGAGAAGACCTCCGAGATCATCAAGTCCAACCATCATCCCACGCCCACCAGGCCCACTAACCACGTCCCTCAGTGCCACAACCACAGACTGCTCTCCCACCGGGATGGCTGCACGAGTTGGTGCCCTTGGCCACCACATGTGAGCAAAGTAAGAGCCAGCCAAGGTGAGGTAACACCTTCATCAATGAGGAGAGGAATGCTATTACTCACTGAAAAATCCTGTTGCAAGAAACTGTGCTCAGAAGCTTACACACATGCAATCTTCTGATGGCCCATGGGTGGCAAATGTCTGAAGACACCACACCTACCAAACCAACAGGCATAGAGAAAGGCAGAGCTGTGCCTCAAGGGAACTGCTGACAAGTGTAAATAAATAATAGTAAATAATAATAAACTGGTTGCAAATACAGACGGCATTTTATCACTGAGAATGAGCATTCATAATTTTCATTTTTCCCTCTCTCCTACCCACGGTCTGACAATGACAACCCAGAAACCCCTATAAATGCATTCCCAGCATACACAGTTCTCTTCCAAATCAGAATTTATCTTAAACACAGGACACAGCAGGTAGAAGTTGTACAATCGGAGGCAGTTAGGTCTCAGACCTCAGAATTCCTAGGATGGTCCCTTCCTTTCAAAAAGGCCTACGCCTCTGTACTAGATTTCCAACAGCAGTCTGTTGAACTCCTTGTAATTATTCACAGAATGGAATGCATAGCAATCTACTGAATTTGAAATGAAGCAGCTTTTTAAAGCAAAGATAGTATCAATTTGTTAAATGTGTTCTTACACTACCCGAGTATGACATAATAAATCTCAATTTCTCAGGCTATCATTTTAAATAGTAACTCCATCTCTACCTCCTTTAAAAGTGGAGCTGCTCAGGGGTTGAGTTATAGCTGTGTATTTGATTCTGAGTTTTGGTGACTTTTTTAGCATGATAAGACTGATAAGCAAGAATGCTGTACTTTGGAAGCCATACAGCAAACAAGGGGAGAAGGCTTTTAACTGTGAGTCACAGTGCCCAGGAAGTATATGTATATTCATTAACGAGAACAATGCCAAACATCTCACGAGAAGAACAGAGTCTTCATTCTAAATGCAACGTTCTCATTCCTGTAGCTGGAAAATCATTGCCGAGATTAAAATCAGGCCAAAGTAGTAATTTCCCTGAAGTGAAAGTAGCACTGCATTCAACATTAAGGTTCTACAGCCTTCCTTCTCAACAGGACCATATAGTAAAATCCTTCAAGTTACCAAGCAAGGAGTGCAAACACCAAGCGGTACGTGAGATGATGCACTAGCTCAATGAACTTATGTTGCATTTTCAGCAAATTCAAAGAATCTGCACACTGGAAAAGAGGAAGGAATTCTTCATTCGGTGTGTTTCCAGGAACAACAGTAGAAGAGGACAGAAGAATTAGAGAACATGGGTAGAAGAGGAATTAAAAAACAACAAACCAACCTACCAGGATCAGCTGAGATTCCACAAGAGAAAAGGCATCTGTTTGTTTGTTAACTACTGAGGACAACACCAATACATATGCTCAGCAATACCCAGCATACTCCTCCCCACTTGCACTGCATGTAGCTACTTACTATGGCCTTGGATTTTTTCATTATTTTAGATATAACTCTCTGTACATCTGTTTTCCAAGAGCTACTTCAGAGCAGTATAACGCAGGGCTTTGGTAAGGGACTCAGAGAAAGAAGCAGAAAACCAGTTCCAGCACAACCAGTGTCCCTACATGAACCATGTTCCTTAGGGACCTGACGGCTGCCGACTCTACGCGCTCTTTTGAGCAGATGCATTCAAAATTCCAGTGCATTTCCATCACATGAAAGTTCATCAGGCCATGACCAAGCCATGGATCTGCTCTGGTGGTAGTCACGTGCCTGGAATCCCTAACAGGGGAAGGGGAATGGCAACTATGGGGAAAAAAAAGCCCCAGGTACCAGCTCCTATTTCTCTTCCTATCTGCTGCTCCCATTTACTCCTCAGGGAAGGGGGAGCAGGAGGGAGAGAGATCCAGTAAAAAGATAAACAGGCTCCTATCAGCATAAAATGTCATTTCTGAACCAGAGGAATGCAGCAATTTCCTTATGCAAACTACACTGGTCTAGTCAAAGCTTTCCAATCTCTTAGCTAGTAATGCATAACTACAGCTCCTAGTATTTCAAATTGGATTGCATACACCAAGGATAACTATTCTTTCACAGTCACAACCTTGTTACACAGGTTCTTCTAAATAGATATGATTCCCCAATAGAAAATTGTTCTATAAAGTTGAAGATCAGATATCTACCAGAGCTGTATTTATAGTCATGGCTACTATCAGCTGTCCAGCTAGAGAATATTGAAGAAAAACAAGCATTTTTAATATATTATAGTTAATTTATCATCTAAGTGACATGTGTAGGATAACAATGGACTGGATACAGTAAAGTAAAATGATGCATTAGAAAAGGAAATTTTAGGGTTATGTTATTGTTTCTTTTGTTTGTGTGTTTTTAATGCAAGCCACACCTATGTGCATTGTTACATGGCAAGAAAATATATAAGAACCACAAAAAATACAGGATTCTGGAGTAAAAAGGAGCACTGAAATCAAGGGAGCAACAAAAGCACTTACTTGCTTTGCTGTGAGACACAATATAAAACACACCAACCAAAAAAAAAAAAATACTGCCCCATTTATTTGATATATCAAAGATGACTCATTTTTCTAGCACAAGACAAAGGTACCTTTTGTTCTGATAGAATTTACTCTTACAGATATTTCCTACATTGCCAGACTGGGAGGAAAAAATGTTAGAGATCCAGTGAGTAGTTAATATGATCATATAATTCCAATATTTTTACCAGTAATGACAGTTACAGTCTCCAGTGTCCCATGAGGCTAAATGAGAAGTGACCCCCTGGACAGCCCTAAGAAACCCCTAGGTCTTGGTTGACAGCAGCCAAGCCAGACCACACACCAAAGCAAGAAGCAGGGGAACAGTGTAGCTCCTTGCTACACAAAGCAGTAGCAAAGCTACTTTGAACAGGAACCTGACAGACATCCTGCCCACCACCACTTCTGACAGCCTGACCCCCTCTGCTAATGGGAACACATTCCCTCGAGATCTGGGGTTACTGAACCTAACAGGTTAATGGAGTTTACACAGACTTCACAGCCACAGAGGTGCTTTTAAGTCAGTTAGAGATGCAAATTTGTCAATTATATGGACTATTTCTACAAACCACATTGGATCTCTACTATGTATATATGATAGCTCTCCTCCATTTCACCAGAGACACATGGAGATTTGATGCCCACAGCACATCTGCCTGGAGCTGGGGGCAGCAGTAGCTCTGAGAATGAAATAGCAGCAAGCACCATACAGGGGGCTACAAGGGGAACTGGCACCCCAGCTGACAACAGGGGCACCCCACAGGGTCCCAGATCAGGAAGACAAGCAAATACCGTACGATAAGATACAGCACAAATACAAGTACAAGCACTCTGTACAGAACACCCAAACCCTCGTGTCCTTTTGGCTCTGGCACTTCAATGACAACACAAAGCAAATCAGACACAGGAAATAAGTCACTGCTTATGACAGAAATAATTCTTAAATTATTCATTTGGGTAAAAACAGACATTTTCTAGAAGAAAATCATTCAAAACCTAAAACAGAAATAACATCTTTAGCTTAGAAGAGATGACGTTACCTGAACAGCAAGGGAAGCTGCATTATCAGAGAGCAAAATCTGGTCTTCTGTTGAAAGAAAAAAGAAAAAAAAATCACAATCACAAAAAGCAGTGCCTATTTTACCTACTGACCTGCAACTGTAAGTCATCCTGAGTTGCATTTCTTACACGTAAAAGAAGGAGCAAGTATAATTTTTACGGAGCTAGGCTAGAAAACGTGCTATATTTTTTTTAAAGTACCAGGAATATTTCTCCTGCAAATGCAATTGCATTTATCATACACTACCAACAACGTACGATAAAAATGCTCACAACTGAAAACCAAACGCTTGAGCTTTATGCCAATTACTCTTCTTCTAATCAAAGTTAAATAAAACCGCATCTTCATAACTCCTCTGGCTAAAAAGTAAAAGCATTCAGAAAGCTATAAAAACGGCTTGCAGTTAATACTGCGCACTGTGTCTAGGTCTGTCACACAAAAGAAAGATGACAAGTTCACTGCAATAAAAATTCCATGCTTAGAAGACTAGGGCTGCTACCTATTAGTCTTCATTACTTTGCAGTCTTCTGACAACTGTAGCAGGCTGCTGAGCCCCAAATGGGGGCCATAATGTGATCTGATGATATATGAAGAGCTGCTAAAGGGAGCCTGAACCATCCTAGCCTATACATTTTAACAGTTCCTTTTTACTGAGAGCCCACTTTACCACAAGACTTCAAAAATCTGCTGCCTCAGCTATTGGTGCAGTAAATCTGCCAACTGTGCCTGCAACCACATCATTTTACACTGCCTACAGCAGCCAATATAATGAGTCAATAATAAACCAAGGACCTTATAGGCCATGAATAGCTGGTTTATATTGGCAGATGTAAGCGTAGCTCAAACCTCTGACCAGACAAACAACACAAAGGGCTCTTAACAGTTGCTATGCTTCCTCGCAGTTAATTATCTTCGAGCACATTTAATAGGTTTTTAAAAATAGAGTAATTACTAATTGCAAAAAGCGTACCCACCCTTCAGTTGCTGATACAACGCAGCATTTTCAGGCCAAGGCTCTGCGGCTGCGGAAAGAAGAGGAATTAATTAGGCAAGCCAAACAACAACATGCTGCAGATGCTAACGGAACACAAACGTTACCTAGAGCAGAACTCAAACTGCAAAGACGCTGATGTGAGACGTGACCTGCCCAGAGATGTCCCCCTCCCACTCTCCTCTGCTCATAGGGGCACAACACAGGGCAGAAAATTAAGCCTTAAAACTAAATGTTGCAGACAAAGCTAAAACCCAAGCTATGTTGCAGAATGGCTTCGCAATTACCACACAGCAAAAGCAGCTAGTTGTTCTCTGCCACAAGGCATCCTTGTGCACATTCCTGTCACAACTCCGGCCACTCGAGCAATTATTTATTAAGGTACAAAACAATGAATTCTGGAAATAAAAGAAGAAAACACAGAGAGAGAAGCAAGAACCTCAAAACCAGTCACGAAGAATGCTCTGGGGAAATGGAAGAGCTTTGTGCCTGACTGTCCCGATGCCGTACCCAGAGAGCGAGGCGTGTGGGCACAAGGTGAACCCCACAAGACCCGGGCTGCCTCTTGCTTTAAATTACATACCGGCCAGCCCTGGCACAGCAATGGCAATATTCATTTAAAAAGAAAACCTGCACCATCAGTCGCAAAGCAAAGAAACAGAAGACAATGACAGCTTTCAACTGAGAACCGTTGCAGTTCATTTTTGCAGAATTTATGGGAAGGCAAAAATAATAAACAGCTAATGAGCACCGATTACATTAGCATTAGGATGGGTCATTGTATTGTGTGTAATGTCTCCATTACATTCTTCGTTAAATTCATTTTAGAAATCTATCCTTAGATACCAATTCAAACTTGGATTTTATCCCAACTAGGTATGTTGTATTTTAGCCTCACAAAGATTACTTTTTAAAGCAATGAAGTGTATAAATAACTATGTGTGCTTCAAACAGAATTGTGCCACCGGCATCAGTAAGGTCGTTATTTGTATCTTGGTCCTCAAACTCCAAGAAAATACTGAAGATGTGGAAACTTGTATGGAAGTCACACAGAGCTGGAAAGCTTGTATCACTCTGCGCAGTCCTGCAAAGGTCACTACCTTTAACATGAAGGCACAGAGCTTACCAAAGCTACACTAGCAGGGGCATGAGAAAGCAACTAATCACCCCTACTTGTCAGGAAGAAATGTTTTATGTTTTATTGTAGCAGTTATTGGTTTTACACCCCTCCATTAAAGTTTTGCCCTGGAGGAAAAATTCTTGAGATGGAAGTACATTTACTTCTTGGAATAAAGAGAGACTAGGTATCGTCTGCCGTACTGCAACCTTAAGTGTTCAAAATAATTTATCTAAAATACGCGTCTTCAGATCCACTCAAGTCTTGCAAGAACAAATGTAACGAGGAAATTAAGAAAGCTAGTGCTGTACTTTAGCAAACTTACAGTGCTGACCTCTGGAACACTTACAGAAGTAAGCCACAAAGGCACACTGCTCTTGTACGTGGCAACACCCCACCGTGCCAGCAAAGAGAGAGCATCCTTTTTCCATGCCCAAAATGGTACTGAGAACTTCAAACTGCATGCGCCCATTTCTACCGATAATTTTTGCCTGACTGTTTTTAGATTGCCACGCCAGATTTACATCCAGTTCTTGGATTCTGTCCCACACTGGAAGAACAGGCACGTGGCTGACATGCCTCAGGCCCACAAAAATTAAATGAACTTTTCTTTTTCCAGCAAGAGAGCTAAGTCTGTTTCAAGAAGTTCAAACACTAATTCCAGTCTGATCTTGGCATTAAGCTACAGGCAGCCCTCGATACAAATCACAGCTTCTTGGCACACACAGTCCAACCAGACACCACTGCAAATGCATTCTACATCTGCGTTATAAACCAAAACACAAGCAGAATGTTTTTGTAACTTGCTGGCCTTTATCTGCTCAGAATTTCCTTCCACATTCTACTGATCAAATACAGACTTTCACAAACTGTATTTGCTGAGGATCTGACCCTAATTCGGTCACTCATTATATGAAGCTTTTACCACCAATCTTGGTTTACACAGGAGCACACACCAAGCTAAAGGGAAGGAAAGCACAAGGGCAGTGTTACACACCTTTGCACCCACTCATCTAGCACACTCATCTGCAGCTCGGAGAGGCCAGAACCTGCTGGGGACAGAGGAAGAAGTCACTGAGGGGACACCACAAGCCTGGGCAGGAGGAGAAAAGGAGTAATGTGTACGGCAATGACTCCTGCTTTATGAATGTAGGTGAAGACATAATTTGTAGAATAATAGGCACTAATATTACACGCTGCTTCAGTTCTGTCATATTTCCAATCCATCAAGTTGATTAATGCTATAATAACTCCTCACAAACTTATCATTTGTGCACTAATGAAGTCAAATCCAGTTTATCCTCTGGCAACTATAATCTTCTGGTCACTAGATGTTAGTTTCCCAGCTAAGGGAAGCTTTCCAAGGCTACTGGGACAGAAGGAGAAAAACAGAAAAATGAGAAAGAAAATTAACAAAGGCCATGTCGATTCAGTTTCAGAAGCTTTCAACACGGAACCACATTTACGCGTTAGATCCTACGCAATGCACACTTTTATCATTAACTGCTCACAGGATGAAATAACTGCCTGGAAGTACACCTTCCAGGAACTGCTTCTTGCCGTAACTTATGAATAAGTAACCATTAGGTTCTTCCTTCTGCCTCCAGAACCAGCAGAACCACCGTGTGTGGCACCCAATGGGTCTGCCTCCCAGGCACATAATCTCTATTGAAGATTGCTTTCTCACCTTACTGACATTTTTCCCATGCTTAAGGAATTCAAACATTTATTCTTTCATATGGATTGTCTGCTGTTTTTCAGGACATGTGAACCTCGTACTGTTGTCTTCCCCTATTTCTCTCCTTCCGTACTGCTTGCTTTTGTGCCAGTTATAGGAAACTGGCATCTATGGATCAGTTCTCCCTATTACATACATCTGGAACAAGCACCGAATTCAAAAGTTACTGGCAAGTGAGAACTAAAAGCATATGGACACAGAAAGCATCACCACGTAAGCCTGGTTACAGGAGCAAAGAATTCAGTGCCACGGAGGAGACAAACAGTGAGGGGACCACCTACAAAAGTCTTCTTTGGTTTTGTAAATCACTAAAAATAGATGAAAATTTCCTTAAGCTCAATGTATTTGTTAGTCAAAGCGTTCTACTTACTAACAGTTTAGCATAGAAAATATAGAATACAAAGTGCTAACAGGATTCTTCGGTGTCAAATTAGACTTAGAGGGAAACTCTGAGAACTGGTGTGTTGCATGTTCCCAGTGGAGTTGTAATTACTCAGGTTTGCAGCTATTTATTAAAAGAGATCGCTAGCTTCATCTGTCATGTAAGAGAATGAATTACTGAATGTATCATTTTGCTCAAACAAAAAGCTTTTAAAGCATAGAACAAGACATGACAGTCACATAAAACTCGTCGCCACTAAAAAAGAACAGCATCAGGTGCATTTTTCAGGTTTTGCAGTGAAATGTTTTACTTGAGCTACACTAAGGTCAGAGATTATATCCAATTAACATCCCAATTTCAACATTTCCAGATGTTTCAGAGCTGTCATTTCAAATAAGAATTTATCAATCTAAATGCTTTTGGAACAGCAAGAGGGATGAATGCATTTAAGCCACAAGAAGAGATCCTTGAGAGCACTGGAATTCACTACCAGCAGGAGAAGAGCAGCTCACCCGAGGCTCACACATCTCAGTTCCAACTAATGCTCTCAGAACATGACAGGACAGGATGCACTTCTCTGGGGTCCTTGCACACAGGTGAATTTCAAGGTCAAAGACGAGAGGCTACAAGAACATCCCCTCAGTGAAGTCTGTGATGAGGAAGGCATCACTTCCCAACACTTTCTGCAGCACTTCAGTCCCACCAGCTCCTTGTCCAGACTGTTCCAACATCTTATTAGAGTACCAAATTAGGTTTCAACTCCTACATTCTAATAGCTGGGAAACTTCATCCCATGTCAGTGCTGCCTGGATGGATGGGGGAACAGCCATTTTCATCCACTTTCCCCAAGCAGCTTCGCAATGATGAAAGAGTTTAAATGAAATAAATAGCTTACAATTATACCTTTAATCCTGTTACTTAAAAAATAAGACTGACTGTGGAAATAAGAAGACATAAAACACTTTGCATGTTAAACTGTGGAATATGTTAAGCAAGAATGTAACAGTTTCAGAAGCCTAGCATGAATCGCCAGTTTCGACCATCACGGTACACGACGTGGTTTGCAGCGCGAGCTCATTTAGCACACGTCTGCAGGCTGCTCCTTCCTGACTATTGGGCACAGACATGAGAAACCTCCAGATGCAGGCATCTAAGTGCTCCCTCCTGCAAGGGAAATGAAGTTATTATCAGGAGAAAGAGTTCTGCAGGACGATGCTCAGCTTGAAATTAAGTTGTTCCCAGCAATTAGCACAACCATAGAATTTGGGTGGAGTGGGAATGTTTTCGGAAGGCAATGCAGGTGTAAGTAATTTTTAGCTGTAAAGCCAAAATATGCCTAATCAGAGTCAAGGCTAAAGAACTAACACCAAATGTTACTAGCCTGCAGATTATTTGTCAAGTGCTGAAACTACATAAAGAAAAGTAAACAAGACAATCTCCGCCTCAAGTATCCTGTAAACTAAAATCTCCTGAGTTCTCAGTTTGCCAGTAATTCATCCCTCAACACCTTCTTTCTGCTTCTGTAAACCACGCACCCAAATGACCAGCACCCTCTTTCATGCAGACCTCTGTATGAAATTATGCAAGTGAAGCCAGGCTTGGGACAGAATCATTGCCTGCAACTGTAAGCAGAAGTTTACAGACCGTGCAGAAATAAAGACAGCTTCTCTGAAGTCACCAGATTTGCATGGATCATTTCCCTTACTGTTATATTCTTAAGCACTTTGATATTAAACTTGCATAAAAAGGAGGAAAGCAAAAACCTCTGTATTTACCAGTTTGGTTCACATAGCATTAAAGGCCTGTTAAAACAGCCAAGAGGCAAAATACTCTACTAAAACCTAAAAAAGTTAGCATTAATTTGAATCGCCGTATTCCAATATTACAGCTGGAGAAATTAACTTACGCATTATTTCCACACTGTTTCCTTTAGCCTCTCCCTAGGTACAGATTTGATTAAATTATAATGAGATACCTCAAAACTGTTTTCTCACAAGAGTAAACACTACAAAGAAATCGAGTCCTACATCTGGCAGCATCCACATCCAACAGCATTATTTACAAGTCTCCAAGCACCGTGGAGCAGACATTGCAACAACCATTGGGAAGGCATTCCTTGCCTGGCTTCCCGAGGCTGCTGCTATGGGAGCTGTGCTCAACCCAAAGGAACCACACCAAAAGCCAACCCACAGACTCCAGAAGGAAAAAGGATCATTAACAGCCTGATGTCGAGATGCATCAAAAAGAAGTAGGCCATCACTTTCTTCCCTTTTCATAATGCAAATGGTCACGTTTGCAGGGAGCGATATATTGTTTTAAAAGAAAATGCCAGGAACTGATGCATTTCTAAATCTCTACTACAGGAATAAGGCGCAGAAATATGTTTTGATTAATGCCATGAAGGCACACCCCGTCCATTATCCACGACCAGTAATGTAAGTATGAGGAAGTTGTGGATTGGCCACCTTGAGCCCCACCAGTCAACCCACCCATGCTGAGATCAGTGCCACGTAATCGGCCTGGTCCTGCAAACTGACAAGGGCCAAGAAGAAAGGAGAGCATCAGCAGCTCCCTGGCATCGCTGACAGGGGATCAAGAAGTGTTCCACAGCACCTTGCCAAATGAAAGCCCACTTTCACACAAGTTAAACAGGACACATTAAATCATGTATCAAATAATTACATCATTTGCTTAAATCTATCCTGGTCCTCCTTCTCAGAGATATTTCAATTCAGATAAATCATGGCTGCTCAGTAATTATTGATCAAGCAGACACGTCAATGCGAAGACTCAATCTGAGCAGCAATTCCCAAACTCAAGTTTCCTGCGGCAGAATGCTAAGAGAGGCTGAGCATGACGTGACTGCAGCAGCCATTTAGGATGAGACAATCTGCTCCTTAACCCTCCAAGAAAGCTATTAATGGCATGGATTGAAGCACTTGTCCAACTCCATTACTTTGAGCTGAGTGCCCGGAGCACAGACACTGCTTTGGTCCCTGGGTACTCGGCATGCCCCCTGCAAGGAGGTGGCCTGGTAACTCCATGCTCACAGAGAGGCCACTGAAACCCAGCAGAGTCAAAATCATAAATACAAGTTGCTCCTAAATCAACATTTGGACTCCTTCAGAAAAGCACAGAGTGCCAACTAATGATCTCAATAGATTTATTTCTCAAGTCTCGACAAGCTGGAGCTATTTTACTTATTCCTGATATTCAGCACAAATGCTCCATCTCAAAGAAACTCTGTAATTCTTCACCATAGCTTTTTATAGATCTCTAAATCAATCTCTTCCCTTTGCGTTACTCAAGTCCTTTGCCCCTGCCTGAAAACATAAAACTCCATGCATAGGAGCCGCCCGGAAGAGGAGGACAGATGTCTGACACTCACGAATGCCCTAAGTGCCCTACTGGACTAGGACAATTCTTAGCCACATTGCCTACATTTTTATACTTTAAGTTAGCCTTTTGGGAAGCTATTTTAGATTGAGAGCTCCTCATCCAAACAATTCAAACTCCTCTGTTCCTAAGGATGTCTGGCATCCTTAAGAAAGCCACTTCTGCAAAGTGCCCCTGGGAGCTCCCAGCTTCATCCCCAGTGCCTTTACTCTGACCCACACCAGAGATCCAACCCGCCTTTCCCACCAGACCTGCCCTCAATATCCCTGATCTTCTCCAAATGCTTCCCCCCACGCACTCCTCCTGCTCATTCAGTCCCAGCACTGCGGCCTTTCATTATGGCTGCCCTCCATTCCCTTTCTCCTATCTCACCCGAGGAGCCAAAGGCAGCACTACCACGAGGTGATGACAGCAGTGCTGAGAGCCTGGTCCTCAGGTAGGGGAAAGAAGTGCAGAGATCTGAGGCAGGAGAGCAGCGAGGGGCAGCAAAGCAGACAGGGCTGGCAGTGGTGCAGCCAGCCAAGCACTGCCGCTGGTAAGGGGAAGGCACTGGTGCCTCTGCTGCTGCTGTAGGGCTTGTGATCTTCAGGTCAGCCCCCAAAAGAGACGGTGATATTTGCAAAGCAAATGGGACAAAATCAAAGGAAGCGTTCCTTTTCATTTACTAATTTTGTCGTACTCCTAGAGCAATCCTGTTTCCTGCCATGAGAAAAAAAGAAGATACTACTTAGCAGAAAACATCTAATAGTAAAATCCTGATTAGAGGAAGACTGCTTTGTCTTAATGGAGCCAGAACCAACTATAGAGGGACATTCTATGATAAACTGTCATTATATCGATTCATAAAAACAAGAAATAGCTAACTCAGAATGAAATATGTATAGTACTGCAGTTATTACAAAATAAACTCATTTCTCCTCTGGCCTAACAAAAGATTAGACAGGCAATCCCTTCAAAGGACTGATTCAAATCAAGCTACAAAGCATACGTGTCTGAGCAAACTGGCAGGAGCCACCTAAAAGACTTGCTCATGGCAAAAGAACAGGAGTTAAAGGGATCTCTTACATTGGATTACCTCCCCCTTCAAAAGAAAACAAAAAAGCCCATGTCCATGTCCCCAGACTGAAGTACATCGCAATACAAAACCGAAACAGCCTGACAAATGTAGTATTTACAAACCATCCCTCAACTACAAGCATTTCAGCAGCAGGCTTCAACAGCCTGTGCAGCAGACAGTCCAGTATTAAGCAAAAACAGGGAACTATTTTTTTCACTGTATAATGGCAGAAATTGTTCACATTCACACATGCACATTCTAATGTACAAAATGCGTGCCCAGCTTACATTTCATGCCTCTATAAGCAGGAGCAATGAAGGCAAGCAGTTTTCACTCTAGATGTTTTCTCTAAGCCAAACTGCAGCTTGTCTTAATACATAAAACATGCACATAAGAGATTTACTTTTGCTCTGGCATGTTACATTGCAGGTAGACTCAATGAGAATGTAAAATATCTAAAGGCAGAAGGGCATCTGTTTTTCAAACTGCACTCATTTCCCTCAGCACTAAAACTGGCCAAAGACCTCTAGACATAACTCAGCTGCAATAAACAGAAGTAATTTTCCAGAGATCAAAGGACAAACAAGGATATTATTTTCTCTCTTTTTGATTGCTGATCTGAAACTAATGTGTGGGGGAAAAACATGCTAAGCATATTGAGTAATTCAGTGATCAACTGAACAACATTTCAACAATCTCTTCTAGGCGATTTGAGCAGCCAACTTCTCTAAACTACCACAGTCAGAGTTTAATATTCTGCACCACTTGAAAGCTGGCACTCTAATTCTTCTTATAGCATAAATACCCATTTCCTACCCTGTTAAAATGTGATTGATGCTAAGCTACTCTAAACAAATTCCCTACCATATATCCAATTAATATTTGCAACAGTTCAGAAACTGATTATTCAAAATGTGGTACAACACGCTTGCAATTCACAGAACTATGGAAGTATTTATTATTCCCTGAGATACAGCATCAGTCTCTCTACATTCCTGAACAAATGAACAGTTAAACATCACTAAACCAAGCATGTGACTCCACGTAAGAGATATAGTCATCAGTGTGTAGTGCATCACTGAGGCATGACAGCAGCAGGTTATGCTCAGCAAGTTGAGATGCACACACGTTGCATAGAGACTGCTGAGCCTCTGCAGATGTGCAAACAGCGGAGCCACTGAGGAGCACAGAGAGGCTGAGCTGGAGGTGCTGGAGTTGGAGCAGGTTGCCCAGGGCTGTCACCAGCTGGGTTCTGAGCATCCCCAGGGATGGAGATTCCAAAAGTGCTCTGAGTAACCTGCACCAATGTTAAATCAGATTCATAGTTTTGGGGTTGGTTTTTTCTGTTGTTGTTGGTTTTTTTCCCTCTCAATCAACCTTACCATTCCACTCATGCATAACATAGCACAGTATTCACAACCACAGGTAGGAGAAGGCTATGAGAACAGCCATTGTTATGTATGTTTTTCCTTTCAGATACACCATTTTTCATCCTACAAAATACTTGTGAGACATTTAAACCTTCAGAGTACTAGAATAAAATATTCCCTGTGTCTATGCAAGGTCTCAGCAAACCTACAAGTGGGGGTATTGGCCAAGATCCTGGATAACTTCTAGAAAAATTTTCCAATATGAACAAATTGAGCAATTTTTCCCTTATTTAATTTCAGTTGTGGAGTGATACATAATACAGAAGAGCTAGAAGGCCATGACCCACTGGCAAAGGTATTTATTATTTTCAAGGCAGATAGCTGCTTTTGACACTGATCTGCTTTTGGAAAGCAAAGGCAAGGTCATAATTTTGTTTTTAAAATGATTCAGTGGTGTAGTGGAAATGCTAAGTCGGGGCTTGAAACAGTGATTGAGCACCTGGTAGGACTGAGCACCCAGGGAGCTCAGGTGTATGCAATGCCTCTGAGTAACTGAAGGGGTGGAGCCAGGATCCATCCCTTCCCAGATCTCATTTAAGGGTTGGCAGTAGAAGTAAGGGTTTCTTGCTGGAGATCCCTGCCTACTTGTGGTCTTCCAAAGGTAAGTAGTTTTTCTTCCTTTGTTTCTATGTCTGCAGCTGCTGCATTTGGGCTTGTTCCAAGGATCCATATTACAGACAGTGATAATAAAGTAAGATCCCAAATAAGCAGTAAAAATAATCTTCTGCTCCCTGCCCCTAAAAACCTAAAACCAGGTATTCATGGAATAGAATGACCTTGGAACTATTTGCACTTTCCAAAGTGGTGTGGCCTAATTGCACCTTGGGGGAGATTACTGGAGGCTGGGGGATTGGTAGTCCCCTCAGTAATAGGTATATAGCATGCAGATATTGTAGTCAACGTTCTAGTTTTCATTGCTGAGGGGACCTTAATCATGTCTCTGTGGCAAATCAGTCCTCCCCTCCCGCCCCCTTTTGCTACTCAATATAGTTATGTAGTCTCAGATATCAGGCCAAAGGGTAGGATACAGACAGCCAGGACATGCCCCAGTGCAAGCTGAAGTGTTGACCCAGAACAGGACCATGGTCTGTATCTTGCTGTAGAGGGCAGACCCTCCCTTTCTGGTACCTCTGAAACATCTATACTACTCCCTGTGAATCTCTTTGGGTCTACGTGATCAATGGGAGGAGCAACATGACATCAAGATGCTCTAGTGTCAGTGTAAGATTACCATGACCCGGTGGAGGACAATATGTGACTGATGAAATATGAGCTGAACCTTCCCTGGTCCAAGCAACTATGTACTCAGACCCACTGAGTACTGGCCTGCAAAAGAATATGAACTTGAACCATGAACCAATTATCAATTGTCTTGTATTTTGTCAACTGACACGCAAATTCAACAAAGTGTCGAGGTGTACTTGATCATCATAATGGAAAGGGCTTACTTTTAACCTGCTTAATCACTGGTTCGCACCACGAAGGGGTGGAGCGTAGCAGAAATGCTAAGTCACAGCCTGGACCAGAGACTGAGCATCTGTTGGGAAGGCAGGGCCATCCCAGGGGAGCTCAGGTGTATGCAATGCCTCTGAGTAACTGGAAGGGGTGCAGCCAAGGATCCAGACCTCATTTAAGGGTTGGTAGTGGAGGCAAGGGTATCTTGCTGGAGATCCCTGTCTACCTGAGGCTTTTCAAGGCTAAGCAGGCTGTTTCTCCTTTGTTTTTGTGTCCACAGCTGCTGCATTTGGGCTTATCCTCACTGGCTGCAGCATAGGACTTTGCCACCCACTCTTATTGCTGTGCTTTCCATTGCATCTTAGAGTTGCAAGTGGATAGGTCCACAACAAGGATTTGTACTGTACCTTCAGTCATGGTAAGTTGCTGCACATCCAGCAGATCAATGAAGTAAGCACTGAGCACTTCTACCTTGTAAAAATACAGGAACATTGGCAGCAATTTTGTATTAGATACCTGCATGTTGTATTACCTAAAAACTAGCACTGCTTAACCTGTAGCTGACAGGTAAAAGACAAGGCTCTATGCTTATTAAATTTTAGGAAGGAAGCATACGAACACTTCTGATGCTCTCAGAGTCCCACATTCATAGTATAACTGTCATCACAATAGCCTGAGGCTAGCAAAAGCAACCATCCCAAAGGGGAGGCAAGAATCTGCCCAGAAACAGAGGAAGAATAACTGAGAGAAATGGAAGAGCCAGACGTAGCAGTATTTCTTATAGAGTTTCAAATACATGTTTTTCTTACACTATGCACATGCCTACATGCAATACAGCTTTGAGTCAGTATTTGTAATTCCAGTAAGAAACATATCTGTTTTAAGATATTCATAAAGGCCACAGAGCAGACAAACACAACAGAATCAACTCCTACTCACATTTGTGATATATTTGTGTTTCACAATGTAAGTGAATGAAAAGTTCGAAGGAGATCATGCTAGTAAATGGCATGTAGTGATGCTGACATACCATAATACCCGTGTCCTGAAGAACCAGGGTTCCTAGCTCTTAGAATGTAAGTGTTGCCAGAGCTAACATCTGTGAATCAACAAGTCCCAGCCCAAGAGCTTAGCACAGCTTTAAGGATGCCTGTGGGTCCCTCTCATGTACCCAATTTTGAGGTTAGCTGTGTTTCCCCTACCATACCAGCCACAGGCAAGCGTGCTCTGAAAACTGAACTGGGACTCCGACATTAGGGCCTCTGCAGACCCAGCTTTTGGGACAAACACTGGCTTCTTCCCCAACAGCCTGGCAGAAATGGTAATGCCATCCCCTTGCAGTATTTGCTCATTGTGGGCTTGTGTAGCAGGAAGAAATAAGAACAGAGACGAGAAGAAAATGTGACCAATGCACTGACTTTCCACATGCAATGTACTGAGTGCTTTTTGAACTCCTCAGCCAGAAACTAGCTGAGGTGCATGTTTGTTCCTTGAGAGCGCTTCCGATAAGAAGTGTCACGGTTATGCACATCACCTCCATTTATGACAAGGCTCACATTCGGTGCATGTGGCCCAGCTGGGGAGAATCATAAGAGCAGATTACACATCGCTATATTTCTCAGCTTCATAACAGCAACGCAATAAGTGCAGCACTTGCGAAGGAACGTTACGAAATCAAAACGAAGGTGCCGCCTGGCGCAGCTGGGAGCTGCGGGCTCGTTAAGTGAGCGGAGGCCGTGATGGCCGCCCGCAGGTGCGCGCCGTGCCACGGCAGCGGGAACCTGGCGAGGTGCCCTAGCGGCTGTCCCGCGGGACGAGCGGAGCACGGCTCTGCACGGAGCCGCGGACAGCCGGCTTCCCGAGCAGCCCTCGCAGGGCAGGCCGGCCGGCTCTCCTCCGGGCCCTCCCGAGCCTCGGAGAGGTCACGCGGGCTCCGGCCGCGGCAAGGGCACCGGGCCCTCAGCGCCCGGCGGGGGACGGGGCCCGGCGAGCTCCCGCGGCC
>JAOWBP010003503.1:15704747-15806799 GCA_028571105.1 Tragopan temminckii
TGTGGATGCCCCGTCCCTGGAGGTGTTCAAGGCCAGATTGGATGGGGCCCTAGGCAGCCTGGTCTAGTATTAACTAGCCTAATATTAAATGGGGAGGTTGGTGGCCCTGCATGTGGCAGGGGGGTTGGAGATTTACGATCCTTGTGGTCCCTTCCAACCATGGCCATTCTGTGATTCATAGCTATAATGTTCCAATGACACTTGCAGTGTCTATTTTTCTGGCCCTTCAGTGGCACAACCAACAGTGATTAAAAATGAATACTGCTGATTTACGAAAACTGTCCCACTCCTCTGGATTTCAGTGTAATTCAGAAATACCAGCTTCACCTTGTGGCAGCCTGTTGCAATAGTTTCAGTAATTCATCAGTGCTCCTTTCCACAGCTTTGAAGAAAGAACAGTTGAACTCTTGGGGCTTATTGAAGACATTTTCAAGTTGAAATTCTGCATGCAGTGTAGCTGGCTGTCCGTGCTTTAGATGGAACTGTGACAGGCAGATGTTTTTGGTAGTTGCATGGCTTAAAGTGATCAACTTTCTGAAGAACTGACTTAAGAATTGAACCTTGAAGTTTACCATGTCAATTCGTGACTTCTTGCAGCAAAGACCTGTGGGGGTTTCTAGCTAGCTCTTCTTAACATTACTATTAATCTAATTATTTCCTATCAGTACATTTTACTTTTTTTTTTTTTTTTTTGCAGTTATGATAGTAGTTGTTCCACAGTATTGTGGTGTTTGCTGTACGATATCTTTTGAGAGAGAAGATTATGATAGTGAGTCATTATGATTCAGCGAAGGGTTTTTCTGTGATTTCACTGATAATGAACACATAAAATAAGCATTAAAACTTCTGACAAAACTAAAAGTATGTGGGTTCTATGCAATTGAGAGATGATAAAAAGTGAGATTTTTTTTTTTATTTGAACGCGTGTGTGTATATCTGTATGTATGTATATATATATATATATATCATATATATATATATATCATATATATATATCAAGAAATCCAGAATCATAAGTCTACAATTATTTGAAATGGCACGCTTTAACTCTGAAATTTAGAGGAACCTGACAAGGTCTCATGCTTTCATAAAATCTGGACGCTACTTCCTTCCTGCAAGTTCTTATCTTAATAATTACCATATCATTATTGAAATGCCTGCCCTTTCAAGGACTTTTTTTTTAATTAACGTGCTTTTCTAGTAGCTGGCCATTTAAATTTGGCAGGGATGAGCTGTCATGCAGTGTGGTGAGTGGTTTCCATAGATTTCTACCTGCCATATATTCTATACTTTATGCTTGAAGCACACATAAGATAGAAAGGCATGCCTCAGCAATGACAAATGAAATAGTAGTGACAGAAAGATATTCAATTTATCAGAAAAAGGCATTATGAAATCCAATAGCTGGAAAAGAAGGTATAGGCAGTCTTATTAGAAATAAGGTGTACGGTTTTCGCATGAGGGATGGCTGTCTAATGGAAAAGCATATCTAAAAATGTAGTGAGATCTGTGTTATTTGGAATCTTTATATATAAAATGGATGGTTGTCTAAAAATATATGTTCTATCTTCAGGGAAAAATATGAGCTACTTGTAGATGTTTTTTTGGATGACTGTTCTGTTCAGTAGATCACAAAAGTGATCACAATAGTTATTTTTCTCATTTCCTAGTTAATGTGTTCTATTGATCCTCAAAACTTTCACTTGAGACTGAAATGAAGGAGATGGAGAGGTGAAATACAGCTGAAAAGTGATTCTTTGAAAAATGTCTCACTTTTCACTCAATCCGATCTCTCTTTAATCCTTGTCTTACTTTCTGAGAAGGTGATAGAGGACTCCTACATGTTTTCCAAAAGTATTTTTAATATTAAAATTCAAAATTAGACGTGTGTATTTCTTAAATTGCTAAGATTGAAGTATATTTTAGAAAGAACAAGAAAAAAAAAAAAAACAACACCAGTAGCCCAATTTAGATTTATTTGAATCATTCCATGTTCCCTGGAATGTGATCTCTTCCAGCCCTTACAATTCTGTGATTTTGTGATTCTTTTTTATGACAAGCTACTGAATGAATCAGTGCAGTAAAGTCTTCACATGTGATGGGTGGCTGATATGTACTCTTAAGCACTTAGTCCACAAATTTCAAAGAGTGATAAATGTTGATTCACATCTACAGCAGGTCAGAAGAAAGATGATCAGTATACATAATGATGAGATATGTAAACAACTTCTAATAGGGGGTGTGTTTATGGCCTTTCCAGTCACTAGTTAAATTTTATTGTAGCAGTGTGTTTGGAAGGACAGAGTAATAATGAGACAGTAATTTCTGTGAGTGACGTTTTGCTGATATTTTTTTTCTATTATTTCATACAGTGTTGTTCTGATTGAACATGGCTCTGAAGAATTGCTTTATATGTGTGAAGTTAATAAATTAGTTCTGCAGTCTCTTAGCCACATCTATCACATTTGAAGTGGCTTCCCATTGTTTGTGACTCAGTTCCTGGAGGGAGGGAAGGCCATGTCTCTAAGTAGAGACTATTCAGGACAACATTTCTCATAGTGAATTTGGGTTTTCTTCTTACGAGGTACGTGTCCTATCATTGTAAGTGAAATAGACTCATGATTTTAATTCCAGGTATCTTTGATAGGTAAATTCATCTATAGATCAAAGAGATCAGCATTGGAGATATACAGGCATAACTTCATCATGTGACTTACTGCTTAATGGATTTGTTTCCTGAACAGATGAGGATTTTTTAAATTGATCTTTGTCCTTGTTATGTACAATATTCTCATTAATACGTATGTGCACTCCTATAAAAGGACACTCCTGTGTGCAATTTAGACATTTATTGATATAAAAGGTAAAGACTGATAGATGATTTATTTCCTCCTCCATTGATGTGCTAATACAAAATGTACAAAGGGGTTTTGTGGAAAGAAATGTTTTGGAATTTGGAGCAGTGCTTCGTGCCCTTATCCCCCCTAAAGGGACTGCACTTAAAGGGCATCATATTAATTGCAGTTTGGGATAAAAATCTCTAAGTGTTAGGTACAGGGCAGCCAGGCTAACAGAGAGCTATTAGCAGGTGGCTGGACCAGCTGGAGTAGAACTGCCACCTGCTACAACATTCACCATTAATTAACTGACTCATCATTAATTGCATGGCCTTCCAACCAAGATCATCTGTATACTCTCTAACAAAATGTTTGACTCAGAATGATAAAATTGAGCTCTTGGGGAGGCTAGTTGTGGCCTAATGCTACACCCATCAGAGGCACGTTCAGAAGAAAGCAAATATCCAAGAAACATTGAGTTCACCAAGCCAGCTTTCCAGGCGTTGTGTATGGGCACAGCACCAAGTCAGCTGGGCCACAAATGGGATTTGCAGCAAGTAGGAACAAATAGGGCTATATTGAATAGAGGGCTGTATTGAATGGAACTCTGTCATACCATGGGGAACTTAGTTCTCTTGAGATAGAAGGTGGTTACCAACAAGGAAAAACTTCTGTGCTCTGAGGTTCTCTAATGTAGATGCTGACAAAAAGCAGCTTTGTAGTTAGCAATGCAGGCACTTCTGCTCTCTTGGTTTCTATCAGATGGTAATGAATTTTTTTTCCATTTGTGGTATGCAGGCTAGACACTTGGGGTTCTCCTCCTTTTGTACAGAATGTCAATCATTTTAAAAAAAGATGACTCAAAGAAGCAGAATTTGGAAAATTAACAACTGGCATGGCTTTGAATCTGCAAAATTAATTCTGAATTTTAAGTGTTCCTGGGAGTTTTAACTGATTTCTGATACAGTTATTTAAATTCCATCTAAAAGTAAAATAGCATTTATTAAAAAATTTTTATTGCTATGGCTGTTTTTATTTTTTAAAATGTTATTTTGTATTTTTTTTTGCAGAAAGACTGAGGAAATCATAAGAAACTTAGCCACAAAAAGCAGTACTGGTAGTGCTAAGAGATAGAACATACAGTGGTGTTATGTTGCCAAAAAAGAACATTTTTTTTTGAACTTGAACTTTGATGAGTAAGTCCAGACGGTTCTACTTTATGGATAGCTGAGTCTGCTTCTGTGCTGCGTGCCTGACAGAGTAACCCAAGGGAAGGCTCTTTTTATCCTTTGTAGCCATGTAAATATTACTATTTCTACTTCACATGCTAACATAAAACATCAGAGTAATTCTGCATGGTTTGTATGTTTAAGGCCATAATTATTTCATCATTATTATTATTTTTTTGCAATGAATCTATGGAATATAGTCAGCATTTTCAGGACTAGTTCTACTACTCATATTGCGTTCAGAGCATGGTTTGGGTTGGAAGGGACCCTTAAGATCATCTAGTTCCAACATTTCTGCTACAGGCAGGGACACCTCCCACTAGACCAGGTTGCTCAAAGCCCCATCTAGCCTGGTCTTGAGTGCCTCTGGGGAGGGGCATCCGCAACATCTCTGGGCAACCTGTTCCAGTATCTCACCACTCTCTCTGTAAAGAATTTCTTCCTGATACCTAATCTAAATCTACCCTCTTCCAGTTTAAAGCCTTTTCCCCTGGTCCTGTTGCTACATGCCTCTCTGTAAAGTCCCTCCCCAGCTTTCCCATGGTCCCCCTTCTGGTCCTGAAGTTTTCTGCTTAGTTTCTCCAGGAGGATTTTAACTTGGTGCTTTCTATGACCTTGTTGGCCTAATTATTAGAAGAAGACTTAGCTGTTTTGCTAGAATAACTAAATTAAGAAGCCTGAAAAGCTGTAAGAAATAGCAGGTACTTGGATTTCAGGTGAATATTAGAGCAGTACTTCATTTTGATTCCCAAGTTCTTCTCTTGTTGTGATGGCCAATAAGAATTGACTGCGTATAAATATACTAGTTGGTCTATATTGCATATAATAAACATCTAATTATCCATTAATTTTTTTCCACCTGAAAATTGATTCTCTTCCCTTAAGCTTTAATCACAATATTAAATAAAAATTCAGTAGGGAAATTCCACATCATATTTGTGGATTGTAAGATATCTCATAGCTGTTTATTATGATTTAAAAAGCTACTGATTTTGAAATTAAAAAAATATATATAATTTCTCTGAGGTCTAATGATTTGTTCTTTGGTTTTGAAGTGGAAACTGTAACGAACATGCAAATATAAGAATGCAGTGAGGAAAGTTGAGCGCAAAAAATAAAAGGATAAAAGTAAAAAAGAAAGTGACAGGCACTTAGAAAAGCCACATTTGGAGTAGAAAATCCTCGCAAACTAGGAAAGAGTGAATCCCTGCATTAAAAATAAAGAAATTTTATTTTTGTGTTTACTGTGTAGATTTTAAGATTGTTTAAGTAGAGGATAATATAACTTAGTGCTGGACTAAAGAGGACGGGAAAATAATTATTTTGTCCAGCAGAATCTGAATGTGTATTTCTATGCTTTTTTTTCTTCTGATGTTAGTTTCTCTTGCAAGCTGTTGTGGTCCCCGGGCACAAAAGCAAAGGAACAAGGTATCTTTTCAGATTAGAAAAGAGAATTGCTGCTTAAACAGAAAGCACTGTTTTATAAAACATTGGCCCTTCATTTTTTGATGAAAAATGAGAGTTTTTTCTGTTTCAGGAATATGCAGTTTTCACTGAAAGAGCAGCACAAGCAATGCAGATAACAGACAGGAAGCCTGACAGCTGACATATGGGTGTGGCCTGGGGGGATTTCTTTGTGGTTCTTTTTTGGTGGTTGAAAATAAGTGAGAAAAATTGTTTGTGAAATAGCATTGAGATTTTCGTACACTATGTTTCTTTTTTTTCTATTGCTGGTCCCCATCCATGGATCTATGCTGTGTTGTGGCATCTCTCACCTTTCACAGAGGAAGCATTTGTTTCACTGAAAGTTAAATGCTCTCTTCTTTCCTGATGATGCGGTGTTGACACTGATAGCTTCTAAAATGGAGGAGTAAATTTTCTGGATGTGTTCTGAGGATCATTTTGGTTGAGGTTTTCCCCATCTAAAAGAACCTTCCTCTCTCCTCCAAGATCCACATAGCATCTGGGAGGTAGTACATTGTGCATTATATGTCCTTGTAAATGAACGTGTTATGCATATGTAAAATACACACATTTCCTTGTAAAGATAAAGCACTGCACTATGGCAGTACAAAGGACTTACTGGTATCATCATTCAGACTTGAAGATTCTTTTCCTTTAATGCTCTTCTTTTACTTCTCAGCAATATGATTAAGCATATAAATTGGAAGACAAAAATGCTAATAGAAAAATAAAGATTGTATAGACAACATAGGACTAATCTATTCCAGTAATTAGAGCGATATTTTATGCAGTTATTCAAAATAAGTAGACATGCAAGTTATTCTATCACTTAATAAATTACCATAAAGTCTACTCTAAATCTAATATCTTTCAATTCCTCTAAGATGATGAATACTCTGATATTAATGACTTAATCTTCTAATAACTTCCACACAACAAACTCCACTTGGGCATAAATACAAACAGTGATAGAGTTAATGGGAGATATTTTTCTATGCCAGTTAAATTTGACCTTGAGGACCAAACAGTCGACTGATGTAAGGCAGGTGCATACTTCTTTAGGAACTTGTATAGGGTTAAATCTTGTGCCCTTTTAAGTGAAATCTAAGGAGAAATACCACTTACCAGTCTGTCTTTAAAAAGATAAAGGATTACTTCCATAAATGCTTCACGGAATTAGGAATTTTCATTCAGGACCTTTATTTTGGCAGAAAAGGCAACTGCTAGATGCCTTGGTTAGATGCTATTTATCAAATTGTTTTCAATTCAAGTGCAAATTTTTATAAATCTTGTCAAGGTATCTCCACAACCATGATGTTTTTCAGGAAAATAATTTTTTTCCCTACTATGGCAATGATTTATTTTGATCTATGAATTGGAAAGAAAAAAAAAAATTCATTTTACTCTGTACAACAGCTTCCTTTGTTTTATGCAAAATTCTAGAGAGCTTTGACCATTGTAGTCTTGAAGTCTCTAGTACTATATCATGTCTTGAATTTTGATATTAAGAATATATTACAAGCTATGAGAAGAAGGGAAAAATAATTCTATGCATTTGGTTTATTTTAAAATGCATTCCCTTCTGAAGTGTCACATTTTTGCAGGCAGTTTTTATCAAACCACATTTTTTCTCTAGATTTCTGGGACACTGTTTGTTTTCTTTTCCATTTGATAATAAAATAAAACTTTGGAATATTGGAAGTTTCAAAAGACATTAAAAAAAATAAAAATTATTTGAGCCTTCTGCAAAGGTGTGTAATGTCTCCAACCCATTTTGTTGTTTAATGTGGAGAGGGGAAAAAAGCATGTAAAGATCACATAGAGTGATTTGTGTTGCTTTAATCTTGTAGATAGGTAGCAGGATGACTGCTGTATCTTGGGATAATGTTCCTTTTTCATTTTAGCTCCACAGATCAAGTCTTGTTTAGCACAGAGGTTGGCCTTATCCAGCCTATATGGGTAATGAATTAAACAAGTCTTCCAAGTCCCCCTGAGCTCAGACTTTTCCAGCATCTTCATCTCCCATGTGGCCATGAGCACCAATCTGATCTCTACTGATGGACTCTGAGATTTGAGCAGCTGTGTGAAAGTCTTTAGTAGGTTACTGAAACATAAATAAGTGAGCACTGACTCATCAACTCCATCGGGGGTTAAATATTGGCCCATTTATTTAGCAATTTAAGAAACTTTAACCCTTGTCATCTTATTCTTGTCCACTGACAGCTTCCCTGATTCAAAACCTACAACAATTCAGGCGAGCTATGACTACAGTAATGATTGAATTTAAACCCAGGCTTTTATTTTCATGCTGCATGCCTCCAGAGTGGCATTAAGTACATGTCAGAAAGCTGGTTCTCAAAGACCTGAAATACATTTTAATAATCATATCCCAATATTTTCTTTTTTGTGTGATAACATCTTCTTTCCTCTCTTGTCAGAATGAATTGTCCTTATATGACTTATGAGTGTGACATCATGTTCAAGATGCGCAACAAGTACTTAGAAATACTTTATATATAGTAATTTTTCTTGTGCTAGTTCAATTGACAAAGCTGATTCTGACCAAATCAGTATTTCAGGTTGAGTTCTTCAAAAAAAATAACTTTTCCTGAAAAGAGTTGGATTCAGCTACTGGTATACTGTCTGTTACTACTGGCGTTTCACTAGGCTAAATATTGCCTGTAAAATAGTACAGATGTGTCTGTGAAGAGATACTGAGGACAGTTTCTTACAATCAAGTGAACCTGTTAATTTTCAAGTGGATTACTAACCTGGAGTAAGACTGTGGATAATGCTTTCAAAGAGGATTAAAGTCATTTTAAGTTGGCCTAACATAATTCACTTTGGAAGTCAATGGAATTAGTTTTGTTTGAATTTGAATGTATTTTTGTTAACCTTAAAAGCCCTGTAAAAGACTAGAGGTCTAGTGAAAATACCTAGTTAGACACTATCATTTAAACAAGTTAAATGGATTGGAAGCAAAATGCAGAGATGAGGCCATCTACTCTGCCAGAAGTCAGTCATCCTGTGTTCCTTTTTTTTTTTTTTTTTTTGCGCTTTCCAGGAAGAAGCTGCTGCCTATGCTGATGTGATAGTACCTCCTAGGGTGTCAATAGCTGATGAAAGTGTCTAGAGGGAGGTAACCTGTCTGATAAGACAGTGAAGCTTTCCCTTTTCTGTGTGCTTGGATGACAACTGTATATCTGAGCTTCACTCAAATTGTGAGAGCAGTGGATTTAGGTACTACCTCTAATTCACTTAATAAATCAATGCAACAAGATTTCTGAGACGTGAGCTACCAAGTCTAAAAAGAAGTTGAACATGGGCAAGTTTAAGTGAAGATGCTCTGTGTGAAGGGGGAGATGGGAACAAAATGAATGTGATGGAGAAAGATGGCAAGTGGGATCTGAGTCTGCTGTAAGGGTGATGAATAAGGAATGAAAAGAGATAAGCAGCAGAGCTGTGAATGTTCTTGCTGACCAGGATAAGTAGCTTGAGAGCTGCGTATTGAGGACAGCCAGAGGAGATTCAGAGATAGGACTACAGAATGATAAATAGTTGCACCAAAAGCACTGAAATGGCAGTAGAAATTTAACTTGAACTTAGAGCGAAAGCCAAAAGATTTTTAAGCATCTTTTTTCTTAGGAAGGAGAATGTTTTTTAAGTGTGTGTACGTTGACCTCAAACAGGTATCTAATATTTCAAGTTTTCTTTTTCATGTTGTCTGTTTACACAACTTTCCTTCCCCACTTTTTTCTTATGGGAAAAATCAAGGAGATAGGTGCTGGAACTATAGGCTACTGGAACTATAGATGATGGAGAGAAGGGGATCTTTATTCCTTTCTCAATGTATGTTTTTAAAAATTAAAGAATATGTCAGTAATATTCAAGTTTGATGTTTATTCTGGAAAACAAACTAATAAGGAACAGCAGGGAATTAATTCTGGTGCCGTTCAAATAACAATAGAGAAATAAATAAGTCCTAAATAGGTCACAGTGAAGAAATTTAGCTATTAGAAGAAACTATCAGAGGAAATAGATTTTGCAGATTCAGTATCTATTTGGTAACAGGACTTCTGATTATTTGTTCTATAAACTTTCATTATTTTCAAGTAATTGTGTGTTGCATTTGTCTGAAAATGGAAAGGAACCTGTTAGGTGCAATCAAAAGTATTCTGGATATAGGAAGCAAGGAATCATTCCTTTTGCAGCCTCAGCCCAGATACTGTCATAGCCCAGCCTCCTGTCGTACGTTTTTTGGACAGAAAAGCAAATAGGTGGTGGTGGTGGATGTGGGTAGATGCAGAACAGGGATAGAGGGGCATGGTGGTAGTAGTGGCAGGGGAAAGAGCTGTTGTGTGAATGCCAACAAAAACTGAACAGGGAAACAGAGCCTGAAAATGATGCAAAAGGTCTGGAGTACTAGGCAGGATGTGTTCTGATTCTTCATTTTTAACTGTCTTAGCAAAGCTGGCAGTGCTCTTTCAAGTGAAGACTGGGTGGCTTTTTTTTTTGGTAAATATGTGGTATTGGTTGAACACTAGGGTCCTCATTACTTTTTGACCAGTGTAGCAGTTAGAGTTGACGGTCTTTGGCATGTTGTATGGGAAGGCAGACTTGATGAGCTAATGATCCCTCCTAGCATGAAATCTATGAATCTATTACCAGCTCAGTTTATCAAAATTAAATGTTTGTTTGTCTTCCTCTTCTCTTGCGCAGCAAGAATAACAAGGGGAATATTTGTACTTAGGCTGCTGCAAGACAGATACAGAACTGCAAGATTAATTATCTTTTGATTACCTTTATCTGGCTTTCCTGGAGCAATGTCTTATAATATTATTACAATTAATACCATCCTGTGTAAAAGATGCATAACTGCAGTGAGAACTCAGCAAACTGTAACAGCAAAACCTTGGCAAGTGATTAATGCATGTATGACATTTAGAGTAGCGCATTTTTATAACCTAAGTGGCACTGACACTGTAGGGTAGCACACTCTCGAAGATTCATAGGAGATGATTATAGATGGGGTCGCTACTGGTTACTGTGATGGAAGTAACTGATTAATGACTTGCAACGGTAAAGAAAGACTAAAGATTAAAGCTGGCAAGTTAGTCAGCCTGTGCTTATGGAAGACAGATGGTTTCAGAAGAGGAGAGGTTTTTTCGTAACCTGAAGAAATGAATAAGCAAATCTGTGCAATAGCAAAGCCAGATAGACTTAGGGTTTCAGTTTCATTGAATGGTCTGTATCATCACCGTGGATCTAACGAAGAATCAATGAAGATAAACCAAACAAATGTTTCTTATTTAAGAAATTGCACTTTGTGAAAGTTCAGCTGGTACCTTGTATGAATCAAATATGCAGCTGGTGGGAACCAGTATAGTTCAGAGGGATGTTTGTTCACACCACTGGAGAATTTGGTTCTGAAACTTGCTGTGTAAAGGCAACCTAATTTATTACCCTCCAGCTGAAATCAGCATCCTCTAAGCAACAGAGGCAGTTCTCTGAGGGAAGTGTAAAGCCTAAATGAAGTAATAGTACAACATTAGTTACTAAGTCTGTGATTCTATTATCAAAGCTGTGATGTTGTCATATTTACTTAGCATCTGCAGTAAGCAAGCAAACTGTCTTCTGCTCCTTTTTCAGTCAAGAAGGCTGAAGGTTTATCTTTATGCCATCAAATGTTCATGTGCTTTCTTAGCTGAGATCAGAAAGTTTCAAGATCTTCACTGCCCCGAGGACCTTCAGCTTGATTATGAATAATAAGTTACTTAAGATAATTGTGTATTATTTTCATGATATCTGGATGGAAATTTATGTCAGTATAAAGCACTTGTGTCTTTCTCTGTTCAAGGTTGCTAACAGTATTATTTCTGATCAGTGCGCATCTAGAGGTGTTGATATTTAAGTTACATTCATCTTTGAAGAGGTAACTTCTGTGCATTTCAGTGAATGCGCTACAATGACATGATTAGCTTGTCAGCAAAGTAGTGTGTCAGGGACAATCTTGTCAATTATCATACAGTCTTTAGTCTTTCAATATTAGAAGAAATTATTGAGAAAGGCATTAAACTCAAGCACCACAGGAGACTTTTGGATGATTTTAGCCAAGGTGAATTATTGACTGTGTGTTAGGCTTGCCTTCTGGTAATGGTAGAAGATGAAAGTCAAACCTGTGATTGCCCCTTGTGCCTTCATCCCTTTGTAGTGGTGCCAAAGCTGTCTACGTCACTGGGAGATGTAAATCAGTTTAGTTTTGTCTATGAATCTTGAAATCCATAGAAGTCCATTTAGTTGAGAAGCAAAGATCGGTATGATTAAGAAGACTCTTGAATAAAATAAAAATTAAAAAACCCATGAGTTTTTAATATATGCTTTTTCTTTTTTCTAAATTACTGCCACTTATTCTGTGGGATTATTTTGCTGCATCTAGAGTTTGATATACTGGGCATTTACATCAAGTCATCTCCTGCTGAATGCGTACATGCTTAATACCTGTTTGTAGCCTCTGCTATTTGAATAAGGATTATTTGGTATTCTAAATGACCAAAGAATTTATTAATTTTCCAAATGCCTTTCACTAATATAGACAGAAATAGTTAATAAAGCTTATATTGGCTTTTTAATAAAGGAAGGTCCTTAGAGGAGGAAACAAAAAAAATATAGGCTGTAAAAGGAGTAACAATTCTGAAACAAAACCCGACTTAGACCTGTTGCATGATATAACACCAGCTGTTTTGTGTGCTCCAAATATTGAACTACTCACCAATTCTTTGCCTTTTCCATTTGCCAGAGTCCACATGCCATTTTGAGAGCAAAGCTGTGGCTGAGTGAGTAAAGAGTAGGAGAATAGCTACAGGTGTGAAGAGTTTTACTTATCTTCAAGTGTTAGTCATAAAATTACAGTAAGTGCCTGCCTAAGACTCATTTTCTTTGAAGGATTGAGGCATTACAAGAGAGGATGGTGAGAACAGTATAATTTTCAATGTTAAATTGCATGCATTCAATTTATTTGGAGAAAAAGTTAAATACCTTGACATGTTAAAAGAAGTGGTTACATTCTACTTCTGAAAACACAGTTATGTCCTTTTTTTGGAGTAAAACCTGGTCTGTGTGAAACTTGTTCACGTATACTCCATGACTTGCAAAGTTTTCAGCAAATCCCATAATGACTCTATTCTGAAGCCCAAAGAGTTTGTACTGCAGCCTTCAGGGATGCTGTAGACCATGGTGGATAAGGGTTTTGGGTACAATGAATTAAATACACAATCTCTCCAGTATTCTGTGGTTTGTGTTTCTGAATGGGGAAAGAGGTAGGAGAATTCAAGTGCAGAGGACGTGGGAAAGTTGTGAGATCGGGACTTGAGGCTTACAGTATTGCATTCCTTTCTTCAGGTTGTTACATGTCTGAGATCCATTGCTGTCATTGTTTTCCTCTTTGGAGACAGCCAAGATTTAGTTTTCCATTTGATAAATATGTGTCTGTATACCTGTCAGTGTGCTGTCTGCCTTTAGCATGCCTGTTGCATGCTGACATTTCTCCATTCACATGTAAGTTAGTTGTGTATGAGTCCAACAATTCATAAAAATGTGGGAGATTGTCATAAAATGAATTCTTTTGTTGATTTACATAGGCATATTAAATAGGTCATTCTGTGTTTGCATCTGTGTATGTAGGTTATATTTCTATCTGGGAAATTCAGAGAATGTAACACTTCTGAGGAAGACAGCGTTTCTCTGCTCATTTGGTCCTAACCTTTGTTAGTGTGTTCAGAGTCTAACAAACATCTTTCTCAAAAAAGAATCCATAGATGACAGTTTTAGTATGCCACAAGTTACAAAAGCAATGTAGCCATTATTTTCTGGCTGAAAGGACCCTATAAAATCTGCCAGCAGAAAGAATTTCCTGTAGGCACCTACACTGAGTTGTGCTACATGGGGGAATGATTTCTTTGATGCAATTCAGTTCCTCCTAGTGAGAGATTTTGCAGGCTCCTCCAACCTAAATATAAAACAAATGTTTAAATAAGACTTCAAAATCAGTATTTCTTAAAGAACTGCTAATGCACCAGTTGCATAATGTACAGATTTTAGTGCATGTAAGAGCTTGTAGATTTTACTGCCAGAGGTTCTTGGTTTTCCTTATGTCTGAGGTGGGTTGCACATAATGTCCCAGTTCAGGTCATTTCGTAGTAAATACATTTCATAGTATTATTGTCAACAATTCTTGTGCTAAAGCTTTTAGGGATTTTTCATGATTGTTCATATTCTTTTCTTTCACCTGATATTATGGAATGAGCCAGAAGGTGCAGTGTTTCTGTTTTGTTTATTTTGTAAGACCACTGCCTTGCACATTGAAGGGATCTGAGATCTATCTGATAATAAAAATTAGTAGATAAGAACTTACATGGGAAGCTTTTGAAAGCTGTCTGCACATCTGTCTCTTTTATTTCTTTTTCCTCATTTGAAGGCTTTACAAGACAGAATTGTGCAATACATAACAAATAATTTGTTGTTATATATAACAATAATTTTGGTCTAGTTATTGAGCTCATTGAAGATGGAAGGTAGAACTCTGTCCTACCAAATTACCAAGCAATTGAAGGAATGTGGCATATCCACTATTTTTCGTTTTCCAATGATGTCATTTGATCTCTTCAAGACCTTTTCCTTATTGACTGTAGTAGCCACCTCTGAAAATTTCACCTATCAGAGTTTAAAGTAAGCATAGTCATCACTGCGATCTTCAGCTGTATGGTTTTAGCTGTGACAACAAGATTGTTGATCCTTTGCTAACTAACAGATTACCACCAACTTCGTGCATTAGATGCTGGCAGCAAAACAATTCAAACTTCAAATATATGGATCTTTCAAGGGAACGTTTTTTTGTTATTTATGTAACAAACCTTTGCAATTTTACTGTGTTGTTTGAGAGAGTGTTGTCTCCGTAAATAAAATAGAGGTAAAGTTCTAGGCTTCAAGATGTCCTTCAAAGAAAGATCTACTTCTTTCCTTTAAGATGGTAGGTTCTGAAAAGCTAACCAACTTGTACAGCTGGGATGCCAGCCTTATGCATTTGAGTTTTGAGTCTCAAAAGCTAGAGTCTTCTAGCTGTGTTTAACTACAAATACTTTTTCTTTTTTGAACCTAAGTTAACATTTTACATTAAATATCAGAATATATGCTATGTCAGCAGCAATTTTTTCTGTTTGCGTGTATCCTTTCCCTGATTTATGCTGCTGGTCCATGTTTAATGTGTGGTCTAAGTTCTACTGCCTTCTCCCTATTGGCAGCTGTCTGCTCCTCTGTATTTCTTTCCCAACCTAATTTGCTGGAGATGATGTCAGTTATGTACAGGCCTATTCCTTTGCTATAAATAAATATTTCACAGTTTCACTTGTAATGCTGATCCTCAATGGGAAGTCAGGGACGTGAAATGTGTATTTTAGAGCAATTGGAACCCAGAGGGAATCCAAGCTTTCAGTGACAGAGAGGGACAACACGTATTGGGTAGCATGCATTTGTTTTGGTTGATTACACACATCTAAGAGAGAGAGAAACTTGGCCACAGAAGGAATGCCTCCTGCTGAGAGAATACTGGAGCTTTTAAGATACAGGTTTCCTCTTTTATCTGCAACTGAAGTCCACCCCCTCCACCAGCACTGCTGTTGTAAGAGATTGGCTCAGTTTAGCCCTTGAGGGAAGAGCACTACAGACGGCTCCTGCTGTCAGCACAACCTTCTGTTTCCAAGTTGTTCTCTCTTCCATGTACTCAGATGTGCTTGACATTACTTAGTAAACATAATATGGCAAAAGTCATGAGGATAATGTTGCAGACTGAATATGTGTTGTACCTCATCCTGTCATTTTATACAGTCTCAAATGTCAGGTCAGTCTCCAAGAGATATGAGACCAAATATATTCTTCCTTTCCTTCCTTTGTGACAATCTTAGTTCTTCCTTGCTCTGTGTTTTTTTGTTTTTGTTTTTTTTTTGTTTTTTTTTCTTCCTCTCTCTTTCCTCACTTCATGGTTCCCAGTAGCTCTCTGAGCTTTCTGCTGTAGAGAGCAACATTTCTATTTAAATCTGAACTTTGCAGAAGTTGAGGAATGGAAATTCACACCCTATGTTGATAGAAGTGGTGTCTGTTTACACAGACAGAATTTCACATCAGTAGTGGGAAAAGTTTGGAATTTAGATTTTCTGTGAGGTAGAGAAGAGGCTATTGGGGATTGAGACAGGAGGAATGAATAGGCCAGTAGGCTTGCCTGAAAACTGTCCCTAAATTTTTTTTAGACTTGGTCTGAGAATAAAAATATTAGAATGTTTTACAACAGAATGCAAGTGACTGGTACTGTTTTGATAGTACTTTAGTAAAAGTTACTATCACGTGAAAAGTTAGCAATGCAAGTATTTCTGTGTCGAAGAAGTGAAGAAACTTAATGTCCTAGAATCTGAGTGTTGTTGGAGAAGACCATTTTAATTTTGTCAACCTATGTGATCTTTTTCTTTTATTTATTTATTAAACTGATTGGGTTTTATAGCACTTGAACTTTTCCCTGCATTGTAGTATAGTTCAGGAGTTCTAAAGTTATTATTTCTAGAAAGATGAATTTAATACAAATTTTCTTCAGTTCTTCCAATTCCCTTCCCCTTTCCCCTCTGATAACTTACTCTAAATAGATACAAGGGATGCATCTTACTCTTCAACAATTTCTCTATATTGATTTTTCAAGATATTGGATCCTATATTTCAGTAATTATTTCTCCCGGTTTGTTCTTGTACGTTTTATTGGTATATCCAGTCTTCTAAGCACTTCAGGATGCATACAGCAATTTACAGATACAATCAAATAGAGATAAAACATGCACAATGAAATAAAGACATCATAAAATGTTTAAGAAAATCTTGGTGGTCTAGGGACTGGGGCCATGAGAAACACTGAGCTTTTTTTCCTTTGACTAGCTCTGTGCTGAAATGCTGAATTACTCGACAGTGGGGTTGTCTTCACATCTTTACCAAGATATAAAAGGATATAAAATTGCAGATTCCCCTGATTTCCTCTCATCCTTAGGCTCCCATCTGAATGATGGGAAGAAAAAAGAAAAGTCTCAGTATTCAATCCACAAAAATTCATCAGCAGAAGGATTCATTCTTTACCAAGAAAAAGGGGAAGGTGTGAGTAAGATTGTGAAGTGAAGCTCTCTGTTGGACTACGTGGTAACTGACTAAAGCTGCTCAGGATAAGTTTTTAAAGTTTTCGTATGAAGGCCTTGGACAGTAACAGTGACCTGTATTACTGTTGCCTGGTGCATGCCATTGGCTTTCTGACTTGAAGCTATTCTGTTCTGTAATAAATTGAGGAGTGAGAAGTGTTTCCATTGTCTGCAGTTACATAAAGATGCGTTATTTTGTCAGTTCATGAGTGATTTATGTTTCTAGCATACAAGTAGAACCCCTCTGCCCTGGCTTTGAGGAAAATTTATCCAACTATGTTTCCTGCTACCTGCTTTCTGCAAGCCTATCCATCCCTTTTCTGATTGTTCATTTGAAGCCTGTTCAATCAAATACAGGAAGACTGTAGTCTTGTCAAATGTTGATTAAATTTCAGTTTCCAAGATAAAGGAGTAATATTCTTTCAGATCTCAGTGTGAAGGAATCGTGCCTAATATATAGTTCTAGTGAAAATCCTTACCTAAATACACACCAAATCTAGTCTGGAAATATAATTCTAATTACTTGATGTTGTGTTTTTATCCTTAATGGACGAAGTATCCGAAAAAATCATTCTCAGTATCAGTGAATATTTCCATTTACTGTTTGGGTAGAGGAAGTTATTGCAGTTTCTTAGTGGGTAATATGGCCTTGATTCATTCCGCAGAGCTACGTAGTCATGCCTTCTAGTTAAGGCACACAGTTTGGGTGTTTCATGTGATACTATACAACAAAGCCAAGTAGAGGGGTGAAGAACACAACTGATCAATAAAATATTCTTCTTCAGATTTGAACCTTTGTGACGAGAAGGAAAGCACATTATTTTTCTATCCTTGCTTGTTCTTTCTGCAGTCCAGTCCAACTAGATACTATCTTACAAGGCTTATATCAACAATGATAAATGTAGGAGTTTGCACTGATTTACTTAAATCACACTATAATTAGCTAGTCTACTCATGGATTGTCTCTACTGTGAAGTTTTTTTGTTTGTTTGTTTGTTTGTTTTTAAGAAGAAAATACATATTTATTCGCTGTGTACTTAAGTAAAAACAAAGTCTAGAAGGCAGTTCCACATAACACTATAACAAAATCTTAATGTTCATTTCCATGTTCTCCATGGTTACTAATTAAGATTTTCAATGTGCATCGTTGTTCTGCATGTGGAGTTCTTTGGCATTTGTGTACTGAGCATTTGTTTGTAGTTACTTTTTTTTTTTTTTTTTTTTTTTTTTTTTTTTTTTTTTTTTAGCCCAGCTCTCATATTTGTTATTGGACTAAATCATTATTGAGACATGGTGCTGATGCATCTGTTGGCATGTTCTGGTTGGTTGAGACAAAAATCTGTGATAGGAACCAGATGCGTAGTAAGATTTAGCAGTTAATATAGGACCTAACATGATACAACATGAAGAATTGAGAATCTAATGCAGTTATGGACACAAAGTCTTGAAGCAGCACCATGGCTTGCTTTCTTCTCTTGTGCTCACTACCTCTAATTAATTTGCAAGGTGAGTAGTAGTACTGTGAATTCCTGACTGGGTTCATCAGCTAATAATAGGTGACAAGAGAGAGAATAGGAAAGCTTAAAAGAAAAAAAAACAGGGGGGAGTGGAGAGTGGTGGAGGGTGGTGTGCTGATCAGTTGGGGAAAAGTAGCAAATTAAAATAATGAGGTAAGCCTTTAATCTAAAGTCTTGAAAATGAGTCTTTGGAGCACCACTTTTCTTTTACTAATAAATAAACAAATGTTTACCTGTGAAGCAATAGGTCATCCTAAAGTTTTTGGAGTGAAACAATGAAGTTGATAGAGCCTTTAGGGATATGCCTCATTAAAATGTATTGTTGATTCTCATGCTTCTATACAGAGCTAAAGGTGGTTATATTTTAACCCTTGTAATCATAGCTTTGTAACACAACTTTCTAGACAAATTATCAAGTAGAAAGCATCAAAGAATGATAAAATCAGTTTTAATGTGTGTTCCATCAAATGTATATATGTATTACTAATAAATGTACAACAGGACTAAGAAAGTATCTGTTCTGTTTGTTACATCGACTGTCTTGAGCTAATTTAGGTCTGAGGTCTGGAAATACACAAGAAAATTTGCCAAGTGCTGAATTCAGTCATGGTGAGAAATTAAAATATAGAGTGATTAATAGCTGGAATTGAGACACTTGTGAGTAGCAGTCACTCAGTTGTTACTAAATTGTGCCACTAAATGTAATTGTACTTATGTACTTTCAAAATTACTCCTTGAAATCTTTGCCTCTTTACAAGGCTGAGTTAAAGAGGAGACATTGTAACAAGAAAGCTAAAAGCAAGCCAGGTTTGGACAGGCCTTTTTTGGGCAGATGCGCGCACAAAACCCCTCAAACCTCTGACTTGTATTTTTTTTTTTTCTGATAGCTATAACGTTGCCAACTGTTGCATAATGATGAGTGCTGTATGCTACATATAGTACAAATATATCATTGCAGTATGGGTTTCAGAGCCATTAGATAGCTGAAACTTTGTATTTAGCATTTGTAAGTCATGGGGATTTTTGTCTGAGGATGCCAGAAATCAATTAGTGCTCCCTAAAGGACTGTATCACAAAGCCAACACTTCTAAGACAGAATAAAACAGAAGCTAAGGCGCTAGAAGAAGACAGGAGTAGGCTCTGCTCAGCATGCTGCAGCAGTGGTTGGAGGTGCCTCCCAGTTTAGCTGACCCATCATCTGGGCTAGTGGGGAATCCTCTGAGTTGAACTGTTTTTCATTCCTCTCTATACTTGCAGTTTGATATTGCACAGGAGAAGACATCTCTATACTCTGAGCCTTTTCTAAGTGCATTGTATATTGCTATTAAATTCTGAAGATTCCAGTATGACTGTAGTCTTCTTGGGGGCGAACAGTATGAATCATAGAATTATCATAGAATGGCTTGAGTTGAAAGGGACTTCAAAGATCATCCTGTTCCAAAGCCCCTTCTATGGGCAGTGTTGCTAACCACCTGATCAAGCTGCCCAGGGCCCCATCTAACCTGGCCTTGAACATCTTCAGGGATGGGGCATCCACAACTTCTTTGGGCAGCCTGTTCCTACCACCATCTTATTTTGGAGGTACTTCATCGCTGGCCTTTGTTGCATATCTGGGGAAATGCAGCATGAGGACTCCAGGGGTACTTACGGTGCTTTACAATTTGGCTTTTCTTTGAAATGTTATCACAAGTGTAATGACTTGGAAAGGAGAATTGTTTGGGAGATCTTTGATTGACTTCCACTAGTGTGAAATGGCTAATTTCTGCTACTAGTGTAGTAAGATCTGAGGGTGTCAGGATCACTGCTATTCCCCTTTATTTGCAGAAAGAAATACATGTGACCCAAACAAAACTAATATTGTTTTCCTGGATTTCAGGACAGGCTGGAGACCTTCAGGGGATGTGGAGGGTGGAAGGGATGGGGTGGGGGACAGTGTGAAGGAGTGTGGGATGATAGTGTGTTACAAGGAACAGTAATAGAAGTGAAAGAAGCCAGTGAATAGTACGTGGCACTAGAGCTTTTAAGATTGGATTTTGTTTCTTTACAAGAGTGGGAGACATGGGACAATTTTAGGTAGTTGCGGTCTAATGCTTTAAATACCAAACAGTAAATGCCATTCTCTTTTTGCCTCTGCTCAGGGGTTTAATGGTTAAGCCACTCCTAAATTTTCAAGGAGAGATTCTGACTCTTAATATTTACATACACATGTTTGGCAATAGTGCCAGAAAGTTTGAAATGTTGATGTGTCTCTTCGATGAACATCAAAGCTTTTTGAGATTTGCCCATAACTAGACTAATTTCTTTGCTGTTGTGCACAGTTGTTTGGCAGCATAAGGAGAAGTGCTTTAATAAAGGCATCACTTTGAAGTAAGCTACTACCATCTGTTTTGCCCTCTAATTACAAATAGGAAAAAAGAGAAAAAAAAGTAACTCATAATTGCATCATAGAGACAGCTAGGAAAGAGAAGTGGCATAAAGGTATGTATGTCTCAGAATACAGCCTGCATCACTTACATTGTGTTTGTGATTCATACACAAATGGAAGATGAAACTGTTCTCCTGTGGTAGGAAATATCCCCTAAGATAGTGATTTGTTTTCAGGATGTTGGAAACTTAATTTGAAATGACATGTCTGTAACTACATATGCCAGAGCTTTCTCTTTTGGTGTCAGCTCCTTAGCAGACAATCTGTAAAAAGCCATAGATGCCCACAGTAGTTTGTATTTGATATTAAATAAAAGATATGTTCAGAAAGATGATCTGGTAGGAAGTGGGTTGAGACTCAGAAGGCTTATTTCATTTTGAGTTTCCATTCACTTCAACCAAAATAAACAACAATTGGGTCTCTAATTCCCAGCATAATGTAGGATAACTGTGCTCTGTGTGTCTCACGTAGTACTTGCTTGTACTTGTAAAATAGGAATAACAACTCTGTGTTCCATAGGGCTCTTGTGAGGATTCTGTCATTCCCAAAGTTCCTACCCACTGTGATTTCTGCAAAATCTCCTGTGGTTGCAGTGCTAATTATAATCCTCAGCCATGGGATGAGTGGTCAAGCAAATGAACCAACAGCTGCTTGAAGAGACTTTCTTCACCTCAGTTATCTTGGAGGCATGCAAGCTCTGAGCCTTTCTCTCTCGTGGCAGCTGTGTTGCTGCTTTTGGATGGCAATTATGCACTACTTTAAGCTGGAGAAATGCTGACCTCCTGAAGCAAATCCCTGCAGGTCTTGCAATATGTTTATGCATTTACTTAACCAAATTATTAGAGGAATTATCTGAAAGCATCTGAGTGCACTGTACAAAATGAGAGAACAAATTCCCATTTCCCGTTTGATTCAGGAAAGCGAACTCAAGAGCATGTGGCAAAAAGAAAACTTGAGTAATAATAGTGAATCCTTCAAGTCAGGGAGAATCCACTGGAATCTGATCAGTGTAGATGAACAAACAATTCTGTATACACTTGCTTGTCTTAAAAATGTATCCATACTTAAATGGGATGAAATACAGTTTTTGAAAGGATAGAAGCATCCATGTAACTCTTTGTATTTTCCTCTAGTCTGAAAATTTGAAAATGTCTGGTTTCCTGTCTGTGAATGGGTCTGTTTTTCATTTTTTTAACCAAGATAGAAACAGTGAGAAATGAAGCAGAGTTCTTCTTTCTCCATCCCCCTTCATTTACTGGTGAATGAGACCAGTTTTTCTAAGATAATACCATCCAACAGTGTACAACTGTAGTCATGACATTTTCCACACTGATGTCTCTGCCAAAATTTAGCCTATACTTTTGAATAAATGAAGTAATGAAACCTAGTCCTCCCCTAATTAGCAATAATTTTCAGTGGTCATGTGATGCAAGGGGATTTCAGCCATGGTGAATGCTCTCATAGTCATTTCGTTTAATGTCTTGCAAGCATAGATTTAATCACTTCTCTAAAACTAGTTGAATCCTTAGGCACTACAGGAATGCAAATTGCTATTGAGTTTGGATTCCTAACATAAAACTAAGAGGGCTGTGTATCTGTCTTTCAATGTATTTTTGTATATGTAATTGTTGCAGATAAAAGATTGTCCATAAAGCCTACTCAGCCAGCAAACAAATGTAAAATTTCTACTCTTTCCTTTAAACACAAAGAAATTAAACAAGCTCCAAGCCCAGCCATTCCTGGATACACTTATCAGGAAGTTATCAGGAAGTACTGGAGAACTACCTACGTTCATAAATAAGATATCGATTTGTGGTGATTGAAAAGGTTCTTATGAGCTCTCTTAGTTCCCTATTAGATTGTTTCTGATGGAGAAAATCAGTGGTTATTTTTTATTCTTACTGAGCTTAGTGCAAGAATGAAGAATTGTAGGATCACAGAACAGTTGAGTCTTGAAGGGGCCTCTGCAAGTCTTTTGGTTCAACACACCTCAGTAGATGCACAAACCTACCTATCATAACATCTGGTGAAAGTGCTGAAAATTTTGCCATGCACTAGGATTAAGGAAAAGGAGAGAAATGGTTTAGTAGCCCTTCTAAAAATACCCTGCCAACATATGCACACTAATTCTGCCCCGTCGCTCTCCAGAGACAGTGTGCCTGAGGGAATGCTTAATTTGAATATTAATGTTATTTTGTAATGGTGGCTCTTGATTGAGCTATGTGAGAAGCACTCCTTTATATAGCTGAGAAACTTTCTCAGTCACCTACTTTCCTCAAATGAGTATCTCAAAGTCAACCTGCCTCAAACAGAAGACAAAATTAGTATTGAAAATAAATGCAAATGAGAAATGGCCTTTTTATTTCTGTCGTATTTTTCTGTGATTAACAAAGCAGTAACTTCGGATCTATCTTCTTGTTCTCCGCAAATACAGAAATTAGTTTGAGACAACACCTCAGAAAGTCTCTCCTATGCTGTTAATGCATCTCTAATCTCAATTTTCTGTTGCATTTTGACAAAAAGAGACACAAAGTAACAAATGGTGTTGATGGTCGGTAATGGCACTAATGCAGTCCGGGAAGTTGTATTAGCAGATTTATTAGCTATGTGTGATGCATTAAATAGAATGGAGAAACAAATTTTAAAAAGCTCACGAATCACACCTCTTGGATGAATTGTTTGCGCCTAAAAATTATGTAAAAGCATTTTAGTTCCACTATCAACAGGAGAGTATTATTTTTATTATTATTACTTTCATTTGCTAATATACTTGCAGAACCATAAGAATCATTTCCAGTAAATTATTTCAAGAATGCTTTGTATATTCTGAAGTTTGCTTAGAAAAGTGCACGGAATTTTGAAGTGACCTGTCGCAATAAAAATATTTAAATTACTTTATAAGAAATGAAACTCCAGCTTTTTTGTTTTGATGTATTTACATTTGTATGGCAAGCTGAATATTTCTTAAATTTCTTAGCATGGGAGAAATATTATTTCAAGGACAAAGGCTAAATAAAATTTACTTTTTGTTGAATAAGCATAAATGCTTCTATGATCAACTTTGCTTGTGGATTGGGTATTCAAACTGAGATTATTACCATGAAAACTATTGCAGGGAAAAGATGCTGCCTTATTACTTAATGGAACAGATCAGTGAGTATATTCAAAGTCATAACATTTTCTCTGGGGAGAGGAATAACATTTCATTTATTATTTATTTTTCTATTAGCTCTACAGTAACTTGCTTTATATAAACTAAGTTGTCGTCTTTTTCTCTGGGCAGCAGCAAAATAATCCCTTAGATATATTGAGGCAAGGAAAGAACCATAACTGATCAGTATTGCCCAGTTTGACAAATTGCAGAATCTTAATGTTTCATCAGGTTCTTGGAGAGAATTAAAAGTGGAGATCCTTGCCTCAGGTGCTGTGGTACCTGAATTGCTGTCTTAATAAGTTTGTTCATTCTATTCCTCTTCTTGTTCAGTTCAGGTAGAAAATTTTGTTCTCAGATTCTCTTTCCTTATTAAGAGTTCTGTACTCTCAAGAAAATTCTGTGATTATTAATCTCATACAGGAGGAGGCACACAGGCTCTGAACAGTGGGTGAAAATCAATATTTAAAGAACTTGCTATGGAGAAAATCACCCAGGCCTATTTCCTGAAGTCCAGGCTCCTCCTTTCTATCTGTGTCACTGCAAATTGTATCCTAGAATATTTCCATGGGCCAACCCTTCTGTTTAGAAACATTGTGCTCCTTTTTCATAAAGCTCAAGATCCTTCTTTTCAGAGCTGATATCTCAGTGTGGTAATGAAAATCTTTTCTATTTCATCTGAGAATGTCCAACAAGGAACCGAAACATCAAACAAATAGGAGAAGCTTTCATCTTTGTGAAGCTGAGTGTTCTAATAAACATCCTCACCCTTTTCTCCAAAGTGAGGGGGGAAATAAAGTAGTATTTGTCTTTATGAGAGGGTTAATTATATAAATGAAGCATTTTCTATTCTCAGATGAAGGCTTAATGAAATGAAATCTTGGGACTTCTTAAAGTCTGATCCAGAGGGAGATAAATTCAAACATCACATGGACTAATTGGATAAATGTGTTCAGTAAAGGAAAAAAAAAAAAAGAAGAAGAGACCATGCACTTAAGTTTGAGTGGTGACTTCAAGCATAATCGAAAGTAGATATAAAAAAAGAAAAAACCTTATCTATCAGTCACACTGATCGTTCATACTATCAGGGTCTCAGCCAAATGCTAATGTTTTTCTTTCAGTGTTACAGGGAATTGGGGATACAGAGTTCAGTATCAGTCACTCTGATATGAAAAATTTTGATACGTCCTTCTCATTCAAAGGTTGTGTAGAGGCAGTCATTCTGACTGAGTGTTTGACTCATTCCTCCTAGATGAGGAAGAAATGAGCAGAGAACAGAGATTTTTCTATTAGTGGAAGTTATGGCCATAACAAAAGCATTACGGAGCACAAAGTGTCCTGCAGATTCATCATGAGTCCCATTTGTCTTAATTACCCATAAGAAATCATTCAAATTCATGAATGTATTAAATAGCTCAGATATGAAGTTATACATGTACCCTGATTCTCTACTGTCACTTAAAAATAGATAGCTTGTGTGTATTTTTTGCAGAGATGTGTTAGAAAACATGAATCCTAAAGGTACATAAATCAGGGGGGATATTAAGAGAACATTAAGAACATTTTGTGTCTTTCAAGTTCTAAGTGATGCTCTTCAAATTCTTGTGTTGTATTTCACGAGGGCCTGATCCCATTGGTGGGGGGGGTATAGGCCAGGAGATCTCAGATCACTTTGGTTGTTTGGGATTCCGTGCCATAGTCTGTGAAAAATGTTGGCCCAAGGGAGAAAGTTCACCCAAAGGCATGGCTCCTGAGTTCACGCACTGTGTGATTAGGAGTGTTCTAGATTTTGTCTTCAATTGGAGGACTTTGTGTCCTTTTTATTCCCTTTTTGGATCTATCCCAGGTTCCCAAGAGAATCAAAATTTCCTTTTTGGAAGCCTGACTCCTGTCATTTTTGAACTCCCACTGTTCTTTCACTCCATTTGAAGAGAGGCTTAGATAAATTCATCCTCTTTTTCTTTTGTTGTTGTTTTTTGTTCTTTTCTGAAGAAAGGAATAGAGTAGTAAAACCATGTGAATTCCTTAGTGTTTTTAATTGCATAATCACGATTGTGAATAAACAGAGAACGTGCTTCAGTATTTGATCTTTATTTCTTTATTCTTTTGGCAGAGTTTGGATTATAATACACTCATTCTTTACCTTAAATTAAAAAAAAAAAAAAAAAAAAAAAAGGCCTTTTTTAATTATGAATTCTATATTTACGCCTCTTGAAAGCCCTGGCACAAAACCAAGAGTCAGCATCCTCTTCCTGCCCACAGCAATGCATCCAGTGACTGTTTCCTCTGAGAGCAGGTCAGGATAAGTGTCTCCAGCTGGCTGAATGCTGTGGAGGAGTTCTCACCCTCTGCTATGATTGGCAGCATGTTTCAGCGTGTTTTATGTGAACAAAGCCAGTGAGCAAGAAGCAATAGGGCAAAAGGATCTGCTGAGGCTTCAAAGCCAAGTTTTGCCCACTTTAAATGTCAGTTGACTGCTTGTCAGCAGCACGGAGTGCCCTGACAGAAGGAAATTGAGTCTTTTCTGTTTGTTTAATATTCACGAATGAGTGGGCCATCTGTGGTGCCACATGGGGAAGCAAAGCTTGCCTGGAAGGAGCAGAAGGTGAGGCCATCCCACCTGTGGGCAGTGTAGAGCCCAGCTGCTCCAACTCCCCTTCTATGAGCCACCCTGGAGTAAGGCATTTTGCCACCCTGCCCGCTCATGGCTTAGAAGAGGGCCTCTCTGGCAGCTTTTCCAAACTTTTAGGCAGACTGTTGGCTACTTGTTCTGGCTATTTAGATGTTTTCCAGAGTGTGTAATCAAGCAATATGGAGTCAAGGGTGCATGGGTTCTTCTAGGGCAGCATCTGGCCATGTTTATGAGTTTGTTTTCTGGGTCAGCATTGGCTTTAGCAATGAAGTTTGGCAGTTTTGAAACACCAACCAGAATCTGCCTGAGTTCTGGAGGATGACATGTGGAATCTTCCCTTATATTAGTGTAGAACAGTCAGGATTTCAAAAGAAGTAGGTTGTATTCCTTGTGTGTGTCACAGACATTGCAGGGGATTCTTTCAAAATCAAGGGTGCTTCTCTTGTGAGGTGCAGTGGAGGAGGAGAATCTTAACTCTGCTTGTCTACAGCTGTGCTAAAGTCTGAAAGAGTATTTCCACTATAAAAATAAAGATTATAGCCTAAAGGGTGTTTCTGATTAGAACCAATATTTCATCTAGTTGTTCATAAGCCAAATGCTGCAGATGACTCACCACTGGGTGAAGTTCATACTGCAGGTATTACTGCCTGTACAAGTAATGCCATTAATTGTTTAATTTAGTTTTGTTTGTTAATCTCTCTTGGACATGTTACTTGCAGTTGTCATCAAGATAAATTTACACCCTGACAAAATGCAAACAGGGACTGCCACCCCCACTGATTTAATCGTGCCAGTGGTTTCAATTAGCTTAACTCTGATTTACATCTGCCTTAGTAAGAAAAGCACCATAGCTCTGTGTCAAAATAGCACTATCACAATGAAGATTTGATCTCATTGACTGGAATAGAACTATGAATAATAGTATCTAATCAAGATATTAATTAAAATTTGTAACGTCATCTTAATGGGAACATGTTGCGAAGTTAAATTGGATTTTTTTTCCTTTTAAATTAGCACAGTTGATTAACAGGTGTTCTCCACATGTAATTGTCTCCAATGGAATGAAAAGCTGAGCTAAGCATACCTGTATAGTGATAGATTGCAGTCAAGCACTTTGAAAGGAAGAAGATGGAGCAGAGTAGAAGTGTGGATCAGGATGCTTGGCGAAGTTCTAGTTTGCTAATCACGTCCTACTTAGTCAAAGCTGACTGCTAGTTTCAATTAGTTGCCATGTTCTCATATTTCCTTGGAGAGCAGAGTGCTTTGCAACATAAAATTGAAAAGCTATTTTCCCCTATGTGTGCCCACCTTCAACTCTCAAGTGACGTAAATCTCAAAAGATCTATTTCAACTTCATTTTTTTGTGTGAGGGAAAGGCTTTTCACTCTTTCTCTATCTTAGAGTATGAGTAGTAGAAAAATATGTATGCCTTCTTTGAAGGGTACCTGCATACTGAGTCTTTCTGCTTTTTGCTCTTCCTGTGGAACATCCCTGAATAAAAAAAAAGTTGTACTGTTTTTGCTGAACAACCTGTTTGTATATCTTCTAGCTCTCTTTGCACAACTGATGGCCTCATAGGTTAGTTCAATTCACTACCCAGGCTGACTTTGAATGTTTTGATGATGATGTTGTGATACTGAGCTTCTGCAGCAAGATGACTTTAGAATAGGCCCCTTTTGATTGACTGGTGATGACAAGGATTAAAACAGGGATATCTCTGTCTGAAGAAACAAAGGTAAAAGACAAAGCTGTGTTTGTTCAGACCAAAACAGACTTTTTTGTTGTTTTAGTATTTGTCATGTAGGCCACTGAGAATAGTGATTATTCCTAGGTGTAGGAGTCACATCAGTGTGGCTTGATGGAGGGGTTTATGTCCTACAATGCTAAAGAGATGGATTAGCTATTCAAAAGCGGACTTCAGAATTAACTCTCTTCACACACTTCTAAAATGAGTATTCAATGTTACAGTGAACCAAATCTGTTTTATTAAAAATCTAAAGTCTGCCAGTATTGATGGAAGACTGTGTGAACTTCAGTGAGTTTTGCTTATAAGTGGAAAGAATTAATTTTGCAGGAAGAAGAGTATCTGAACAGCCTTTACAACTGAATTGGAAATCATAGGAACAGTTTGCTTTTACACAGAACTCTTCCCCTAAGGATTTTGTTCCTCTTAGAAAACAGAGTCCTTGAACAAGCTTTAACTCCATTTTAAATATGCATGAATTAGAAAAAGGTTGTTTTATTAAAGAAGTGTCTTTTTTAGTTTTTGTTTTTGCTTTTTTTCCCCATTGAGTGTAACTTAATCATGCACTTCTTCCCCCTCTTTGTGTTTTTTTTTTTCTTCAGTATTTTTCATCACCTCTAGCCAGACATTAGATTTCCTAAGACAGCCAGATCTCTGTCTTGACAGGTTATTAATTATCACAGCTGGAGGTGGGGTGTTGTGGCTGTTCCTTGCTGTTTGTCATTTGACAGTAAAACTGGATGAAAACTAAGGCTTTGGAAAAAAAAAAAGTAGAATAATCTCCAACATTTGTATACAGTGCACATTGGCTGAACAGCTGCTGGGTTGTTTTTCAGACAGTCTCTGAAGTCTCTTATCCATCTTTCTTGACTTCTCTTTTCTGGATTCAGATATCTTAAAATAGAGAATAAGGTGATAGCAGCCTAGTGCAGAAGATAGAAAATTATTGTTGAAAATCTCCTGCCTTTCTTAGAGATATTTCCCAAAATTCTGCTGAGTGAGGGTGAGGTGGGACATTGATGACTCATTTAAAACCATCAGAGGACCTCTTCCCACTGCAAGTCTGGTTACCACGAATTCCTGGGGAATCCTACGTTGTGTACATTAAGCCATTGTCTAAAGTCATTCATTTGGGTGATGATTGTTTTATTGACTTTGTCATTGATTTCATGAATGTTTTCAATGGTGAGTGTGACTGGCTGGATGGGGAGGGTATTTGCAAAAGGATGTTGTTTGTGCTAGCAGGAAGCTCTCTGCAAGCATCTACACCACTTACACACTAAAGTAAGGCTTTGCCAGGTGTGTTGCATGTGGCACCAGAAAATTCAGCACAGGTTAGGAATTGATAAGAAATTGCCATTGTTTTAGCATTGCGAGGCACAGTGTTGTGACTGATCTTCATCAGAGACATAGAGAAAGATTTTGAGCAGTTTGTACAGCCTAAATCAGGACAAATCATCTCCTAGGAAAGTTTGATATATATTTGTGTGAAACTTTTTTTTTTTTTTTTTTTTTTTTTTTTTTTTTTTTTTAAATTGTGATAGTATCCAGTTTAACTGCTTACGAGATCTAAAGAGCAGACAACAACCAGGAGAGGGCAGTGCTGTATTCACATGTCAGCTGGATCAGGATGGAAAGACAGGACCATTGAGAAGGATTACAAGCAATGAGAAATTGTTCTCATGCAATCAGTTCACTTAATTAATAGCAAATTCTTATGCCATATTTATGCTCATTTTATTTTTACTGTCTGGTCAGTATCTATCACAGGAGGCATTAGATATCATTAAGGTAAATGGTAACAGCAACACTGCCTTGCTGTTTCATTTATTTTCCTGGTTAGAATGAGATCTTGGAGGTGGGGAAGGGAAGGTGAGTGATAAGGAGGGGCCTGAAATATGGAAGAGACAGACTCTGGGTTTGAATTAACTGGAGCCAGACACTAAAGTGCAGCAGTAATAGAATCATAGAATTGCTCAGGTTGGAAAAGACCTTAAAGATCATCGAGTCCAACCACAACCTAACCATTCTACCTTAACTCTAACAATGCTCTGCCAGATCATGTCCCTGAACACCACATCCAAACAGTTTTTGAACACATCCAGGGATGGTGACTCATCCACCTTCCTGGGAAGCCTATTCCAGTGCTTAACAACCCTTTCTGTAAAGAAGTTCTTCCTGATATTCAACCTAAACTTACCTTGGCACAACTTAAGGCCATTTCCCCTTGTCCTGTCACCAGTGAGAAGAGACCAACCCTGCTCTTGCTGTAAGCACCTTTCAGATATTGGAAGAGAGCAATAAGCCTCCTTTTCCCCAGACTAAACAGCCCCAGTTCCTTCAGTCCCAGTCCACACCAGACGTGAAAAATGGATACCCCGGCCTCCATCTGGGAACAAAGAGAGAATGATGGGCACATTTAGGCTCCCAGGGAAAGACATATGGGAGGATCTGTGAACTGAAGTGCCTCTGGAGCCACCCAAAGTGTTTTCCATATTGGCAAAGAGGGTGTTTTATTTCCCTGAAGGCTGAAAAAATGAGATATCAGCATGTGTTTGTATAAAGGCTTCTGGCAGCACCTGCCATTTATATCTTCTGTATTTGTTTTCAGGAAAAAAACAAAAACAAAAACAAACTTCTTTACTGCCTTTCTCTTGCAAAGCATGCAGAAATGAAATCCTGCGTGGTTGGCTCCCACTTCCCACCTCACTGCGGCTCACTGCATCCCAGAGATGCCCACTACACAGCAGCTTGCTCTGAAACCAGTCACAGCTGTGATCTTCACCACCGTTTCTCTGGGCATGCATACCTGCTTATGACCATCAGTTCATTAAGTTTAAATTTCAGGGTTCAAATAACTCAGAAGGGCTGAGGAAGGCGAATTTTCCATATGCAGCATTTTAGTGGCTTTTCTTATGCTACCAACCTCCCAAATTAATGTCCTTCCTGCTTGGCTCTGTCACATTATCAAAGAGAGATTACCTTGGGGAGCAGGAAAAAGGGGTGAAAGTGCAATGCGTGGCAAATGAAAACTTTGAAAGCCAAGTTCTAAGGTATGATTCTTCACACAAGGGGTAGTTAAGTTGTGAAAATGGTTGATGAAAGATATTGCAGAAATCATTTGTTTCTCTGGGCTAAAACCAGGAAAAAATATGAGAAAGAAACATGTATCTCTTTTACTCCTGAAAATGCTGTGTTTTAGAAACAAAAAAAGCAGCTTGGGAGGGGATGCTCTGAGCAGCCTTTTAAAGCATATTCATACCTGAGTAAAAAAGAGGGGAAAAACTGCTGACTAGATGAGTTTTCTTCTTTACATTACCCACACCTGTAAGTGTTAATCTGTCATGTTATATATTAGCATCAGCATTCACAGAAAGTTTCGTTGCAAGTTTGACTTGTGGACAGCCTCAGAAAGATGAGGTTTTGCACTTCACCACCTCTCTGCAGACATTTTAGAGCTGCGATAAGCCTAAAGCCATGCTACTTGAATAGTGATGTCAGATTTCGCAAAATAAGTAGGGTCAGAACTGGGGCTTATTTGACTGGAGAAACCTCCAGGCCGAATCCAGTGACCCTCAGGATGTGTCATGAGAATTTCAGGGCTGAACTAATGTTGCTGGATGATGTTTATTACTGATCTGCTGCTATTTTAAAGAACTCCTTCACATAGATATGAAGATGCCCAATGTTGAGTTTGTGAGTTAGGCTGACTCCACCTAATGGGAAAGCTTTCAGACTTCTCTCTGGTCATTAATCAGAAAGATCCCATAAAACCCAACAAGAGGGCTGGATTATTTAAATGTTAATGTGGGACAGGTAGAATATAAAAGAACTATTCACAGCCAATATGTTCTATTTGCAGGGTCTGAAGTGAAGTTATCCCCAAACAGATCTGAGTGCAAATAGCTGGGATATAAAATGTAAAAATATTTCTTATGCGATTGACAGACCCTTTCAAAGGAATGGACTTACAGGGCACCTTATCATTATTCTGATTCACACATAGAGAGACAGGCATTTGGGGACTGCTGAATTGTTGCTATTTTGGAAACTTCAGAATAGGGAAAGCTAACTTCTGAGCAGTCATCTTCTGATTACAGTAGTTCCTCCTGAAAAGTGTACATAATAAAGCCTCTTCCTTATGAAGCCTAAACTGACAATAGTAATACTGCTAAAGTTCTGCCATATTGTGCAAGGGAAGAAACAGGTGCTGACTGCTGAGTGGTATGATTTTTGTCAGTTAAATTTCTGTAAAGGTGATGGGTTTTTTAACATACTGTATCTTGGAAGCTCTGTCCCTAGTTCAAAGATTTGCCTGTGGGATCTAATTACAGTAGAGCTTTATGGTGAGGAAAAACAACCACCCACATCTTGTTGTCTTACTGATCTGGTTGTCTCTGATGGATGCATGTCTGTTCCAGCCTATTTCTTACAAAGAAAAGTCAGTCAGTACCATACAGTTTCTCCCATAATTGTTTCTTGCATAGAAAGAGAAGATTTTCATTTTTCTTGGTCAGTGAGTGTTTATAGTTTATCTCATGACATGGATTTATTTTTTCTTGCCTTCTTACATATCTGTTTCCTGGTTCATCATCCATTCCTTTCTAGAAGGAAATGCTTCCTAAGTGCATATGTATGTATAAAAAATGTAATGAAGAGTTCTGGGCAGATTTCAGCAAGTCAGTCTGTGCTACCATCTACTCAAATTCAGCTATGTAAGACTCCAAAGTATGCTGCAGTTGGGTTCATATGAGAGACATAAGGCAGACCATTTATTGAGCATCAACGTATTTCAGCTGTTTACATTTAGTGGTTTATATTGTTTTGCATGAATAAAATATATTTGTGAAAATACCCTCAGAAAGGAATAATCTGGGAAAAATTATTAGAATTTTGTTAGTCTGTTCATTTTTCAAAATTGAAAAGCTGTCCTTCAGTCAGAAAACAATGCTTTATCATGAAGAAAATGGATTTTCTCCAACATATCAGCTAGATTGTCTGGGAAAATACTAATGAAAATATTGTTCATAAGTGGAAAATCCAGTAGTGTATTAAATGAGAAATAACATCTTCAGGTGATTAAAATCTAGGGACTGTATTCTCAGTGCACAATTTTAACTCTAACAAAGGAAGTACTTTTTAAGATTGAGTTATGCAGTGAGTCTTCATGAGACTTCTCAAGCAACCTTTCACTCTGTAGTGTTTTTCTGTTGCCATGCACACTGCGCAGCGTATGACCTAATACACACCAAATCCTCACGCTACATGTGCTTTTAGAATAAGTACTGAGTCAAATTACTAAAGAGTGTGTTCAAGTCTTTGCTTCAAGCTGGAAGGTCTTGCTCATCTCAAAATGTGGCCCTTGCAGCTCTCGTTTCTGTGTACTGGAGTGTTCCCACCTTCAGCTGGCAAAAGCAGCTGCCCCCAAAGTATTTTGAAATCTTCGTGTTAGCAGGTAATGGGGCCCTGGACAGCCTGGTCTAGTATTAGATATGGAGGCTGGCAACCCTGGCAGAAGGGTTGGAGTTTGATGATCCTTGAGGTCCCTTCCAACCCAAGCCGTTCTATGATTCTGTGATTATGATTCTAAGGTAAGGACAGCCTCAAGCTGTCCTTAAGCTAACACAATGTCTCCTGAATTCAGTGTACAAACTATAACGACATGTTCCCTATCAGGGTCCAGTACCTAGGATGATAACCAGTAGCAGAAAGTGGAGCAAACTGGTGGGGAATGACACTTTAGAGTCCTGAATTAGATTTGGAAAGCCTATAATCTCTCTGAGCCTGACTTCTAACTGGCAAAGGCATTAGGAACATGCCTGAAGGCTTCCAGGATGTGATCGGGATCACAAATGTAACAGAAATACAGTAAGCAGATGAAAAGAAAATGGAAGCCATCTTGGTTTTCAGCATTGAAAGCTGGTAGAAAAATCTGTTTTTTTTTCTATTTATCCTTCTATAACTATTATACCAGATATACAAGTTAGTTAATGCATCAGTAATTTATTCTACTGTTCCCAAGGTTGAAATCCCTTGCTGACATGTTGATGAAACTCTACTCTGTTGGAGAGTCTAATTAAGTGCACAGCAGTTTATAAAGCTGGCTAAATTCAGATGCAATCCTCTGTAAAGCAGGAAAGTCTGACCAGCATAGAACACAAGGCTGTCTGTAACTCAGATTCCCAAAATCGGGGAGTGGGGGGGAAAAGTAGTTTTTGTTTTGTTTTTTAAGCAAAAACAGAGTGTATGTACGGAATGTGTGAACTACAATTAAAATTGGACAATTTTAGTGAGGTTTATGTGCAACTCAGATTTCTTACATGAAAAAAAAGACATATACTCTTAAGTAAAACTGGTCAGTATTTTTCCAATATTGGGAAACTACTAATGATATGAGATGCAATCTGCTGTATGTAACCTGCTTTAATAGGGAGGCTTGAACTTGATGATCTCCAGAGGTCCTTTCCAACCCCTACAATTCTGTGATTCTGTGCGTACATATATATAGAACAAAACTGGAGTGGACTGATTATCAAATGGCGTGATAGCAAATCCCTGGGCATTTGTTTAAATAATAAAAAATGGTGGTTTTCCAGGAACTCCACTTTTTGGCAAACTAAACCTACCACACAAGAATATTTTTGAGCCTTGGCCAACCCTTTTCTCTGCTGAGTACACTGAGATCCCTTTTTCTGAATTTGTTCATAACATTGCCACATGTGTTTATACTAACAGTTCCACAGTCCCTTTCAGCTGAAAAATTACGGAAAGTGTCCATGTATTTCATTAATTGATGAATCATCAAATATAATCTATTATCCAGTTCTATTAGACAGACTGCTTATTAGGATTGAATTATAGAGCTGAGAGTTGTATGGTTTTCTTTTCTTAGCTATCAGAGGTGGTATTTTACTGTTGACCATATTTATTTCCCTAATGCTTTTGTACTGTTTGTTTTATTATTTGGGGGCGGATACAATAGCTGCAGTTTTGCACTAGATTTAATGCTGTTTAAATCCAAGCTAGAAAAGAGCAGTGTTGCTTTTCCTTTCATGCCAGGCTATTTGTTTCCCCATCTTCCTTTGGCCAAACCTAATGCTGGTGTAGGTGTCTGATGAGTCAGATCAGGGAGCTGTGCTGGCTCAAAACTAATTTCAAAAAATGAAACCAACCAACCAAACAACAACAAAAGACACACATGCATGCACACACACAAAAACAAAAGAAACAAAAAACAACCTGCATTCTCCTGAGTACTCTGATACCTCTCATGGCAGAGAAAAGACAGGTATCCACAACCAGCTGCAGTGAAATTATTTTTTTTCAGCAGCTCTGTTAGTTTAGATTAATCTTCATAGTTATTTTTAGCCATCCTATTGCTTACTCAAAATGTATGCTGAACTTAGCACAGGTCTATGCCATCTTGAATACACTGTCATAACAAGCAGGAAAGATGAAGTATTCTTTGTTACACAGAGCATAGCTTTGAAGAGTCCTCTATCCAAAGCCTGCATTGATGTGGCAGTGTCTCACTTCTGTGGCCTTGATGTAAAGATGCTCTATGGTAGATGTAGCTTTAATGGGAAACAGCACTCAGAAGTACTTTAGAAAGAGTAAGGTGCCAAAGATGGAGAGGATACTGATTCTTCCCTCCAAATCATGATTCTGTATAATTAAATCTCACCTGTTGGGTTTGCAAGTCCTCCAGAGATGGGCAAAATTATTTTCTATTAAATCTTATTAAATAAATTAGATTGTTTTTATGGATTAAATGTGATTCTTTTCAGAAGTAACATTCCAGTTTCTGTAGAGCCACATAATTATGCTCCTGGAATGATAATGTCTTTGAAAACATACATTCCTTTTATGTAGATTTCCAGCCTAAATCCAGAGCAAACAGAAAAGCAGGGTTTTTGTTGTTATTGTTGATAAGTGAAATTTTTCAGGTTTTGAGCTTTTTGTTGACCTTTTTTTTCTGGTTAGCATAAACCATTTCTAATTCTTGCATAATATTTTGTGTAAGCCAGCTAACATGAGTGATTGATAATACAATCATTTGGTCATAGTTATTATAGAACAATAAAGATTTTGCTCTTTTTTTTTTCTTTTTTTAGTTTCCCATCTACAAAGTAGGAATACAGTTTCTCAGAGCAGTGCAATGAAAATTTGTTGGTTTATGCTCGGACTGTAGTCCGTCTGTGCTAAGTACCATATAATTATTTAATGTCTCAGTTCTGGACAGTTGATGCTGCATCACTTCCTTGCAGCTCTGCTCATTTTTTATTTTTTCATATTTAGATTCTGAAAATCTGAGTAATACTCTGTGTGCAAAGCAACAAATATCAAAACAGAAATGTTACATTTTAATAATTCTAATACTCCAGTGCATGCAATGTTTTATTTGCTCCTAACACACAGCAGAAACCGTATCATTTTATAAAAACAAACAAAAGAAACCTGACAAAAGCACCCAACCGGATGAAAAAAATCCTGCTGTGCTTCTCTAATCTCAGGAAGACTCTTGGATTTTCTGTCATCTTCCTGTGGCCTGAATTGTGTTTTCATGTTATTTCCAAATTCATCTTCAGAGGATAGAGTTATTTATATGATTAAATTTCAGGTGTGCTCAAAACCATGTCTATAGTGGTGTTGAGAAGTCTAATAAAAGCTCATTGCTTACTAATTGGAAAACAGTTTTAGTATATGCATTCAAGAAAAGAAAATAGGAAAACTGAGTCATTGAATATTCTAGCGGGAGAAAGACTGTGCTTTTTTATAATGATTCAATGGCTTCAGGCCTCAACACTCCACGCTCTCTGGTTTTAGCAACCACTTGTAATGAGCACTGTCATTTTGAGTGGGTTACATTTATTTGATTCCACTTGCCTGAGTCTCTAAGCAAAATAGGTACCAACTCAACACCACACAGCCCTGTTACAGGGAATGGAGAGCAAAGCAAGAAAGAACATGACTAAGGGGTCCAGAAATTGTGAAAGTACTTCACATTAAGTTTTGTTGGATATATAAAAGAGCTATAAATAAATAGAAACAATTCCAAAAATGACTATATGATTCAGTTGCCTCTGATATGCCCTACATGCTGTGCTCTAATTGTTGCACTAAAAAGACATATTCTTCCTTCAGGGCACTGATGTTTTGATCATTCATGTCCTGTTGAATTTGCCCCTGGGCAGGTAGATGTCTTTTCATATATCCCTCAGAGCACAATGGTGAAACACCATGTAGGTGTAGGAGGTCTGACTTCTGCCAATGACAGAAGGATTTTGTGACGAAGTTGATATTTACGTATACTTTAAGGATATCCCAGTCTCCATCCCTACAAGGTCTTAAATATCACTGTCAAGCGCAGTTTGATGTGTTATATTGTTTTTATGTGTCAAGGTGTGGTTGCAGGAGGCTATGGAGTTGGTGTCTGTGAGTAGAATCCAGCAGCTGCTCTACACTGGATAGGAGAAAGCTCCAGTTGACTCCAAAAGGGATCCTTCACTGGCCAGAGCTTAGCCAGCACACCGTGCTGGTTGTCCCTGCAGCCTGTGGAGGGGAGCCCATGGTGCAGCAGTGGATGTGGCCTGAAGAAGGGTGTAGTCCGTGGAGAATCCAAGCAGAAGCAGGCCCTGGGCCAGAGCTGTAGCCTATGGAGAGGAGCCCATAGTGGAACAGAAGGTCTGGAGGAGCTGCTACCTGTGAGCATGCTTGAGCAATTACTCCTAATGTATGGACCCTGTAGTACAGACCTGTTGGAGCAGTTCTTGGAGAGCTGCCGCCCATGGGAAGTCAATGTAGGATCAGTACAGGAGAGAATCATTGTGTGGGAGGAATCCCATGCTGCAGTAGGGGCAGAGAGTGACCATAAAGGAGCAGCATAGAGGAGAGGTTGTGGGCTGATCGCAGCCCCCGTTTTGTGTTCCCCATGCTGCTTGGCAGGTAGGAGGTAGATGAGGTCTTCCTTCTTTAGTAACTCAGTTCTAATTGTGTGTGAATTGTCATGGCTTTCTGTAGACACTCGTTGGACTTTCTATCTCCAAACTGTGGTTGACTATCAGAAATACAACCTGAAAATATTGATCTAATAGGTCACTAAAATACATGTTTTATTCATGATTCTGAAGACTTGTCATGTACTCACCAAGTTGCCTTGAAATAGAGTTTCAGTTTCATGAAGGGCATGACCCTTCACAACTTGCTAATTAGGAAAATCACCATTTAGCTGTGACTTCTTTTTCCTTCCAGTCTCACTTCAGATATCTCTGTAAAATTTTAACTTCCCCACTATATACCTGTATCTTTCCAAATCAGGTTTATCACTGCATTTTTCATGTGTTTCTCACTCTTCTTTGATGTACTTCTACCTCTCCAAAGCATACCTCTACCTGCTGTCTTGGAAGTCCTGATTGCTTCTGGATGTATTCATTCTTACATCTGTGATCTCATCCAGCTTCTTGACTCTCTGCTGCCCACTTAAGGGATCTGCATATTTTTCTAAAATGTTGGTCACTGTTTTGAGGGAGTTAATTTGTGAGACACAGCACATTGCACAGTAGGACAGCAAGAGAGAAAAGCTTTTGATTCCTAGGGGAGCAAGTTATAGAAGATCAACTGCTTCACAGTGTCTTGTTCCTGCTTGAGGCAGTGACTCCCAGCTCCTGAACTTTTCACTTAATTTCCATACATATTACTGTCCAAAACAAACGCTTTTCACATTTCAGCATACTAAAATATGCAGTCAGAAAATCAGCACATTTCATAAGCAAGCAGAACATGAACTGCTCATGAGCCATGTCTTGGCCATGACTGTTATATACAATAAAGACAAGTTACAGAAAAATTACCCATAATATCTAAATATGAAAGCCTGGAGAAAGGTATTAATGTTTTATTTATCTCTTGAAAACACAAAGGGGTGTATTTGTCTCTCCTGAAATTCTACAAGAGGTACAGCAGGGACAAATCTGCTCCATAAAAACAAAATTACACAAAAGAAAATTAAACTAATAAAAAGAGAGAAAGAGATTACAATATCAATAAAAAACAATAGGCAAAAGAGAAAACAACTCCCTCTCCTTATTGTTATGCATCCACAATCAGTGTCTTACTCATTTGTTAAACTTTTATGGCACTGGGAATCTCAAATACTAATTTTGTTCAGTGTGAAAGTGCCCTTTTTAGCAGGATGAATATGATGCTCCCAGTGCAAACAAGAGCAGGCATCTGGGGAGATGCTAATATTATATTTTTGTCTGATGGACTATTGTAGGCAAGACATCTTTGCCTTAATGTTTCTCATACCCTTTCTCTGTCTTAACCTGCTGACAGTGCAAGAACATTTGGTCAAAAATCATCTGTTGAAACCAGCTGTAACAGAATTTTGATGATGACACGTTCTGATTTTCTTTGGCAGTGATGCTAGCAAAATCACTTTCCCAGAAAGTAAAATATTTCGCCTCAAAAATGAAAAGGGTGTGCGTGTGGAAGTGAGGTGTGCATACCTTGTGGGAAGGGCGGAGGGTGGTCATAGCTTTTTATCGCAGCTTTCCATGAACCATGGTGAAATTGCGATGAGGGCACCCCTCTCATCCAGCTAGGTGTTCTACTAGGGACAAGGAGAAAAACAGGCAGCACAGCTGCTTTACTGTAGCTGCTGCATACTACTTTCCTGGTAGTACTAGGAATTCCTGTTGGAAAAATAATGTCCTTCATCTTTCTGTGAAAAATAGAGAATTAAAGTTTCATAAATGACAAACAGAAAAACCCATGTACAGTGGTGAAAGTCTTTGTTTCAAGGCTTTCACATGAATAAGTATTCAGCTGAGCCCAGTATGACTGGAATTTCAGCACCCATAATAGAAATAATTAGCTCTCGCAGTTAGTTTGCAGAGGTTTTCATTACTTGCTGAGTTTTATTTAGTGCCACTGTGTATGTACTAACAACATGCACCGCTTCTAGGCCTTTTGAAAAAGTATGTCATTTAAACAGGCAAACATTACAGGGTAACCTTAACTATTGGTGAGAAGATGGACCAGAAATTATGTTCATAGCCATACTTGCAAGACTCTCTGATGATAATAATAATAATAATAAAAGAGGATATCATGCCATTGACAAATAGAAACAATTTTATATCTAATAGAATTTAAGTAATAAAGGCTGAAGGGCTGCAACAGCTGCAAAGAGATTAGATATGTTATGTTTTCTCAGTATAATAAAACTTGTCAAATAAAGCAGAATAAAATCTTCTTATCTGTGTCTCTGCCTTATTTTTCCTGCAACCTCTTTCCTTTCAGCTGATTGCAGGGATTGCCATTTCTCTGGAATGGTTACACACACGACAGTTCAATTAGAGTCAAGTTAGTGAAACTTATTGCTAAATTTGCTTTTGGTTGGCCTCTTTTATTTTAAACAAAGGGCATTTGCAGCATTTGTGAAGTGTGAAGCAGACCAAAAACCCACTCTGTCGATCTGTTACCAATCTCTCCTGACATTTACTGAACAACCATGCTGGATTGGGTATAACACTAGCACAGTTCAGTTTAACCTTGGTTTACACCAGATCTGATATGATTTAAAAATAAAAGATAGTGAAATAAGAAGAGAACCTTCCCCCACTGCATTTGATACTGCCTTGACTGCTCCAATGTTCTCCTCTGCGAAATCTGCTTTTTTTCCTTTCTCTGGGCACAGTCTGGAGTCCTTCTCTGCTCTTTCTGCTCCTCCTGCCTCAGTAGGAGGCAGATAAAAAGCAAAGCATTGCCTTTCTAAGGCTGATGTCCTAACGTTTGCTGAGAACTTTGAGATCTGCAGGTGGCATTTGTGTTTTGAAGTGAGAGTTGTTACTATTACTGTTAATAAGATGTGACAGGCTGACATTTTGCTAACCTTTCCATGAAGTCCAGGGCCAAAACTTTTCAAGGTTATACACACACTCTTGGGTTTTCCATGTGGTCCATCCTCCCACCCAGGTCTGTTGTTGCTGAGCTCTTGTGCATGCCTGATTTAAATTATACAAGCATCTAAACCAGAGGTATTCTCTTAAATACAGACTGGGAGAAGTGAATGACAATGCGTGTTTGAGCAGTGTTTCTGTTGCCTTTATTGAACAAAGCATATAATCTTTTAAGGCAAACTAGTGAATCTAGTAAGAAAAGCCAAGGGATCAGTTCAAGCTGATGTAATACATAAAGACACAAACATCATCCATAAATCAATATGTATTGATTTAGGTAAATGAGAGATTTGCCCTCAGGTAAAAAAAAAAAAGAACCTTACTTGTACGTATCTATTTAAAATATTTAATGCAGGATTTCTGGGGGGACATATCCAATATTAATTAAAATGTGTGCTGTGTTAGTAACCACAAACTCATAAATTATTATTATTTTTTTTTAATTAAATCTTTTTTCCCACATTTTTTCCCCTCCAGATAGAAAGCTCAGGAAAGCAATACATGATGACAATATGATAATACGTTATGAAAAAAAAAAAAATTGAAACGAGTTGCTTGTGCTGAAGCTACTTTCAAAATCTACAACATACTGTATCTGAAATTATTTCTGCCCATTCTTTTAAACACAACTTCTCCATGGGGTAGAGGAAGAGGAGGAATATCTATGAAAATGTCATCTAATAAATTAAATTTGTCTCAACTCTAACTGCTTAGAACTGTGAAGGCACTGGGAAGGTAAGGGTGGGTGTACATCCTTGCTGAAAAGTGCTGCTGCCTGCACTGAGTGAGCCAGCACCAGTCCTTAGGGGAGACAAATGCGTCAACCAATTTGGTTCCTGCCTCTATGTTGGTGTTGCAGCAGACTGTACATGCAGGTTTATGGGTAAGAAGGGGGTCCTAAGGGCATTTAAAATGCTTCTCTTCCTTTACTCCTAATTCTCTTATTTTTCTGTTTTGTTTTGCTTTGCTTTACCCTAGAATTCATTTTAATCAGACTGCCAAGACTTCCTTCTTTGGCTCATTTGTGATGCTGGCATGTGGAGGGTGCACTTGTGCTTAACTCATAAGAAGCTGCCCTGTTGTGGTTGGCCTGCCCCAGGCCTAGATGAGTGCATTGGTCTGGTTTTGTAGGGTCTAAAGTAGTGAGGCCTACCCAGACGTAAGTAGTTGGTATACATACATCATGGTAGGCTTCTTGCTCATCTGATCCTGTCTGGGGTCAAGCATGAGTAGGCTTTCTAAAGAGCAGAAATTATTCTTCTACATAATTCTTCTTTCCTTGGGAAGTAAGGGAGGAAATATGATAGGAAATACCTTTCCCTTTCTTTAAATCACAAATGGCTCTCCTGGTCTTAGTGAAGTTTGTTTCCAGTTGGACTTGTGACCTGTTTGTTGAGATGGTCTGAGGCGTATATACTGATGAAAAGTATTACATGAGTAGTCAGACAAGTTAAACAGTCAAACAAACATTTTATACCTTACATCTCTTTCCATCTATCACTGTTTCCTGTAAAGTCAAGTACTTCCCAGTGGCTCAGATATAAAGATAGGCAGGGAAGAACCTAGGTGAAGATGTTACTTTCCCTCCTTTTTTGTTGTTGTGTTGTTTTGTTTTGTTTAAAGTTCCTTTCTGCTGTGTTTCAGTTGCCCAGTTTGAAGCACCTGCATGGCTCAGCCCTCTGGATGCAAAACACTTCATGTAGGTACAGAGCCAGCTTGTTTTTCTGAGAGTACAGAAAAACATTTTCTGTAGGAAATTTCTGTAGGAAAATTTCTGAGGAGTCAAGAGTGCATAGGAAATGAAGAATTATTTCCTCTGCTTAAATTTCCCCACTGTCTTCTCTCTGTGCAAGACTTGGAAAAAAACCCCGCGTGCAAGCTTTAGCTCCTGTCAGAAGATCACATTATAATATTAGTTGCTTTCTATTTTGTTACGATTTTCTTTTTTTCTTTTGCTGGTAAGGGCTTATTGAAAGTTATCCTGAGAGTAAATGCTAGAGTTTGGATTGTGGATGATTTGCTGCCACCAAAGTCCTTTGAGCCTTACAGTTCATCGTTATCACTGCTGTTGAGTACAACTGTAGCATCAGATTACTTTCCGGCATGGGTTTTCACTCATGATTGACAGGTGTAACAAGCAGGTAGGCAAGAAAGTTAACTTGTTGCAGGACAATGGATGTGCACACTAGAAGATTTCTGAAATGCAGAAAGCTACAAAAGGCCATAACCCGATATTAACAGTGAAACTGCCAGAAAACCACTTGGTGCATGGAACTGTTCTTAAAGTGTTTTGGTTTTCGTTTTTGGTTAAATTTGCTCACTTTTTGTAATAGATCAATAGCCAGTTCCTAAAGGTATTTCTTACATATCAGGATCTCCCAGGATGTAGGAACCAATTTAGGACGTTGATATTCTTTTTTCAATATTAAACCAGGGAAAAAATTATCAGAAGTTTCAAGTTCACTATGCGTGCAGGAGGTGGTTACTGTTCCATGCTTTCAGACTAACTTCACTACCGGAGAAAACCCACACCTGAGGAAGATCAAGGAAGGCTTGGGGTGCATTTCACTCCAAACTCTGCCTTTGATTCCCACAGCATATTTTACTGGAAATGTTCTGCTTTTGCTGAAGACATTCACGCCTAGTCTGGGATCTGCTGAAATATGTCTCTAGCATGTAGAACAGATACTGAATGACAAAGATCAGTGTGGCCACAGACAGTGAATGGATAAAGTCCCTTTTGACCATCCTTGCACCAGCTCCCAGATCACATATACACTCCTGCTTTTAGTCATCTTTCTTATTTTGGACATTTAGAAATCCTACTGCCAAATTGAGTATTCCTTCCTTACACAGCGCTGTCCTTTTGGATTTCACCAAACTGAAACAATGCTGCTCATGTTCCCGAACTGATCATGCATGGAAATGCTGCTTGTCGGTGGCTGGGGAGAAGCAGGGGAGGGAAGCAGAACCAGAAGGCTGTGATGATCCCTCTGGTTGGCTCTTAGCTCATACTCAGTACTCTTTGCAGCCTGGCCATGTTCATGGGCCTTGCTCAGAAGCATGACACCAGCTCCAGCGTGGTGCGTGGAATAGGTTTTTCCTACCCAAAAGTAGAAAGAGGTGTTGGGCTATAAACCTGAGGGATTTCTGGGCTTAGTTTGGCATTTCTGATTTTTGCCTGCTGCTTTTGTCCCTCCATATCTTGTTATTTTTTAAATAGACAGCAGTTATAAGTGCTGTACTTATCAGGAGTAATCCTTACAAACTGATAGAGCAAAAATAATTTATAAAAATCTAAACCTTCATTTACTCTGTGTAGAAGGTCCAATAACCATATTATATTTGACAGCAATGTACAATGGCACTACTGTCTTACCTGCTCTCATTCAAGTGACGAATCTAATTCCCAACCAGTTTTGACTGAAGAAAGGGGATTGCTCAGATGACTTGCAGTGTGAGTGTTAGTTTGAGCCATCCTGTTTGTTCCTGTGTTGTTTCAGTCTCTATCTCTTTCCATTGCATCTTTAGGTAACAGAAGAATTCTGACTTGATTCTGTTTCTGTATTTATTTAAATGGCTGCTGTTTTTCTCTGGAAAAAATCACTGTGTTTCAGAGAGGTGAAATTGTACTTGTTATGCTGTAGTTTACATTTCATAGTTTCATAATATCATAGAAAAATCTGAGTTGGAAGTCTTTATCTCTCATATAGCTTCAGTCGTTTGGTTGAGCCCCCTTCTCCAACTAGTGAGTGAGTACCAGTGAGCAAATGATGCTCACTGGCTTCTAGAATGAGAAAAAAAGTGGAGCTGTGAACAAGGATCTCCCAAATGTAATTTGTCCATACGAAACTCTGAAGTTATATGTCCAAGACAAGGGACTAGAAACATTTCTGATTAATATTACTGCAGTTTGCAGTCTGAGCAGCTATAGAAACAGAACTCAGCTGCTCTAAATGCAACACGTGTAGATAATGAGAGTCCACTTCAACAGAGTGGATAGGCAAGCATTCATCTCTCTGACCTTAGCTATCTGCAGGGCACATGTCTAATCTGACCTTCTTGTTGGAGCTCCCTCTCTAGTTAGCAGAGGGTGAAAAATCCCCCCAGTTTCAGACACTCCTCTCAGGCTGGGATTAATCATCTCAGAAGATAATCTCTCTCTTTTGTCTCTAGTGAAATACGATGTGACTAACATAGATTAGATACCAGAATTTTAGGTTGCTGATTTCCTTATTCCTTTGTTTGGTAGCTTGAGGCCTTCTATTGTACACAAGTGAGAAAAGATCATTCATGCTTCATAATAGCAGGTAGTGTGACTGTAAATACCCACACTTGTCTTAAATTTCTTGTATACCTATCTTGGGAACAAGAACAAGAAATTGGGTTATGATTCTTACTCTCCTGTCATTTCCTTAGGTAGTAGATTGATAAATCTGCACAAATTAGATACCTATAATAAATATATATAATAAATCATTTAAATAACAGACTATAATGATTGAATTATCTTCACTGGCATTTTCTTATGCTCACCTAGCAAATAGATTTATTATAGCTGGCTCTAATTGGCAAGGTTGAAAGAAATACATTGCTGCTGACTCACCTCTTAATTGAAGTGAAAACCCTCTAACAGCACTGTAAGATTATGGCTTCCGTCTGACTCTGTGGAAGAATAATCAGAAAAGCAACAATATGCAGAGGCTCAAGGTGAAATTATCTGTCTTCCTCTCTGGCAGCAAGAGCTGCTCAGAATGTTAATTGATGTTGTTTCCAAGCTTGAAGCCATCTACTTCCAGGAGAAAATGCTTAAACTGTACAGTCCTTCAGAAAGCTGTTCCAATGGCACATCTTTCCTTCACACTCACTGTACTCCTGTACAGCCCAAGTGTAACTCTTATGGACTTTGTAACCCCTCTTTCTTCCTGTCCTTCTGATATCCTTCTCAAGGGTGACAGAAATGAAAAGACAAATGGGGAAAGGCCATTGCTTTGTTCTGGCTGGGGAGATGCTGCTGCGTGTAGGTATTGGGCTGGAGGTCTTCATGTTACATGGCCCAGGTAACTGCTACTTAACATTCTGCTGTACTACAGATTATACTGGTCTATGTTTCTATAAGAAACCATTCAAAAGATTAGGTGGATGTCTTCATACACACACAAAAAAAACCTCACCAAGTTTGCCGTCACATTGTAGAATTTTGTTTTGGCCCATGTTTGAGTTGGCTCTTTCCCGCATTTTCAGAAACATCAGCAACTATAAAGTATAACATGCTTCTGTTGTGAGGTGTTACTGTTCCTTCCTTAGGGTCTACTGTGATGCTATGGGGAAGGAGCACAGGGTGGCTCACACTTCTGCAAAGCTCCTCCTGAATGGAAAAGAGCACAGCAGGAGAGCAGGAGCACTCAGTCTGCTCCACACAAGAGAAGGGGTTTGATACTAGGAGCTGCCATTTGCTGTCAGATAAGTTTCTTTTCATAACGGAGCATTTAGAGAAGTAATTTGGCTGTGAAATATTTCATGTGCAGGAAAGAAACAAAATATAACACTTTTCTTAACTTTTCGATTTAAAACCTGAGTTAAAGAATTTTAAGGAGGGTTAAACTGGTGTGAAATAGTTCAGCTTTGGTGAATAGTATGAGCAAATCTGCTTCCATCACCTAAGGATGAAGGCAAACAGTAGGGCCACGAGGAAGCAGCATGGGAAAATCACCAAATAGAGCATTTTTCAATATAATTATATATTTTATGAAGAGATAATAGCTCATTTTTTTCAACTGCAATAAAAATTTGCATTTCTGCTCGTAAACAGTCCTCTGGGCACCTTATCTCTCTTTACAAATGATAGTTTCCTTCCAATTATTTGCTGTGTTCGTTGAAGGTGTGATAAGTGTAGGTTAGAGGACATCAAGACTCTAACATAGCATATGTTATTTTCCATTTTCTCCCCTCGACTTTGTTTAGTTTGTTTTGGGATGGGTTTTTTTACCTCTTACTGTCTTTGTTCCCTAACCCAGAACATCAAGAGAAAAACCAAACCTGTGCAGGGGAGAAGTGTTCATTTTAATGCTTACTTCAGTTTTCAGGGCATCACAAAGTACAAAGTCAAAGCATTTTTGGCACAGATAACCCCAGTCTTTAACCTGTGGCATTTCTTTATGTAACAATTAGTAGTCTTGCTAATGCATGAGGGAAAAATATATATTCCTATATTTCTCCTCTCTTGAGTGAATATGAAAGTACTTGTTAAACAGAAGTATTTTAATTTCAAAGTTACCGGTTTTCTCTTTTTCCTCTCTTTTAAAAATCTAGTGCCTGATGTAATGATTGGCAGCCAGCCCATGGCAGGGGGCTTGAAACTGGATGGTCTTTTGAGGTCCCTTCCACCCCTTCCATTCTATAATTCTGTGATTTTAATTCAGTTACTTCAGAAAAAGGTTTGTGTTTAGATTTTGGAGTTTGAACACCCAGTCTTAGCGTTTTAACTTTAATTTTCCTAGTAACACTACAGCTCTTGGCAATCATTCTTCTGGCTAATTGCTACTCACATAAAAGAAACCAGATTGTTCTTGAAGCATTAAGTCTGGAGTTGACTCCTCCCCCAAATACTGTATTGTTGCATAAATAATACAACAGAGGAAACAGGATTTTTTTTCTGATTCACGACTGCATCTAGCTCAGCATTTCCTGAACTACTTGCATATGAGAGAGCTCAGATCCCAGTGCAGTTTAATTGGATTTTCTCATTATTAGCTCAGGCACTGATCTAGGTTGAGACAGTTTAGCTTCATCCAGCCCGAGAGCCAAGTTCAGCAAGCTGTGATGAACCAGAATCACTGACCCAGAAGCCAAGGCACCACTTCACAATTCAATTCCATACTAACAAGGCAGGACTCTTCAGACAGAATAAAGGTTTTAGATAGGCCTCAAGGTTTGCTTACAGCAGTCTGGTAGCTCTCTGGAATAATAATGCTGTATTAAATCCAGCGTGTGGCGAGCTTTTAGGTGCTGAGCTCTCATTTAGCCCGTGGGAGAAAAGCTCTTTTGCACTCGTATCAGAGATGTGGCAATAGAATCAGATAAATAAGCTTGTAATAGATTGAGTCTGTATTTGAGTGGGATTAACATAACATAAGCATCTAGAGGACACCACCATGCCCTGAACTACTGTTTTAAAAGTATTTCTGTTTGGGTAGCACAGCCAGCAGCACAGCTTGAAAGTATCAGGCACTCAAGGGCACAGAATGGCACTAGACTCACGTATGGATATTTCAGTCACAGCACCACTAAAGGAAGAAAAGCTCCTAAATCTTCTTGGATTCAATCAAGAAGGATAGTTCACAATCATCAGTGATCTATTGTAGCATCTGTTTCACAAAGCTAGGCTTTTAATCCCAAACTAATCCACTCTAAATTTAGGCATTTATAATGGGATTAAGGATGTATGCACAGTGAATTCCTGCTGTATTCAGAAAGAGAAGAGTATCTAAGAGTTTATCTAAAATCTAGAGATTCTACATAGGATTCTTCCAGAGTTTGCCAGTTGACTGATTGCTGGCCAGGGATTTTCTTCCTACATGTTTATTTTGATCTGCATCGGATATGTTCTGCCTTTGTGACAGCTGTTTCCCACAAGTTGAATGTGTGGATGACTCTAAGTCCAGTGCGTTTAGAGAACCAATCCGGGTACCAGATAGCACCCGTCTTTTGTCTACCTGAAATTCTCTGCTACATCTGTTGAAATGTGAACTGCAGTTAAGTCTTGTTACCCTTTTGTCATGTAGATCGGGACTATCTGGATTCAAAACAGCTCTGTTAGTGACAAGGAGAGGGCGGGGGAGAAGAGGAAACCTAGCAGTGCATGAAATGACATTTCAATGAGAAGTTTGCCATTCAGCTGACAGCTGAAATCTAAATTTTGGTGCGAACAAGAGCATGGAGTCACGTGGGCAGACTTTATGCGCTGCAAGGTCTTGAATTTATGAGGGATGAACTGATGCGGACATTTGAAAATGACAGTTCGTGGGGCATCAGAGCCAAGTGGTGGGAGGAATTGCACGGCTAGGGGAATACCCATAGGATATTACTGTGCTGTGCTATATGATATAAGTAAGGGCTATTGAATGCATTCGTGTAAAGTAAATAAATATACAGTAGGTAAATAAATAAATAAATAAAGCTCATCACTGTCACCAAAGGCCGTTCTGCTATTTATCAGAGAGACATGCTGTGTTTTCCTTTTGAATAGCACTGCTTTTCACTGTTGACAGATTCATGTAGGAGAATCTCAGAATCTTAAAGGAGAATTGGATGGATTTTTTTTTTGGCAGAATTAAAACACAGTGAATGATATTCTAAGGCAATCTGCATCAATGTGGTAGCCTTTCTGTAGTGGAGAGGGGAATTGCTATGTGAGAGGGCATTCAAGAAGAAGCCAGGGCAAGGAGTGACCCACCTAGAGATATCCAGAGCCACCAGTCCTCGTGGAAAACTAATGATCCACAGGGCAGGGAGAGGAGTAGGGGAGTAGCACATCCACGTGTACGTAGGCACCCAGACAGACCTCCCAAGGGCAACAGAATTCCAGTGGTTGGTTTCTCTGCCTGCAGCAGGGGGTTGGAACTAGATGATCTTTGAGATCCCTTCCAACTTAAGCCATTCTATGAATGAAATATTAAAATGTTTTTGCTGGCTTAGCCGGTTCAGTAAACAGGGAAAATTGGATGTAGAAAAGTCCAGTGTGTCTCTGAAAGTCTTGGAGCAAGACTCATTTTAATGAAGTAAGAATCAAGATACATTACACTGTCACCTCTGTTTTAATTAGAAAGGTGTTTTTCTTGCCACTGTACTTGCTACTGTAATTGATCTTTGATACTGCTTTTTACATCATTCTACTGGATCTTCTACTGATCACTTTAAATTGCAGAGAATGGTTATAGGTCATTATGTTTTTCATCTGAAGCTTAGTCTGATCTCCAGTTTCAGATGAGGTTAAGAACCAGAACCTGAAGAAGTGCAAATTCACTTTGCACTGTGCTAAACTGGCACTACCCTGCTCTACCTATTGATATGTAAATACAGAGGCAATGGAAGATGGTTAGAACCGTGTATCATTGAGAACATAGCAGGCACAGTAAGTTAGTTCCAGTCAGTTACTTCATGCAGCTCTTAAACTCAACTTTCCATCAGCATTCAGCTTGTACTCCTGAGCTTTATCTGTAGACGTTCCTGCCCCCTGTGCCAAAACATTGTTGGTTTTTGTTCTGTACTGTTGTGCTTTCTGCCATACAATAGCACTTCCATCTCAAAGAAATGTTTCTCAGCCATTCAGGTGTCCTAGGGTTTGTGGGTTTGGGATGTTGTTTCCCCCCTCCTCCAACCACTATTTCCATTCTTGTCTTTCCAATGCAGCCCTAACCTCTAACAAGGTATTAGAATAGCTCTAACAGCACAGGAAAATCATGCTGTGTATTTCATAATTGAAACAGAAGTGTAACGTAGGGAAAAGATAAAGAAGAGGTGAGAGGATTGAGCTACTCAAGCATAAGTGAAAGGAGAGAAGTTAAAAGATGGAAGTTGTATTGAGCATTTTCAGATCAAACATACTTTCTCCTTAAAGGAGACAGATGGGAATATTCAATATCAAAGAATTTGGAGAAGAGATCTTTAACCTACCTTATCACTGCTTTGGAAACTGATGTTGTGCAACTTTGGGCAAGCTGTTCATGTCTTTTTTCTTTAGCCTAATTTAGCCTGTTTTCTTTTTTTTCTCTGTTTTGCAAACTCTTCCAGGACATTTTAAGAAATAGAGCCGCTATTTAAAAAGTGTGGCCATAGCAAGGTTGTAACAACAATCAAATATGTTTTCTGATCTGAAAAAAGCCAAGGAATCATGATATGAAAGTCTCAGATCTAGCATCGTGTCTCTGAGTGCCCTCCATTAAAAGATGATTGAATAATATGTAATGCTCTATCAGCTACTTCCTTCATCCATACAGGATAGGAGATGAATTTAAACATTTGTTTCTGAATTGATTTCCAGATTAGGCTTCAATTCTCTGTTTAATCATAGACTTTTTGCAGGACTGGGAAAGCAATTAAATATAACATAACCTCAAATGACCCATATTAATCTAGATGAAGATATTCTTCCATGTTTGAGGAATGATACTGTACTCAGACTCCATGGTTTATAGGTAGTTAAAATAATATATCTCATACTAATTCTGTAGACCTGAAACAAGTTAGGATGAGACAAATGCAGAATCTTGTCAGGCCTTTTCATCAGAGAACAATTTAATGGTCAAATGGAAATCTGAAAAGTTGTTTTAAATTGAAATCCAAGTAGAATTTTCTTGAAAAGTTAAAAATGCTTAATCATCTCTTCCTCATATTCACATACAGAAAATGGCAAAAGAAAAATCTTTATTTGAAAGATAATCTCAGAAAAAATCATTGCCCATCATTAACTTAACAGGAGGTGTTTTTTTGTCCTTTTCTAGGTAAAAAAGGAGAATTTGAGCCTGCTATTTATTCTTGCTTTCTGAAGTTAAATTTTAGATTTGCAGCCTCTTTCTTTCCTCCTTTCTGTACATGATTTGAATTAAAAGAGGTAAGGCAGAACTTTTCTGCTCTGCCTTAGGACAGGAGAAACTTTAAAGTAGTATCCCTGAGACCTATATGCGGTGGGTTGATGTGTTCACATCAGTCAGTCTCCTGCTGTGATAAACACACAGGTCATTCGCATACAAACACCAATCTGGTTTTAAATCCTTTGAAGAAGTTTTCTAATTTTCTGTAAAATAGACACATTCTTCCCTCACTGTCCCTTCTGCTTCCAGCTTGTTGGTAGGCTACTGATTACTTTTCCTCAACCATAATATGAACCATGACAGCAAGAATATAAATATATATTACTCAAATCCCATTTACAGTAAGCCAACAGCAAGAACTGACAGCGTTAAGGAAGAAGAGAAACAGAGGGACCAAACTTAAGAAATAAAATTTCCCATTAGAATGCAATTAACCTGCCACTCACCCACCTTTTTATTTATGGACTCTCAGATGAAAACGTTTGTGTATTTATGTTATGACAGCATCACAGTTTTTCCTTCTTACTTGTCATAAACCAAGATCCAAAGAGATTCCTGGTGAAATTCAGCCACTGGACTCACTTTTGTTTTAAAAATCAGCTACCAGCAGATCACTGGAAATTTGGAGTATCCCAAGGAAATATGATAGAGTAATGCTAATTCTGTGTTTATATCTTGATGTTTGCTAATGGTGATAGATACAATAGATCCACTGGTAAGTCGGCATTACCTTCAAGTTATTTTCTGGTGGTTTAGGGGAGCCTTCCCTGGAAGTACAGGAGCACTGATCCTGCTTTACATGAAAGTCTGTGTATCCTGCCAGTGACTGGCAACAGAAGTAAGCCTAACTGAGTTCTGATCTTTATTAGTAGTGGCACATTATGGTTAGATATGGCCAAGTAAATGGTTCTGCAGGATCAAACTCCTGTCTTTATTACACAGTGGTGTGGAAGGACTGCCCAATATGTCCACATCTTCTCTTATCATTTAAAATGTTAAGACAGAAGAAAGGGAACTTAGCAAGAGCAAATCAGATCAAGGTTGCTGTTTGTGTTACACTGGGACATATGAATTTATTTTTCTTATTCCATCACCTTTGCCCCCTTCTGAGTTTTTAAAAATGTGGGAGATGAAATAGTTAAAAAAGGAAATACACCAAAGTAAGGTAAATTTGTGTTGTGTTATACATAAGATTGTTTCCTGTGTCCAGATGAAGTGCAAACACAGAACAGAAAGGTTTCTTCCTTTCCTAAGGGCTTCCAATGTAAATATAAGAAAAGAGGTTATAGACAAATGCAATTATAGGAAAATACAAATGAAAAACGACAGAATTGAGCAGTGGCCTCAGGAATATGAGTTGCTAATGTCTTTACACCTCCATATATTATATTTATTTTTTTATTTTGCAAAGTAATTTCATCTAAAAAAGTACATACAAAGAAAATGCCATTTTTTAAGATACATTTTTATAACATATCAACACAATGTTAGAGAGCTCAGCTGGCTCCACTATTGGTGATGAGCCCAAGAAACTGAGCAAATTGCTTAGCTTAATTTGCCTCTGTTTCAGCTTGCACCACTGGTCTGCTCTAGGTATTTCTAACATTTGCCTCTTGGTGAATATCCATCTTTTGCTACACTGCATGTCTGTATAATGCATAAGATTAACTGCCTCTCAGTACTTTGCTGTCACTGTAATGCTAATAATAAAAATAGTAAATCTTTCTGAGAACAACAACAGACAGCAAAATTAAGGTGAAATTTTTAGAAACTGCAGTGCCACTTTCTAGTGCTAGTGATGCTGAACTGGATTTTGACAGACAGAAATCAAAACAGTGCTATTGGTTCCAACAAAACTGTGCCAGTTTACATTACATAACATTCAAGCTTACTAAATAAAGTCTTGAGCATATGGCTTTTACAGTTATGATTTTTTTTTTCTCATTTTTCCCCTGAAGAATTGGAAAAACCCTACTGTCTACCATGAGGAGATCTAACATATTAAATTAGATCACCAACCAGATATATTAGATCAGCATCTGTGCTCCCAGAACAGGCTTGCTTACTGGCAGTAATACAAGCTGACAGCTTTAGGATCGATCATCTTATTAAAACTTTCTTTTTTCTTGCTTTCTCTTCCTTGAAGGAACTTGGCAAAGTTTATTTGCTTGTTTATATCTGTCTGTTTGTTTTCTATAGTTCAGAATTTCTCTTAGTAATACTTCCGAAAGAAATAGATTTGCCTCAAGTAGCTTATATTAAGCTAGGACACAATAATAAATCAATATTTGGAATAATACATAATGTCTTGATAATTATACTAATAATGATTGGCATCCTCCTAGTACCTTTCAACCCCAAATCCTAAGGCACTTAATTGAAGGACTACAGATTTATGGGTTGGGAGAGAAGATGGAGAAAGATCCTGAGCTGCACTAGGCTGTCAAAGCTTCTCTGATGTTGCTTGTGCTTGTGTTAACTATGCATTATTTTTTTTGCTCACAGGACTTTCATTGTTAACCATAAAAATAGGACAATTTTCCGTATAAAGCAAGAATCCCTAAGAATTTTTTTTATTATTATTATTTTTTTTAATGTTGATTTCTCAGTGGGTAAAGGGATGTAAAAGATCAATACTTCGGAGGGTTTGTAGGAGCTTCTTGGAGCTGTCTGTACTGTGGGAATCCTCATTTGCTGCAAAGATGGTGGCAATAGGGACTAACAGCAGGCCAGGGAAGTCAGCAGCTCTCTCTAGGCTGTGGGGTAATGTCCCATTGTGTTGATACCATTTTAGTCCTCAGCTCAAGAGCAACAACAACAACAAAAAAAAAACAAAAAGAAAAGAACATATGTATTAAAAGATGCTGCTGGGCTCTCGAGGCTGAGTGGGAAGGACGTTACACACCTGCAAAGGCTGTGAGCTCTAGCACATTAAGGAGGAGATGTTGTGCTATTCAGTCTCATGCTCCTTCACAAAGAGAGAGCAGTTATTAGCATTAATGGCTGTAGTCATGGGAGACAGGTAAATACATTTTCTATTAAGATGGTATGTGTTACAGTGGCTAATGGTCAAAGCAGTATCTGGACACCCCTTTCACTGTGATCTGACCAGTGCTGCAGATTTTGTGGAGCTTCTACAAGCACCGTGAAAATGTGTAGCTGACAGGGACATGGCAAATATTTTAAAAGTCTGCTTTGTCTCAGACTGAATTCTGTGGTAGCTGAAAAGGCCCCAGATGTTGTAAAGCTGTCAATGAGCCTGTGTGCTCTTGTGCAGATCAATGCAAGAGGAGTATGGGAGGGACTTCTTCACAGAGGTACATAGATTTATCCACAGGGTCATAGCCTTTGATGAGCCATATATGTCCTCCATTTCATAAATGTTTCAGTGGGACTGTTCACAAGAGGAAAGGTAATACAATGATTTGCCTATAAGCGTGGCAGGCAGAAATGCAATGTGCAGCTGGAGAGTGATAAGAGAGATTGATTTCTTTTTCCCATTCCTTTTCACTTTATTTCTCCTGGATAGCAGCAGCACTTTTGTTCATCAGTACATTGCTTTCTCCTATACAGTGGTAAATTTCCCAGTGAGTTCAAGCCTATTACAGATAGGTATATTGAATAATCTGCCTCTTTAAAAGGGAACTGTCTTTTCATGGAAATTGCTCTGGTGATCAAGTTGTTCCTTTTCCACTACTCTTTGTACTTTTCACCAGGCTGTAAGAACAAGAACACCCTATGTCATACAAATAAACAAATCCTAATCCAGTGGTAAATTAGAGAGAGGCTTACTTCAAACTGGTTATTTTTCCAGCTGGCTCTCATTTCTGTTCTAGATAAGGTATTAAACCATCTGCAAGATTTTTGTGCAATCTCTGCTTGTATTTAGGCTGCAGATGAAGAAACGTCAACACAAGCGTGATAAATTGGAAGTTTATTCTGCAAAGCACTGGCACACAGACAAACAAACACTTCATTAGCACGATCATAAACAAAAGAAAGCCCACAGAGTTCCCATTAATGTGTCAGTAAATTGCTTCATGGTGAGAAAACACCCTGCACATCATCCTTGGGAGATGCTGGTGGGCTGGAAGCAGCAAGCCTCTGCCCCTGTGAGAGGAGGATGTGGGGGGGGGAAATCCTCCACTCACCCAAGGGCAAGTCCTGCTGGCCTATTTCTGGTTGCTGCTGGGATACTACAGCTCTGCAGGAAGAAAAGCATTTGGGATCATCTGTGTCTGAGAAACAGTTCAAAATAGTTTTAATGTTGTTTATCTTTCTTCAATCAAAATAAAGAATAGGGCTGAGGAACACATTCCTTTAGAAATACTTTGTTTTCCTATTATTCTTTTTCTTCTGGTGGTTTTTTTTTTTTTTTTTTTTTTTTTACTATAATACTACCTGATTCATAGAATATAGCCATAGAATTCTTAAGGTTGGAAAATACCTTTAAGATCACCAAATCCAGCCGTCACCACGATGCCCACTAATTATGTCCCCAAGTATCACATCAGTGATAGGTGCTGATGGATTGTGTATTGCACGCTGAATAATTTCCTTTGTGTTTTATCAAATAACTATTTCATATTCTAACTTTGGACAGCCTAATGTTCAGGTTCTCTAGAATCAAAGAAGTCTGAGCTGCTTTCATCCTATCCCTTGCAAATTCAAAAGATTTTAGTAGGACAATTCAGTGAAACTAAAAACATACATTTCTTTCCAAATTACACTTTTCTTCTTAAGAACCTGAATAAATTTGCTACCACTAACAATTTTAAATGCTTTATTTAACACACTATTTCAGAACCAACATAGCAAGATAAGAATTCTCTTTTACTGGAAGGATCATTCACATACAATGGTTTTCTTACAGGAGCTCTTCTCCATCAGTTGTGGTGGGACTGGCTCTTTAAACTGGGACAAAGAGGTGTAGCAAGGCTTTATTATTATTATTGGTAATTTCCTTTCTCTCTCTCCTACTTCCTCTTCTGTACCTGTATCACAAAGACCTGTTGCTTTTTGGCTGCTTCCACCTAGCAAGTATTCTGTTTTATTTTATATTTGTTTGGTTTTATTTTTCTTTGTGATAATTGGGCAGTTCTTAGCATAGTCACTTCAAGCCTAAATCTTTCATTTTGAGTGGGATTTTGTATAGAAATTTAACCCTGAAGAGAGCTAGAACTGGAAATGTCTTGTGTGCTGTGACTTCCAATAAAACATTTAAAGAAAAGGCCATGGATACAGGAAAACAATCCTGCAGACTCACCATTGAATTGTTTGTCTCAAAAGTTATGTTGCAGTTTTATCTGTACCTCTTAAGTAGTACTTTTATTTGCATGTATATGGTTTGAAAGACTTTCTTTGTGTTTTTAAGTTTAGATACTTTGAAGATGTTACACTGTCTGCTCCTGTATTCTTAATATGGCTACTAGAATCATTTCTGAACTGGATACTTTTCCTTCCCCTCAGTTCTTTTTTTTGTCACTTTCTTTATTTCAGGTTTGTACAAGATTGTGCATTGCATTGTTCAAGTCTCTTTTTCTCTCTCCTTTTTAATAATAATTTCTATGTGTATTCCTGTGTTGTGGATGGGGCTCAACTTGCAAACAGCTCAAAAATCTTGGTTCTCAGTTGTAAACATGCTTATATTTCATACAGTTTTTCTCTCTTTTCCTTTTCTGAACAGGGTCAGGTGTGACTGGGAAGTGATCTTATCATGTTAAGTACTTCGAAGGGTCATATGGCTTATCCTAGTTTAATAAATTAGATAACTTCAATTAATTGCAGAACGCAAAGAAATGATCAAATCAAACCCACCATTTTTTCTACCACCTCGTTTCTTATTTACTGTATCACTTAGGTTAAATCTTGGTATTTTCAAGTGTAGAATTAATCTCTGTGCATGAGAAAATGACTGTTTTCTCAATTCTGTGTTTTAAAATGAATACTGCTGATACTTATGGTTGCCTCAGAATTAGCTCTGCTCATTTAAGCTTGATATTGTCTGACACTTACTGCTGCAGATGTATTTACATCTCAATTAAAAAATTATAAAATTGAGAATTTAAACAGAAGTACCAATTCTGCAATATTCTATGTTCCCTGTGTGAGTAGCATTTCAGTTCCATTCATTCAGAGTTTTTGTCAAGCATTATGTTTTGTGTTTGCATTTGGCATGATGTCAGATGTTCACACCATCACTTCCTTCTTCCCACTCCTCCCAGAAATACGGTAGGATTTTACTGTGATTTTTTTTTTCCAAAGTGGTTCCCTGGAAATGTGGCTCCTCAGTTTTACAATTTGCTTTTCTTTCAATTCTGTAAACTTATCATTACCTGAATACAGAGAAATTCTTTGGCATTTAGCATACAGAAAACTGTGCTTAAAATAGCATTACCATTGTACAAGCCAATAAGCCCTGAAGAATTCATGTGAAAGGCTGAAATTATGTCCTTAACATACACACTTTTCCTTCTTTGTACTAAGAACACTGGTGATGAAGTGTCATCCTTAACTTCGAATTGCACAGCATCTGTTTGTTTGTACCACAGCCCAACCCTAATGTTATTTAAATCTAATTTTGAGCATAAGAATACTAAATCATACCCTGACGATTCAGCCCAGCAGCCAGGACTATGGTAGTTGGGAGGTTATAATTTCTGTTGTGTTCATTTTATGTTCAAGCATCTATGCCTAACCAGTTAAGTTATTCTTAAAAAATAGAGATGGAAGGGAATCGAGATTGTATTTTTGGAAATAATATTATGGAAGGTTACCAATCTGTTTACTTCTTTTAAAGTTCCCTATGAATTCTCCAGAACAAGGAAACTCTGAATTTCTTGCAGCATTTTATGTCAGGACTGAAAGTGGTATGGTGTTTATCTCTTCCCAGATTTGTTTTGGTTTTCCTTACAACATTCACAGAAAAACATATGCATATATAATATATACACAACATATGTCAGCTGAGGAATACTGAAAGCTGAAATGAGCTTCTATCAGAAGAAAAAGGTAAAAATAATTTGAGAAAAAAAAAAAACACACTGAAAATCATCTAAGCCTGCAAATGGTGGCATGTTTTCTCCAAATGAGGACTGTTTTTGAGTGCTTGCATAATTTTGTCTGATATTTACACAGGTTTAAGTGGTGAGAAATTCATCTACTAATTGTTGTTTTTTTTTTCTTGAAGAGGTTTTGTTTTGTTTTGTTTTGTTTTGCTGCATGGATTGCTTCTTTTGATTACTTTTTTCTTTTTGCTCACCAAAACCTGTACCATCAGCTTGCTTCCTTTGAGGAAACATCTGATTTCATAAAGGAGAAGAATATGCCTTTCTAAGGCAAAGAAATATGAGCAATCACACTCTTTCTTTCACATACCCTGCGCTTATTCATGTCTTTCTCCTAATTTTTCATCTTTCATATGTGGCCTGGAGCAGAATCTCATCTATTTACACTAATGGGAAAAATATTGAAAAATAGTAGATCCTTTCCAAGCTCCATTAGCTAAGCAATATGATGTATGTTGATGAAAGGTGCTGACAGACTCTTGTATCTGAGATCTGGGGAATAGTTCTATATCTGGCATCAGCTCCATTGCTCAAAACTCACTCTTAACATTACCACTTAGAAAAGGTGCATGATGGGCACCAGCTTACTTCAGCATGAAATGTGCAAAGAACTTGGCTACACATCTTTTTCTCTCATGCAGACATTCTTGTTTGAGCAAAGCCTGTGGCTTTGCAGGCAGAGAGAACCCCCAAGCACCTTACTATCTTCAGGCTTCCTCGATGAAAACAGCGCTTTTCACCTTCCTTGTACTGTTGCTTTCCAAGGTATTGTGCATTATGTGCATCATGGAGCCATATCCATGCAGTTGTTGAACATCCACAAATCCAACTGATCTCTGTGGGAGATGCAGCTACCAAGTTGTACCCCATCTCTTTGATGGGATTGTCTGATGTGAGTAATAACAAAAGCTGTTAAAACTCACAACTACCTTGTAACATCTGTTGTAATTTCAACCTACCTCCTAATAGAAAGTCAAGCTCCATTTGTTTACTGCCAGGAAAATGAAACTGGTTAATTGTTGCATGTAAGTGGCTATACTATTCCAGCTGGTATTCAAAGCCTATGCAACTTTTCTGCACTGGTTGACACATGGAGTTTGTGATATTGTATCTCCAACTAAAGTTATGCAAAGTTTTAAGAAAGAAAATTGACGTATCTGATGTCAATAAGGCACTGTTGTGTTGACTTTGAGAACCTGGGTCCTAAATCTGGGCCACCGCTTTTGCAATTATGTTCTCTATGTTTACCTGAGTCCAATAGGTGGATATATCTTTGTAATATTTTGCAATTAGTCTGCATTAATATAACCTTTCTTCAAGGTTAAGTAGAAAAAACTGTGCAGGCTTCTGGTTCATTAAAATATTTTCCTTGCAGTTTAAGAGGCTGCTTGATTCTTCTGTAACTGCTTTACATATGGATATGATAATCAGTTAATAGGTTATGTCCAGTTCAGATAGCATTCATTTGCTTTTAGTTAACAAATCCCATGTCATTTTAGCCATTCCTCAGTCTTTTGGACAGATACAAGCTGTGGTTTTGAAAAACTGTAGTTTTGTGCCTCTGGTCACTTTGCAAACCTTTCAGTGGGATTTTTGCTTTTTATTCATGAGAATGAGAAAGTCTTGGTTGTGAACACGTGGATGGGATTCCCTACTGAGCTTCTCCTGGGTAAAGGAAGACTAAATGAGTCATCATTTATCTTTATTTGAGTTCTCAAAAAAATTTCAATTTTATAAAAGCTTTCCATGATTCTTCACGTAATTTCTTGTAGTGGTTCATTCTACCATTTTTAAGATCTCACTTTGTAGAAGAAAGAGTATTGATTGCATAAGTTATTTCATTGATGGATGCTATAGAGCTGCTGGGAGTTAGGAGACTAGAATTAATCTTTTGACTTACTTTCCCTTTGTATCTGTCTTTATAAACTAGACAACTTCAATACTAGCTCTAGAGCTTCAGCAGCAGTAGTCATCTTTTTATTATGTGTTGTCATAAACTGTTCTAATGATCCTCTTCTCCTTCATTTTTCCCCCCATTTCTATTATTATGATGTATTTTTGTTTGTTTGTTTATTTTGTTTATTTTTTACATCAGTGTTTTGTGGTTGGTTTTATACCCTCATTCTATTATGGCCCAAGCCTACACAAGACACGTGGGCTGGGTGTCTGGGTGTTGCCTTTTATTAACGATGCACATGACACCAGTAGAGCTGCTGCTGTTTCTAACTGGCTTTGGATCCAGAGCATAAGGCTTGAAGCATATGCCACATCCTTGTCTTCAAAATGCAGCATATGTGAATGCACGAACACAAACTCAGTGTGCGTTTGTGTGACAATTATGCTGTTCTGATAGTTGCCATGGGAATACAGCCATTTCCCATGGCTTCTCTCTACAGAGCTTTTGGATATGATAGCCTGGCAGCTCAGAAGCTTCTGTAAAAGTAGAATTCTTTTGCCACATCAGGTGCTTTGAAGCATTTCTCTAGAGGGGGGCTTTGGGTTTGGAGTTGTAAAATACATAGCAGTTGGCATCATCTCTATAGTTACCTATGGCTGTGTGTTGACTCTGCTGAAGCTGTCAGACTCCTGAGTGAGGTTTGCATGTAAGAAGAATAAAATTTTGTGATCCTTGTGTGATACTGTAGTTTGTTTTTTTATTAGATGTTCTTTGTTTTGAAAGAGTCTTCAACAACTGATATTTAAAATAACATCTTCAACAATCTGAAAACAAAGTTCAAATTAAATGTTTTTTTAATATTAAAATTGAACAGAAGGTTTTCTTTTCTATGAGTGTGTGCTGACCTATGGACTGGAATAACAATTTATAAAAAACACATTCTTGGTGCATAGATTGAGAGAATCTTGTTTTCTTAGTGTGAGTTTCTAGGATATATAACAAAGAAAAAAATAAAGGCAATAGCAGATAACAGAGAGTAGTCAGTTATTAAAAATCTATGGACATCAGAGGTGGTAATTTTGCCTTTTGAAAATTAATAGGGTTGTGCAACTAAATTTCGTTCATATTTTTCTTAAAGCATATATGTTGGTAGTCGTAAGAGTGTGTTTATGTGGTGGGACAGATTTTGTTGCTCTTTTCCAATTACTTTCCTAGAGTTATGGTATATCATAAATTTGAAGCACTGATTAAACAAGGTATTAGCCATTTAAAGGCTACAGAGCACTCTTTTTCCTGAAGCCAAAGCATTCAGAGACAGTAAGATACATGGAAGAAGTTGCCTAGCATTAATAAGTTCGAGTAAATAAATGTTTTCACTCACTTCAAAAGTTGGTAGGAAGTCTTTATTACTACTTAATTTGATCCATTTTTAATGCTTTCTGTGTGTTTTTAACCTTGTAACTTCTACTTGAGTTATGCCATATATTTTGGAAAGCTTTTAGCTTTGATCTATTAATGATTTCTCCTAATGGCTAATCAGTTCACTGTTAACAGTGTGTTAACACTCTTGTACTGTGATATATATATATATATATATATTTGGTCTGAGTTTTCTAGGCATTTGCTCTTACTCTTAAAAACTCTGCTTGTCAATTGTAGGCAAGTTTCTTGATATCGAGAGGTTTTATTTGCTTTTGGAGCTTCATACACAGTGTTACCTTGTTCTCTAATGGCTCTCACAGCTCTTTTGTGATTCTCTTCAGCCTTTGATGCAGTTGTTCTTCCACCATAACCTTAGGGAGGACCAAAATTCTTCTTTCCCTCTACAGAGTACTTGTCAAGGTATCATGCCAACCCCTTAATCCACAGTATCATGCTGCTGGGGTTATTTTATTCCACCATATCTTATTCAGATACTTGGTTACCTCTGTGTTTCTGATAAAGAAAAATGCTGTGCTGTTTTGGAGTTAATCTAAATGTTTTAATACGTCTTGTGAAAATAAATGTTTTCACTGAAGCAGAAAATGTGAAGAGTCCACATTTCTTGAAATGTAAAATAAGGATTAGAGGAATTGGTGAAATGATTGGATTTCTTCATGAGAACTACAACACCCCAAGGGTCTGTAGCTGTCTTTCAAGGGTCTGTAGCTGTCTTTCTCTGTTTTAAGACTCTCACCATAGGTTACTTTTTTCAGATATTATTCTTTAGCATTATAATTACTCAAACATTCACCCTATGGTATGCTGACCCAGTGGTTCTTTGTATTTAAGACTGCTAAATCTCTACTAATGTATGCATTAAAAACAAATAAAATAATGATGTGGATGAAGCTAAACAAAGCACACAATTAATTAGATTTCATTTTCTGTTGTGATGAATTCCTGGAGTTCTGTGGGCACTGACCAAAAATACATTTGCTTTTCTCGTGTAAGGTAATTGGATTACTAGGTGGTATGAGTCTTTAATCTTTGCCGATAGAGTGAGATAAATGTCTGCTAAATACACTGAACAAACAAGATTAGCTTAAGAAAAATAGTGACAAAAAAGGTGATGTGAAAATAGAGGCTTAAGCAATATTTCTTCTGGTGATGGAAAGGAAAAAGCTGTTGTCACTCAGCAGGTTAAACATACTGTGATGATGTGGGGTAGCTGCTTCTCTGCACAGTTTAATGTCTTTCAGAGCACACTGAATTTTGAAATTGCATGCCTCCTTTAGATGGCTGCAAAGGTGTCTGTTTTTCAGTGAATGCTTGTCTGAAAACATTAAGGAATCGTGCTTTGTGAGGAATTTTCAAACAAGGATTGGAAAAATTGAGGTTTTTGTAGTCATTTCTAGGGTTGAAAATGGGCATCTGTTTTTTCATCCTGCATTCAAGAGTGAAAATACAGCAGAGGTTTGTTTTATTTATTTTGGTATTAGAATGTATGAAGAAATATGACAAAAATAAAATGGCTTTACAATTCTGGTAACATCCTCCCAATCACTATGCTAAAAAATACCAATGCCAGTCATCTGTGTCTAGTCCATAGACCTTCATTCGAGCAGAAATAAAGCTCAAAAATAAAGAAAATATGATGGGCTTCGCTATTTGGTGGTGGAAGATAGATAAATTGGGGTTGTGCTACCTTGAGATTGGAAGCAATTTCTTGTTGAAGACCTTTCCTCCCAGCCTGCAATTTCTGCCCTGCTTGAACACTGAGACAGTACTTGATCTCTTCTGAATCTCTCAGAAGCACAGGAGAATATGATTCTCATCTGGGAGAAATGGATGCTGAGATCTGGGCACCTCTGTAGATTTTCAGGACCTTCCCATATGGCTGGATTTTTAAGGGGGTAACATGTGTCCAGCTTGTTTCTTTCTTAATTTTGATTAAGAAAACGTGAAGAAAAACTAGTAGTGATTAGAAGCTCCTCACTTTTTTTCAAGTCCATTTTGTGTAAGAAGCTACTCTCTAAAAACTCATTCTGAAGGGTAATTTTAAGGCCATTTTTCACCATAGCAGATATAAGGGATATAGACTATTCTGAAATATTCACCTTTTTGGGAATGCCTGTTCTGTTACATTTAGCAAGGTCAATGGAATGCCAGTGAGAAGATGCGGTGAGGTAACAGCACAGAAAAAATGTAATAAAGATGAGAGGAATGTATCAGTGGTCAGGATCTCAGATTTCCCTTGGCAATGAATTTATCTCACCAAGCTGAGTCTTATATGATTAACCAAGGTCTTCTGGATGGAGAACAGTCTCCACAAGCCAGTTTTCTCCAACATCCTCAGGAGGCTGTCTGCAAGTATGGAGACCATGTGAAACAGATCCTAACATAAAATCTTTGCCTTCCTCCCAAGTTCACTTTGATATAAAAGCTATGACTTAAAGCACTTTTGTTTTCTATTTTTGATAAAGCTTTTAACGCTTCTTCAGTTTTGTCAGGAGATGATGTGCATTCTGGTTTGACTGATGCTCTCCGTCTCATTTCTTCCAAATTCATGCATTCTCATAGCATATGATGTGGCTTTTTTTCCCCCCAGAAAAATGTAGAATCACATTTCTAGACCTATCCAGTCCTATTCAGTAACTCTGATCTCATTCTTCTGGCTTTTCCTTCTCAGTCCATGAAGGCAGGGCCATATCTTGTGGATTGAGGCAGTCCTTCACCCTCAGTCACACCCCAACTTTCAGTTTATTACCAACTTCCGTCTTCCTTCTGAACAAACACACAGTGGTTTCCTGCAGGGAAAAATCAATGCCTTCAAATTTAGTCATGAATGCCAGAGATTCATTTAGGCCTGGAAAGTTCATTCATATGACATTCTCAGTGTTAGTGTATAGAAATACTGCAGCAGACTTGTAGCTTTGAAGGAGTGAGTTTAAAAATCGGAAAATATGGCAATTGATGGCCAAAAAGAGACTGCATGGGGGAGAAAATACACAGCCACTTGTAAGCTGCAATCTGCTGTAACCCAGAGCATTCTTTTTCTTTTAATTTCATCTTTTCTCTGTGTTTATTTATTCCAACAGAACAAGTTTTTGTCCAGAAGATAAGTTGTGCTGTGAATAAAATACAGAGTTTTGCACAAAGAGCTCTATTTTAAACTGGTATTGACCATTTATGAAGTCATTGTGGAAACTACTCAAATAGAAATGTGAAGATTCTGGCTCTTCTTTTTGACTGGGGAGGTTACACATTGTGTAACTTTTTTGCTTGTATAACTTGCATCATGCCACTAAAAGTATTAGGGGTCTTTCACATATGTCAAAGATAGAACAATTCTACAACTCTGGACATAAAGCAGCTCCTGACCTTGCTATATGAATTGCTTCCAGGTAAAGAATTAGAGCTTAAATGATTTTTTATTTTTATTTTTATTTTTATTTTTGTATGGGCTCCCTCTTTGCCTTATTTATTGTATTATAGTCAAAGTAAATATCACTAGAGAAACAGACCAACACTGCATGAGACAGAATAAAGATGCAATATCTACACTTCCTATGCTGAAGAAACTAAGTAGGAAAAATAGACAAAAGAAACAAGGAGGAGAAAAGAAGAGCCAGTCCTTCTGTGAGTGCTGGCAACCTGAAGTTCAGTCCTCATTCAAGGTCACTCAAGAGTTGTGATTTAACCAGGCTTTCTGAATCTGAGGCCAGCATCACAATTGTGAAAATATCCCTTCATCCAGAAGTTTGCGGTCACTTGACATTTGTGCTGACACCTGATATTCAACTTCAGCGTTTTATTTTTCCCTAGAGCCATACTGGCTTCATTTTGTATGGAGTTTAGGAAGGGAAAAAAGAAAAACAAAAGCAGGAAATGGACTGTTTGTTGTGAAGGCTTCTCTACGTGCAAAGAGTTCTGCTGACTTGTTTCTAGTGGATCTGTACCAAAAAGAATCTGAGCAACTAAAACCTTACTATAAGATTAGATCCCTAACTGACTACTGTGTTTGGTGATCATTTGCAGTGCTAGTTGAAACAAAAGAGGTATCTTGTCTTTTCAGCATGAACAGTGTAGGAAAGCATTTACTAGCACAGATCAGGAGAGTTACTATTTTTCTGGATTTACTTGTTTACAGTCCCTGAAGTTCCCCCAGGCTGAAGAAACAGGCTGAGGAATATGAGAGTAGGAAGATCCTATGAGAATGCAGCAGACCAAGGTGGGCTCACCAAATCTGTCGGTTTGAGCTGTTAGAATTACTGATGTCAGTAGGTTTGGAGCATTTTCAGAAAATCTGGGGATTGGCAACTTTGGGCATGATCTGAAGAAAAAACTATACAAATTTTTAGAAGTGCCCTTTGTTTTCATGATATTAAAGTATTTCTCGCATGCTGCCCACCCATTTGGTTCAGAGAAAGAGGGGCTGAAGAGAGGAAGCAGAAGTAAGGCTGTGCCTACAAGGTGTACAGCTCTGCACAGAGGTACCTCTGCTAGGTAAAGTTACTGGAAGGGGCCACCTTGTGGAAGCCAAAAACACAACCACACATTTCTGCAAACAGTGCAATCACGCACACACGTATGTGTATGTATATATATGTGTGTGTGTGTGTGTGTATTGTTTTGGGGGCTGATTATCAGATAGTAGTACTGACTATGCTTATAAAACAAAACAAACGAACAATTTTATTTATTTATTTATTTTTTTAATTTTGTTTTTGACAATTCTGTCACTGCACTTTCATGGGCTGACATACAAAGTGCTTCATTTGCAGCATCTAACCCAATGGAGGCAAACAGCTTTGCAATTTAAATTTCATGTTTTCACAAATATCTCCCTCTTTCTCTTTCTTTCCTTTCTCTTTTGTACCCAGCTGCCACGCCTCCAGTGTACTGCAGGACCCAGTAGTTATTGGCAGTGTTTTATTACGTGGGTTAGATGTCTTTAATTGCAATTTTTGCTTTTTTTTTTTTTCTTTATCAAAGATAAAAAGGTAAGACACTCATTATCCTACGATGGGGTGAGTGCCAGAAAAAATAGAATAATAGAATCGTACAATCATTTGAATTGGAAGAGACCCTTAAAGGCCATCTAGTCCAACTCCCTGCACCAAACAGGGACACCTGCAGCTCAGTCAGGTGCTCAGAGCTCCTCTGGGGATGGGACATCCACCATTTCTCTGAGAAACCCATTCCAGTGCCTTGCCAGCCTTCTCATAATAGCATTTTCCTTATATCCAATCTACATCTCCCTTTTTTTAGTTTGAAACCATTTCCCTTTGAAATCATTTCCCCTTCTCCTATTACAACAGATTCTGCTAAAGAGTCTGCCCCCCTCTTTCTTATAGCCCCCCTTTAGATACTGAAAGCTGCTATCAGGTCTCTCTGGAACCCTGGAAATGTTATGCAAAAGGCATTCTTGATGTTGGTGTATGCCTTCCCTGAAAGGGAAGATTAAAAAAAAGAGAAATCTTGTTAAAAACACATAATCCTGTGCAAAATAGTTGAAATTATCTTTGAAAACATGTTTGAAGTCATCAAATAGAATAGAAGAGGGAGCTGGTTTTAACTAGAGAGGAAATGTGTCAAATGAGCTGTGAATAAGTGTGGCGGTTTTTCTCTTTGGGGAGGCAGAGACAAGTTGTTTTTAAGGTACGTAAATGAAGGTTGAGTGACTATATGACATCTAATAAATTATAGGAGTGCAAGTCCATCTCCTGAGTGCTTTCTTGCAGTCATCCCTGTTGGGATCTTAGGAAAAAAAAGAATATTTAATTGAGTCCTTGTGCTCCCTGGCATAATGGCAGAGTATTATAGCAGAACCCAGAAAAACAGACTAGTAATGTGACAAAGCCATCAAAGAAAGAGAAATCAGAGAATAATTGTGTACAGTCAAGGCAGCCGACTGGTGATGGCAAAGGATGCCCCATTGCTCTGCTGGGAGTACCAAGAGCTGTTAGTCTGAAAACAGCCTATGTTAACACAGTTTATAGATCAGTGTCTCCTTAATGAAAGGAGTAGTGGGTGAGCTGATGTTAATGTCAGATTTATGTTAACATGCACCATGGAAATCAATACAAGGTAACACTGTTTGCATAGAGTAAACAGATTTCTGGCATGCTTGTTGCTTTTGATTATCCAAAATTATGTACACAGAACTGTGAGTTTGTAATGCATTGTACATATCAGGGGGTAGCTGTCCTGTATTGAAAAACCAGCACATTTCAGTAAAGCACAAGAAGGAGCTTAGAGCTGATTTTACCTGTTGCTTGACAGAGAGGCGTGGACTGGCTTTTGCTACAGTGTATTTCTTTAGTTGGAATCTCATTCATTTGCTTGCACACCAGCTTGCTCCTGGGGCACTCTTCAGCTCTGACAGGAAAGTGCAAACCGAATTCTTTCAGTGGAGGGGAGTGTGTGTGGGAAATCTTAGATACAGCCAAAATAAAGGTCTTACAGAACCTGTTCTCAAGGGAAAAGGTACGTGTAAGGATGTTCAATATCTTCCCTTCCTTGCCATGCAGTTAGATCTGAAAGGCCATATGCAAATCTTCTTGTCAGAAATAGTATTTGATCCCAACTGGACTGATTTCAAATGCTTTTTGAAATCCTAATCCATTCTCTCATCAGTGGCTGAAATTTTGATCAGCTGCAGACTCTAGTGTGTTTAATAAAAAATTGGAAGAATTTGCATCTCTGAAGCTCTGATTTTTTCCTCCCATATTGTGGTACTACCTATTTTATACCTTTAATATCCAGTTGTTGATTTAGTACAGCTTTTTTTCTAGCAGAGCCACTCATGCTCTTGGTCTCATGCCTCTTAATGAAACACAGATTATTTACAGCTAATGAAACTCACAGCAGCCCATTTTAATTTGAAGCTAATTTTTCTGGACCCAACCAAAGCTTATAAACCAACAAGAGCACAAGCGGGGCGTGACTGAGGGCCTGAGGCTGCTCAGTCTTCAGTTCCCTTCCCTGGTCCCGTGCTACCAGAACTTATTTCTTTTCATAAAGAACCAAGAAAGTGATGCTCCCAGCAGGACTGGTTGAAGGGGAAGCAGAGGAGTGTTGCCAGCCCTTGGCTGCTGCACTGTGTGATGAACTGAGGATCAGGCTCTCAGCAAAGCCTTTGTGCCTCAGAGGCAGAGAATATCAAGCTTCATATACAAGATCTCATTTTCCAAGAGTGCAAGCTTATTTTCTCACATCCCCAGATGAGGAGATGTCTCCGGTTTAGAACCTGCTATGTTGCATCTGGTCCTTTTGGCCTGTCTGGGATCTGTTTCATTACAGCAGAAACTTTTTCAGATAAGTGGATATAGAATCACTTCACAAAAGAGCTTACTTCTCTCTAGTTCTCTCCTACCCTGAAATGGCAGGTTAGTTTTGTACAGAGAACTGCTAACAGGACACGTCTTCCAGATCCTAAGGGAGCACAGTTCCTTTTTGTGGCAGAAAACTTTTACACAGATTCCTTCATAAGTAAGAAAAGTGAGGAAAAACAACAACACCACACACAAAATGTCGATCTTTGCTACAAAATCACTCCAGACATTCCTTTCTGGGCTGCGTGATATTTGGTTTCTGCACCACAGGATGGAAGACTTATTTTCTCACTGCTTCTCCCAAACACATCAGTATTAATAATCCAACTAATAAATCTAAAAAAGATTTCCCCCCCTGTACACACACACACACACACACAAATAGCCTGTGTGTGTTGTGTTTTCGTTGAGATAATATTTCTGCTTTGTTAAACTCAGAAGCATTTATTTTTCCTTCCATCATTCATTTTGCTGCGTTAAGTTAGTGGTACTGTGGGGACTCAGTTGATTAATGACTAATTTCCATTCTGTGCATGCTCAAGAGGAACCTCTCTCATAGTACTTGCTTGCAAAATAATTTAATCTACGAAGAGGGGGGAGTTTAGGGGACCAAAACCTTCATGCGAAAACAGAGCTCAGTAGAACTACAATGGAAAAAAATGTGATGTGCTTAAAGCATTTACACTGCAGCAATTTCCTGGGTGGGGGATCATTGCTCTAACATCGGATGCCTGTGTTCACACATCCCCTTTGAGCTGTCACAGCAGCTGAAGATATCACTGGAACCACTTGGTGGGTTTTGTGACCCCTTGGAGGTTAAACCTCTACTGGCTTAGCTGGGCACTGGAATTCCTGCCAACTCATTTCAGTTCCCTGCACAGACATCTAGGAAAAAACAAGTAAACATGAGGGCACTGGATCATACTGCCCAGAGAGGTGATTCAAGAAATGTGCAGATGTGGCACTGAGGGACGTGGGTTAGTGGGCAGTGTTGGTAGTAGGTGGATGGTTGGGCTTGGGTGATCTTAGAGGTCTTTTCCAACATTAATGATTCTAACACAGGAAGAGGAGGGTATGCCTCACTCTGAGAGAGAACAGAAGCAGGGAGGGCAAGTGCATTGCTCCAGACTGCTACAGATGGATTTGCTGAGTCAAAAATGGATCCAAAATCCAACTGTTGGTTTAGTTCATATTCATACGTGTGGTGCATGCCTCCCGCTCCTGGCCTGGGCCTCTCCGAAACAGCCTAAAAATAACACTTCATGAACTTCATAAAGTGCTGCATGAGTCCCCCAAGACATCCAGACAAAAAGCAAGCAAGCACCCAAACCCACAAGCAATCAGCCATGACTCCAAAATGCTTCTTGGTCCTTGGAAATGTGAAACATTAAACACTTTAAGTGCTTCTGAGGTAGAGTGGCAAAATCCATGCTTTCCAGCCTTCCTCTTCAGGATCACCCCACTTTGTTTTCTGTAATATTCTAAGCATCTGTATAATGTTAATGTAGCCTTAACAAAATACAGAATTCAAAATAATGGCACAGGCATTTTTGCAACTGTCTTTTCTTTCCCCCAGAAATTAACAATTTAAAATAGTATGTCAGTAATTGAATTGAAATGCAGACACCTGGTATGAATTCCATTGTTTGTCACATCACGAGAGCCGTGGGCATCTGGTAAAGGATGCTAGCAAATGGGTCTTCTTGGATTATTTCCTTATTCCTCCTCTGAGAACGACATCCTTTTAATTGGTATTTCAATGCAATCACAGATCCTTTTTTTTTTCTTTTTTTTTCTTGCTGGAGATGAACCAGAGGCAGAGTTCCATTGCTAAATCAATTAGAAAGAGAACTACAGGTGCTCTTGTAATGCTGTTCACAGGAAGACAGATTTCCTGATAAATCAGTTCTTCTGACACACAGTTAATGAGAAATTAAGAACCGTGTTGTAGTCAGTGTCTGATCCTGACTGACTTAAATTTCTTATTTGAATGTAAAATACACTGGAGAAAAAAAAAGTAACTCCTAGCAGAAAATAACTAGATTTTCTTGTGATGTGTGCATTTAAATATCAATCTAGATACAGATAGGTTCTAAATGTGCTGATAGGACTTCTCCTTTGTCAGTTTCAAGGATACACAAAAATATTGCTTCTAATTATTAGCAAATAAACCATCTTGTCAAAATATTGTGAAGCAAAGTTTTGAAAGAAGGCGACAGAAATAAGTATGTAGCATCTCACCAACAAATCAAGAGCATACAGAAGAGCTACAACATGTGGTCAATCTTTAGATACTGCATCCCTATTTGGGATTGTCATTCTGGGCAGCCTGGTCTAGTATTTGATATGGAGGTTGGTGACCCTGCCTGTGGCAGGGGGGTTGGAGCTTGATGATTCTTGAGGTCCCTTCCAACCCAAGCCATTCTATGATTCTATGATCTTCTTCTATCTTAGATTTTGACTGTGTGTCTGTGAGTTGATATGTCAATGAAGTTTTTGTGAGCTGTGTTGTTGTACTGGTGTATGAGCAGGCAGGTTTTGATTTGGGTCCAGAATGCCTTGTAAGAACTGTGGGTTACGTAGTGTTGGCAGTGGTGGGAAGTGAAAGTATTCAAATGCTCCATCTCTCTGCTTGCGACCCCAGAATATATAACCAGGCACCAAAAGGGTTCTGTTGTGCTGTTGGATCGAGTCAAGTGGTAAACAGCCAGCCTTCAAAACACAAGTTACAGCCTTGCCGGTTTCACAGGGAATCTGCACTTCATAGCAGCACCGGGAAAGGGGAAGCAGGTTTTCTTCATTGTCACAGTGAAAACACACCTTCTCTGGCACTTAGACGGGAAGTGCCAGGCTTAGTATAATAGTATGATAGCTGAGGAGTCAGCATGCCTTCTCTTTGTTATGCCTGTTGCAAGAAAGGTAACCTCCCCACAGAAGGTGAAGCTTGCAGCTGAAGCTGATAAGGCATTAAACTACAGCAGCAAAAATTTATAGTCTCTCTGTCTGTCAGTGTCTCAAGGAGTTTTGCTGTAACATTTTTCTACTTATATTTTTCTCCTGCTGAAAGCAGTGAGCAGATTGTACTGGCCCCAACTAGATAGAATCTTTTTCACCAGAATTTGGACTTCACGCTGGACTATCAGGTGATATTTGTTGTCACTTTACAATAGCAGCTGAAATTCATTAGCTGTTCTTAGGCAGACTGGTCTCAGAAGATCATTTTTCTTCTATGGACAATTACTTTTCCCCATGAGATTTCAAAAAGGCAGTGCATAAACAAACACGAGCACATGAATCCACATATTCTATTTAAAAAAAAATACTTTATTTGCCATTTCATTAGGGTATGGATACATAATCTGCACGTCTGTAGTGATGTGTTCTGGCTTTGTGTTCAAAGTCTGTTGATCTCATGTTTTACTAGATAGACTGCTTGTTGTCAATCCTTTTTCTTGCTACATCTCATTGTCAAACACAAAGAATATCTTTTCACAATGTGGAACTGGATTTTTTTTCAGATACAGTTGGTATTCAAAGGCATGCTCCTGAGCTGAGCCAAGAAGGTCAGTAGCTAAAGGTCTTCATGTTTTGCTAATGTGGATAGGAAGAGTTCTGCTGAAGCCAGCAGAACAGAATCAGTTTGTATCAGATGAGGATGTGGTCAATATATTTGAGGGTGTAGTGGATGCTTTTAAAATGTAACTTAATTGGGCTTTTTTTTCTTCTTGGTGACTATTTCATTGAGTTACACCTCATGCGCCATTAATATTATGTTCATGATGGACTAAACCATACTCTGCTAGCACTCAAATCTGTATGCATTTGACTTTAGGGGAATGCCAAGCCTATGAATATTGAACGGCCTTTTGTTTCTATTTCTGAAGTCAAAGTTAGGAGCTGAGTTGCTAGATCAATAAGCTAATCCTTAAATATGTGCCAAACCGTGGCCTGCCGGTACAAACTAATTGACCAGTCAACACAAGATGGACCCAACCAGAAATTGTGTGCTTTACCTCATTATTAATTTATGTAAGCTCAAGGTAGTCTGTCTGACATTTACTAATTAGTTATGAGGCAGATCTCGGGCAACTGGGACTCTACATCCAGACAAAATGTTGCAAGTCTCTGTTGCTCCTCTGTGGGCACTGGTTTGTGCAGCGCTACTGGGATTCTGGCTGCGTCTTCAGCTGCACGTGTTCCTCAATCCAGAAAAATGTTGGGAAAATTAGAAAAAGGAAAAAAATAAGACATTTCAGGGTGATATTTTAATCTACGTAGAAGCACTAATGGAAGTATTGTGAATGAATGTCTGGTGGAGGAGCCCCTATCTCCCCTGAATTTTTGACTGGCAAAGAAAGAATGACCTCTTTTGTTCTGACACCTAGAGTGTTGTATTGTACAATTCCTGTCTATTTGATAACGTCCATTTTTCACTGCCACTCCCTCATTACCTTGAGTATGTTCAGATCACAGTATTTAAAGACCTGGCTATCTCTTCGCTACACTCACTCATGAAATTTCCACTAATCTCAATGATATTAGGTAAATCTCTCCAGTAGTTCCATGTTGTACAATAAAGCATTGAATCTCTGTTGTTGGGGGCTGCTTGAAGAAGTGATTCTGTAACAGCAAAGCACCAAGGTCCTATGAGTCCTCACATCTCTAGTTAGAAGCCCTTTGGCTCTTGGCCCTTATAAACTCTCTGCTTACCACAGTCAATGTTTACCACTGTGCACTTCGTGATGGTAAACATTTAGTTGCACAGTAAAAACTACATTCTTTTCTGTCATGGGGAAGATTAAATGATGATCTCTCCTCTCTTTTCTCATTTTTATCTCCTGGTGTACATCCTCCCTCACCAATGAGCAGCTTTACATAATAGCAAGGCACTGCTTACAATAAAGTAATTTAGTTGCAAGCCAGCAGTAATGGTTTATGGTCACAAAAAGCATAATGCTATACAAAGCAAAACAGCAGAGAAAGAATATCTTATCAAAGAAAAGCAAAGCAAATAAAATCAGAATGTGTGTTAAAGATAAATCTTATGTCATGACCTTAAAAAGCTCCAGCTGGGGTTCTGCTATTCAGAATAGCCCTCAGAAATGATTTTCAAAGGTTAGCTGCATGTGAAAAGGGAACAAAACAAAGTTTGATCATCCAGGGATTTGCAAACATGTTCGTGGGAGCCACCAGAAGGCCCTGTACAAATGACCTGAAAGTGGGAAGAAATAGTTCAGCTTTCCAACCAAGCAAGCAGGAGTGAATGCTCTGTAAACATTTGAATATCAAAGGAGGCCTTTTAGAAACAAAGCCGTACTTCACAGTAAGCCAATTTAATGAACACACACCAGGGGAAAGAAAAAAAAAGAAATTACAAGGCTGGAATAAATTACATACTGAGATCGCAGTGTTTTGAGGTCTGCCATTTTCCAAAGATTTTTTCCATGCAGGCCAATAGGCAAGCTCTGATCTGAACCTCACAGTATGGTTAGTAGGATGAGAGAAAGCTCAGGTACAGAAATGACCTGGAATTAATGTATAACATTTGAGGATGCACCTGGAGCTCGCTGCTGCTAGAAAAACAGTAAACACTTGGCATGCAGTAATGCTTTCAGCAGGTTTAATGAAGCTTTGTCTCAGATGGTCCCTTCTGGCTTATAATTTCTTATTACTCTGCATCCTTTCTGATTGCCTGTTGCTGATGAAAAGCTACTAATACAATTCCTAAAAGATGGGCTGGAGTTCAGGCCTGTTTTTGATGCATCTTTTCAGATGGATGAAGCTACAAGAAAACTTTAAGAAGCAGTCATAGAGGCACCTGGAGAACAACAGTTTCAGGTTGGTGAAGGGGAAATTGCATCCCCATCAGTTCTGCACCACGTAGTCCTATGCACCAACAACTTCTGTTTACCTCCAAGTTAAATGCAAGCATATTTAATTTCACCATCTTTCTTTCCAGAACTCCAAGAGGTAGGACTGTTTTCACTCTCTTAGAGTTTCATTCTGTAAAAATGAACCTCGGATACACCTTTTTTAGAGCAGTGAAAGGCTGGTGCTCGTGCCTGCCCCATGAAAGATTTCTGCATCTCTCACTGACTGAGCATTCTGTTCTCCTCTTAACAGTAGCCTGGTCATTACTTTCAACTCCAAGTGCCTCTGCACCACTAATTACAATAAATCAAGAAACTGTGCTGAGGAAAAAAATTTCTCTCAATTTGTCCTCATTATTTTATTCCACAAATAGTTCTGTAGTCCTGCTGGAGCTGGGAGGCTGAACTGGATGGACTCAGCTCCACCCCAATTCAATGCTTTTGTCCACCATACATGTAAAACTTTATAGAAAACAATCTGAGTTTGATATAGAGAGTCTGACACAGGCAGGAACAATGCAACTAGACAGAAAATATAGGGGTAGAATCACAAGTATGATGGCAGATAAAGATGAAAAAGAATTATGTCAGTATAGGTCCACTGGAGGCAATGAAAATGTGCTGATTTACACGAACAGTAGTCTTTACTAAGGTAACAGTATAAAAGTATCACTGGGAGTATAACAAATGTTTCTTTCTAGACAAAATGGATTACAGCCAGCCATGGCTGTGAGTTGCACGCGCTTACACCAGCGCTTAATTTGGTACAATAGCTATAAACATGATATGGTTTAGCGAATGATTTATGTTGGCTTTGTAGGTAGCTGACAGCAGAAAACTCCAGTAAGAGCATAGTGGTGAGGTACAAAAAGAGAAATGAGTGGAATCTCGGATGCTACGATTACACTAACCTGTCTGACAATATTTGTGTTGTCTCACTCCACCTGTGTAGCAAAGGACACAGAGGAAATGCATTACCAGAGCCTGAAAGATCTCTGGACTGGCATACTATCTTCTTGTGCTGATCTGTTCCCCCATGGAAGGTATTCAAGGGATAACTCTCCAGGGGCTATCAGATGAAATGTTCTGCCTGTATAGGCTACCAGACCTAGCAGATTTGGTCAGTGTATTTCTAGTCTGGCTTCTCTGTTCCTGCACGCATAGTGGGAATGGGTTTGTCTTTTAGTTCACAGCTTGAGAAGAGAAAGTGGGAATAATCCTTTGGGAAAAACGGTGCAAACTGGCATTGCAGTGATTTCCCTTAAGACCTCTGTATGTTGCCTTGTGTCATGGAAAGCTCTTTGGTCACATCATCCGCTCTGATTTCATGTGGGAATCTTACAAGCTGGGCAAACTCAGAATCATAGAATCATTACAGTTGTAAAGATCTCTAAGATCATCTAGTCCAACATCAGCCCATGCCTGTGACCTCTCTAGACCACATCACTCAGTGTGACACCCGCCCTGTTCTTGAACACTTCTAGGCATAGTGACTCCACCACCAACCTGGGTAGCCTGTTCCAATCGTTCACCACAAGCAGCTGTGAATCAACAGGAAGCAATGAAAATGGAATAGCTGCTGTGCATCCCTGAAAACTAACAAGAATCTGCACAATAACAGTAGTTCCTGTCCATCACTTGTAAATGAAGGACATGGTAAAAGTGACCCAGGTGCAGTTGTATATCTTGTGACGTCGTTCTTCTACACAGAATCAACTCATTTTGCAAGTGAAAGCACTGACTAGGAAAACAAACTGCTTTTCATATTTTAAACTATCCAGTTTGAAAATATTTTTAAGGAAAAAAATATTCAGAAAGATTCATATTTCAAAGTTATCACCTTTTTCAAATAATATCTTAAAAACAAAACAGATGAGCAAAAACCAAACATCTGACCTGTGGCCATGGACAGAGACAGGACTGTGGTTTAGAGGAACTGTATATTCCCAGCTTAGTAACTCTTACCAGGTCACATTGCCTAGGAAAGTAACAACTGGGGTAAGACTTATGGCTGAATTGGCCCTCAGAAGCACATAAAAGACATAAATGTGGTCTGGAGAACTCAGGTTCGTGTGTGTGCTCAGTATACAGTGAAACGAAGGCAGCTTCCTTTGCAGACAAAGCAGATCTATAATAATAGATATATAAATATAACTATCACTAATGCAAGAAAGTGGTGGGAGAATATGTGGAGAATACTTCCAGTCGTTAAAGCATGTAGTAATGCTGTAGTTGGCATGCTGTGAACTTTCCATGTTTTATTTCTGAAATGATTTGAAATCACCCATCTGCTTGTGTTCTGCAAGCTGTCTGCTCCTTCTGAAATAAATTGCTTTGTATATCCCATCAGGACATAGCTTGAAATATTAGTGTGCACTATTGGCTTTCTCTCTAGCATCAGCCTTATGGGGAGACACCAAAAATGGATTCATGCATAGTCTAACAGACTGTGGCGTAGAGATCCGTGCAGAGCAACCTTCCATGCTGAGAATGTAAGGAAACATATTCAATAACAGAAACTGAAGGTAGTTTTTTTGTGTTTTTTTTTTTTTTCCTTCCTTTTTTTTGATTTTTCACTTCTTTTTGTTATAGCTGGCATTTCCAAGCTGAGGGAACAAGGGAGCAAGAAGGGAAAACAGATAGAGAACGGTAGACAGTGTTCAGTATGCAATTCTCACTTTTGACATGTGCTTGTCTTGTTTGCGTCTCTCTTCTGTGTGTGGAGTCTGTCTAAATGTCTCTACGGTGACGTTCGCTAAGGTCTTTCTCATATTTGATTCTGTTCTCCCCTGTCTACTCTTTATGTCCTGACATTTTCTGTGCCAAATGGTGTCTGCCTTAGGCTGAATTGTTAAAGCTTTCGAGGAGGATGAAAAAGGGAAGTACAACTATTATTATACATAAAGGTAAAGAATTGGCTGTGTTTTTCTTTTTTCCCTAGTAATTAAAAATCAGAGTTATTCTTACCAAGTAGAGGGTGGTATCAAGTCCAAAATATTCAACTCATTTTAGTTCTATGGGATGACTGTGCCATATCATTCCAGACCCTCTGTTTTTAGGGAGAAAGCTACTAAAACTTACTAAAACTTTGGCCAAGCTATAATGACCTCAAAAGCAATCTTTGTGGTGTTTTTTTTTTTTCTTTTTTTCTTTCTTTTTTTTTTTTTTTTTAATAATTTTGTTAATTTGGCTACAAATCCTCATTTCATTCCATTCATTTCAGTCCATTTTCATGGTGCTCAGTGCTGATCAAGTCTGCAGATATTTAGAGGGACTTCTGTCATGCACTGAACCTGGAGATCTTGGCTTTTCTGAGTGTTCAAGATGATGCCAACAGGGCAGAATATATTTGTAGGGCATATCAGAGCTGTAACACATGTTAGAGCTGTGTGTATACCTAATAAATGAATGTTACTGTAGGTTTCTTGCTCTCTTGGTTGCACAGACGTGGGTCAAAACCAAGATGCAAATGGAAAGTCGCAAATTCAAGGGCAGTTAAAAGCAGCTAAGGAATTAGCAGGCTGAACGTGTTTGGATGGCTGTAGTATTTAATCACTGTTTTCTCTCTATCAACTCTTTATGGGCTCGGAAAGGCTATAAAAATGATTCATCAAAAGAAATCCAACAAGCCCACATCACGTATGCTGGCAAGCACACAGCATTAGATAGAAATAAATACAAAAAATGTATAACCTACATCTTGGTTTTATGTATTTGTAATTTAGCACAAGATGAACTGCTGAATTGCCCCTCACACCCCAATGTTTAACTTGATTCAGAATTTTAGGACAAGGTTAAGAAAATCTTCTAATTACTAGCTCTGAGCTCTCTGCATTTAATTAAATAGGCAGCAGGTCATTTTTTTCACTATGAGACACAGGAGAACACACTAAAGGATTAATTTGTCATTGTGGGTGGGAGATAAATTGTGAATAAAAGATGAGCAGGATGTGGGTGAAGACTCATGCAGTAAAAACGAGGAATTACTCCCTCAAAAGAAGATTCCAAATCTTAATAATCTTAGCCTCTTCCACATGTCCCCTGCTACCACAGCATCTCCTTTCCTCTGCCCTTTTTCCCATCTCAGTAACTTCCTGTGCTAAGAAAGATGAACAGCATCAGAAGATAAGCCAGGACTCCATGGTCCTAGCTAAAAACTCTGACAGTATTCAAATTATTTGCTTAACATTTCTGGTATCACCACAGCAGATGTTCCTGTTATATGATGAAAAGACTTGTAGCCATGATGGGGAAAACCATCATTCTTCCAGTTTTCCCATTGTAAATTGAAAGTGAATCAAGGTCTGTCTGGTCTAAGCAGCCTCCCAGGACTAAGAGGCTGTTGGTTGATGGTTAGTGGCTCTGAAAAGGGATCTCAGATTGTTTTTTGGGTGCAGTTTGAACGTTATTATACTGTCAGCAGTATGTCTAATACAAGTCAAAAATCAGGAAATGTATTAGAGACTGAAGTTGTGGGCATGTTACTGTGGGTACATCTGTATGTCCACTAAGAATGTGATAAGATTGCATGTTTGTCCATATGAAGTTTTTGAGTTGATGCGAAGGGACTGGTATTTGGGATCTAAATAGTTTTACTGAAGTAAGAGTTGCCACTGGACCACACCTCGCAATCCCTTGGGTTTCAGCTATTGGGCTCCTTATGGGCTACTGTAGTGCAAATACTGAAGCAAATGTGAAAGTAAGCAAAATCAGCAAGTCAAACAAAATGTACATAATTTTAAGTCTGTATTTAAGGGTGGATTTTTTATTTATTTATTTTTATTTTTTGAGACAGACCGCCTCTAAGATGTTTGGTCCAATTTTTCAACTTTTCATCTCTTATTTTGTCTTACAGTTCCAACACAGACTGAGTTGATGTCCTAAAGATATATTCCCGTCTAAGTCCACCACTAGTCTCAGTAGAACCCAGCTTTTAGTTTTTTTGCTAGGAGTGATAGGTTTTGCCTGATGCTTCCTTTTCCGCTGCTTCTCATCTCATCAACCTTCTTTATATTAATTAGCTTTCTCAACCAAATTCCTGTCCTTCTCTGCTAGTGATGTGTTCATTAATTGTAAAGAATTAAAAAAAATAAAACACTAGAGAGAATGAGAAAGACTCGTGGAAAATAGTGTACCTCAGTTATCTCAAACTCTGTTTTACCAGTGAATGTAATGCAGAATGCAAACACCCTTCACCTTGAGTTGTGATGTGGTGGCTCTTGGAAGGGCCTGGTGGGAGAGGTGCTGTGCATTTAATTATGGCCCTAAATTGGAAACACTCTTAACAAACAAGGCAAAGTGAGTAGGAAAGTCTAAAGATGTGAATAAAACTAGATGATACCGTACAATAGGTCAGTAGCCAAGAAAGACTAAAGTTAAGCTTGCTGACTACCAGACTGATATTTGGCCATCTCTTGCCCAAGCCTCACAGGAGTGGCCATTCTCATCTCCATATGAAGAACTCATTATGGAACAAGCTGGAGTTAAATGAGTACCACAGCTTGCATCCTGTATCTCCTGCATTTTAAGAGAAAAGTATGCATATACAAGAGCACAGTTTTTACTGGTTTTTACACCTCTCTACTCTCAGCTAAAGATATTAATATTATTCTTACAATATTTATTTATAAAGAAAATGTATTCTGGTTGGGGGGGTGGTGGTGGTGGTGACATTTATGCTGATTTTACCACTGCCTTTTCACTGCCTGTGTCTTTTATTATAGCTGTATTTCTTTCATTGCCTGCTGTTCATCCCCTCTTAGAAGTAAAATATTTTAGCAAGCTGACCATCTGATGAAACATTTTTTCTGCTAGGTACAGAATATATTTATGAAGTAGCACTGGAGGAGTGAAGGCATATAACATTTTCAGAGTGTGCCACAGTATGAGGATGATATAGGTTTATGGGAAATATAAGAGAAAGGAGGGAATCACTTCCTTAGGGTGATTAAGCAGATTTTATTTACAACACAAAGTGGACACATGCAAATTCTGTATCCATTAAACACAGCACTGCTTTAGATTTCAGGAAGCTGGAGATGAATGCATTGGTATTAATTCTCACCTAACATAGAAATGTTAGATCAAGTTAAGGTTTAGTATATATCAAGTGTCCTTAAGTTAAAAAAAAACCACCACCACCACCACCAACAACAACAAAAAACCCCGTAGCAAGAAAAGCAGAGATACTGCAATTATTCTTGGAGAAACTACTGCAAGTACAATAAAACGAAAATGCAAAGTCAAATTTCTAGAAAAGCAAATCATTTAAAGGAAATAAATGCAAAGCAGAACCAGGCAATTTAAGCTCTGCCATCTAGCTTTTCTCCACATATTTTTCGTACCACTATGGTAACTGGTGAGAACTGGAAGATGGCAGGTCTTTGCCTGCATCTTGCCTCTCCCTTCATCCTCAGGCTTACTTACCAGGAAAGTCATTTGTGATCCCCACTGATACCAGTCTGCAGGGGAGGGAGAAGAGCTGGGGCTCACCCTCCCTGTGGAGAAGGTATTACGGGATGTGCAGAGCCCAGAGACCTTTACCCAAGGCTCTGACTTGAGGTCCCAGGAGAAACAAAGAGGACAAGACATCTGCTGGGTCTAGTACACAAGCTGCTAATTAGAGTAAGTGGAAGAAAGGAATGAAAATGAAAGAATGAATAAAAGGCAGCCTGGGCCAGACTCAGTGATGAATGAGTGAACAGCTATTGTGCTCATTCTTTTCCATGCATAAAACAAACCTGCTTTTTGCCCACATCAAATCTAATACAGAAAACTCTATTTATGACTGTGTCTTAGTGTTAATTTACTCACCTGGTGGCAGAGCGGGGACTAAAAAGCCTCTCTTCTGGTGGATCTCAGAGCTACCCCCAGCTCATGGCTTTTCCTATGCAAAATCCCAATGCCATCGGCCCAAATCACTGCTCTCCGTAAGGTACTTATCTTGGGAGTGAGGACAACAGGATCCCAACCTAATTTACATATGTGCAACTTAGATGCATTTGAGAGTTAGACCTGTGTTTCTGAGGGGGCAAATCGGTAAGCACGAACCAGGGCAATATTTATTCCTTTTACTAAGCACCACATGCTTTGCATTTATTCCCCCTCACTGTCTCCCCAGTCTTTTTTCCAGGTACAAAGTGTGCTGAAGTGTAGGAAATAAAAACTTCACTGGCTTTACAGGTTTCAATTAAATATATCTATTAAAGTTACTCTCATGTGCTTATTTATAAAACAGAATTTATTCTTTTCTGCAAGTCATTCATACAGCTGCTGCTACTGCTATCACAGTGCTTTCCTTGACTGCATATTTTAGTATCAGCATATTTCTTTAACTACTTTCCATTAGTCCCACCTTAGAAATAAAATATTTCATTGAAATGTCCATCTGATAAAATATTCCCCCTTAGACATATATATACTCAAAGTGTATTTGAAAAGTAAATTTGTATAATATTTAAGGCAGAAAGTGATGCCAACAGCAATAAATTAGTGGCAGGGTAACCTGCAGTTTTGTAGGCATTCTCTTCCTGCAATAATATATGGCATGTCATTGTTAGTAGCAACATACAGACTCCTGAAGATCCCAATTCCAGGAAGACTTATGCACGTGATTTGAATGGAGTTGAGTGCTCTGGTTATCCAAACTGGAATAGGCTTTAGGTACATACCTCTAGAAGAAGTAGCTCTCACTGACCTGCAGGACTTTCACCAGGGCCTAAGGCACACAGCTGCAAGTGCCTACATCTCAGAGGCAAGTTATCCTCCTCTTTGACTGCGTTATGAAGCCTGAAGCCTGGCTTGTTTCTCGCTCGTTGCTCAAGCAAGAAAGAGCCAAGGCATTTCCATAGCTGGCTACAAATTGGTGTAGCCACATGGCTTGAGTGGTGCAAGCTCTGCTCCCTGATGTGCTATAATGGGACCTCAGTGTGACTGAACAAATTCATGAACATCTGAATATCCTGAATGCAACGCATTATGAATTATATGGACTAGAATAAAATGCAAGGATTTACTTCGCCTTACCAGAGCTCATTTTCACAATTTCCTGCTTAATGCATTACTGTTGCTGACCAAGGAGGCCTGAAAAGACAAGGGGACTGAGAACACCAAAAAGCTGCTGTCACAGTGCTGCTGGCTCTCAGGGTTGCGTTTGTAGACATTTTGGCAGCTGGGGACTGTTTGTGTATTACAGCAGACAGAGGACTCATCTGTGTCTGACCAGTGTTTGTAAAAAGCTTCACAAAAGGTGTAAACTGTGTGCATTATTTTAGCCCCTTAGTTGGCTCGTTACACAGTAAATAAAAGCTCTACGAACGGAGGGAGAAAAATACAAATGGATCCAAAGGTAAATATCTCACATCCTCTGCTCTTTGCTAAAACCCTTGTTACACTGGCAGAGCATAGAAAGAAGCTTTTCTCTTTCTACAGAAATCCATTTTCTGCTGGTTGGTTTTTTTTTTCCTTTTTTTCTGATGTGATCTGAATTGCACTATAGCTAAGAAGGAACAAAAAGATTTTGCCTCTCAAAGAAGCAAAGTGCTGTGTATACTTCCTCCATCTCTGTCCTTCCCAGAGGCAGCAGAAGCTGGTCTCTCTCTGTTTGGCAATGCTTTGTTCCATAAGTGTCCTTTGGATCTCACATCCCAGGCCTTATTCTCACATATACTGACCAGTACAAGAACAATATGGTTTTACCCCAGAGTGCTTTGCTGGTCATCTGGAGTCAATTGCAAAGCAGAATGTAAGACTGAGGTGAAGACTTATAGCACTTCTTCGCTTGTAATCAGAGGAAATTAGGTTTTAGGGACATGGTTATTGGGCATGGTGGTGATGGATGATGGTAGGACTAGTGATCTTAGAGGTTTTTTCCAACCTTAATGGTTCTATGATTTCTTCTCTACAAACAGGAGACAGCCCATGTTCTGCAAGTACCATGAACTTTATTGTCTTTATTTATCCTATTACCCCCATACCCCATCCTAGTGCCTCCATATCCCATCTCATTGCCCCTCTGACCCACACATCCCATCCATATCTTTATTGTAGGATACTAATATTGTATATTACTTTAATTATGACAACTTTTGGGTGCCAGATTCTTCTTACTGCTCCAGCTCTTCAATTTTCCATGGGCTATTTCCTTAGAAGGGCTAAATGTGAGGCCTGCGTGCTGGCGGAGCTCTCCTCCCAGAGGTGCACCACACTACCCTGTCTGCACCCTGCTCAGCATGTAATCCTCTGGTTCTTACAAATTAATCTTCTCTGTGCGCAAGCACCAACTGTGACATTACAAACAGAGGATTATGCTTGCAGGCAGGGAATAGGTAGCAGAGGAACATGCACTTTAAACACCTCTTTAATCACAGAATTATAGAATGGCTTGGAGTTGGAGGGGACCTCAAAGATCACCAAATTCCACCCTCCTGCTGTGGGCTGGTTGCCTCCCACCAGCTCAAGCTGCTCAGGACCTCATCCCACCTGGACTTGAGTACATCCAGGGATGGAGCACCCACAACCTTTCTGGGCAGCCTGTGCCACTTCCTCACTGCCTGCTCAGTAAAGAATTTCTTCCTCATATCTCCCCTCTTTTAGCTTAAGTTCCTGTTTTTCATGTGTCTTAGAAATAAATTGTAGAAGAACGAAAAAAGAATTACTAAGATTAATGCAAGATAACATTTACCAGGTGCTGTTTGAAAACCAGTATAAAATTTTGTTGTTGCTGTGTGAAGTCATCAAGCTAAGTGAATATCGCTTGTTTTAAAACCCGATTGGGAATGTCTCTTTGAAACAGTTTTGAGGCTTTGAAGGAATTTTTAAACAAAAAGCACATATTCTGAGGCTAGAATGAGAAAATGGATATAATTTTTTTTTTTTATTTTTTTATTTTATTTTATTTTATTTTATTTTTTTCCAGTATCTGTTTTCCCAGGCTCAGCCCAACTATTCCAGGTGCTGTCACAGGGTGCTGTCTCCAGTGTGTCCCTGTCACCGAGCTCAGGTGTCACATGACCTGGATTTTGAATGGGGATCTTGTCAGTATCAGAGCACTCCTCTTCCTCACATCTATACAGCTTTTCTTGCCATCTTGCCTGTCAGTGCATATCTAGCATTGAACTCAGTTCAACCATGTGTCTCCACAGAGTTTAGGCCATGGTTTGAGACACAGCTGTGGGTAAGAACCTCAGATGTCCAACTCATTTTGCTCTGTCAAAGGGAGCTGAGGGACGCTACTGGCTGCTCTCTGCTCCTTTTCTCCTGCCCCAGGCTTTTCTGAGCAGAGCAGGATTAGCAGGATTTGCTGCAAGGTGCCTGCTGCCCCTATTACAATTTTTGTAATTGTACAATTCCTCATTAATTTCATGAAAACCGTTTTTGCCTTGCAACCGCCTGCCAGTATTTCATTGAGAGTGGAAGCAGGAGTCTCCTGAAGTGAAACTTACTGTCTTAGAAACAAGTTTTATAGCACTGGAGTGTTCAAGGCACAAATATCTTTAGCTATGTCCTGTACGTGTGCGCTCAAAATCAAGGTACCAGAGTTCAGACTGTAATGTGGAGCAGCATGACGCAGACATTACTAATTTCTCATCTTTGGCCTTTTGCTTCTAGCTCTCTTCTCAGAGCCTGAGTGAATTATCCCACAGTGAAATAATCATAGATTTAGTATATATCCAATGATTTATATGTGGAAAAAAGGTGTTGTTACTGAGTTTTGTGGTGCGACATTTATATCCTATTGGTCCCCTTTCACCATGCCAATCACCATGTATTTTTTCAGTGCAGGATGAAAGAAAGACTAAATATTGAATAGGCACAGTCAGTATCTAATTGATAAATATGTTTGTCTTTGGATATGTAGGTGTCCCTGTTCATTGCAGGGGAGTTGGACCAGATGGCTATAAGGGTCCCTTCCAACTCAAACAATGCCATGATTCTATGGCTAGGTACACTGAAGAGTCAGGACAGGAACACTTAAACTGAGGGAGAAGATTCCTGCTGCTGGTTGCAACTACGCAAACCACCATCTAGGGTCTGTAGTGATTGATTGACAAAGGCAGTGAGTATAGTGAAAAGCCATTTCTAGTTGAACTGTACTCCAGACTATCTAAAGCATCTGTTATTTCAGATGACATTTGGGAAGCCATTGGTGTATTTTTGCAAAACTTTGGAAGAATTCCTTGTACTATATTTCAAGACCCATTTTAATTAATAACTGCTTTTGAAACGAAACTCTTTCTCTTCAAGAAGGAAAAGGGAGAAAAAAGAAAAGTCACAGACCGTAAATATTTTCAAAATCCTGTGATACGTTAATATATTCAGTTTTTTTTCTTAATTGAGATTTTGATTATTAAAAATACAAATTGTCTGATTAATTATAAATTATAATTTGATTTATAAGATGGTGTTACATATTAAATAATGCCAGATGGTGCCATGAGGGCATTAGCTCCCTGTAATAGATTCTGGATGACAAGGGAATTAAAAGAGGACAGAGTCCGGGAACCAAATTAAACAAGCACTGAAAACTCTGCCAGAATAAAAACTGTTCCCAAAGCTTTGTTTTCTCTCTTTTAAAAAGTGAAACTTTTTTCTTTCGGCCTTTATGATTAGAGCAGGATTCCAAAGACAATACAACATGGATTAAATTTTCAATAACTTCACATGCCTTATAAGCTCCCTCTAATAAGTTCACACTCATTACTGTGCACAAAAATCTATTGTTATGTACCAACATTTCAAAAGCACTTCTTTTCTTAAATGTTAGATCAGCTAGATTTTTTTCTTGTACTGCTTCTTTCTATCCCTTTCCCTACACTAACACCAGTGGCTGGGGTGCATCATTACCCTAGTACACAGTTTCTCTTCCTTTTTCATGTTGGTTCAGTGTGCTTAGACATTTGCCATCTCCTATGCTTTCCTTTGCCATGGTTCTTTCCATCATGTCCTTCCTCTGGAAGGGATACTCTGGAGTCTGCTAAAACACACATCGTACAACTGCATGCTTTATCTTGAGGGGTATTAAGAAGTTGCTTGGTTGTTCTTTGCCCAATGATATATTCCTACTGTGTGAAGCACTGTGTACAAAAACAGTAATATCTTCAAGAGCATCCTATGGATTGTTGCCCCACCAAGGGTATCTTTATGCTTCTCATTCTCAAAACTTCTAGTTTTAAGCTGGGGGTCCTTTGTTGATGTTGATTCAGTTGGCTGAATATCTGCAGATACTTTCCTTTTCCATCTTGCTAGAATTTCCATGGATTTTGGTGTACCAGGAATGCAGAGAGGAAAGTGTGAGAGACTGGCAGTTTTGTAAAATATTCCTTGTTGGGATGTGCAAAGAGAAGCCTGAGGAAGTGCTCAGGTGACAATTTTGTCTTTCTCTTGGAGCCTGTGCTTCTTTCTAATTATTTTTTTGTCTTCATATGTAGGGAACAGTGAAATAGTGTAGCTACCTTGAAATTAGGTCTGTGCATTTTATGAGGGCTGCTCTAAAAGTAATGCCTCCTGTTTTATTATGTTGGCCCACAGCATCAGAGGTAGATGCTGGTGGTATGGCAGTAGAGGTTGAATGTTCCCACCAACATTCTGTTACATGTTGTTGTCATGTGACAGATGGCAGCAAAGGGGCACACTGACAAAACAGTATCTGACCTGGAAGCGCGTATGAAACAAAGGTGTGTCACTGAATTCCTCCTTGTGAAAAAAATGGACGTTCATTAATGCTTGTTGGAGACCAAACAGTGGATGTGAGTGCAGTGAGGCAGTGGGTAGTGTGTTTCAGCAGAGGTAATGATGCGCCACCTCCACTGGTGCAGGTTTCTATGAGTGCCGATGCAGGCTCTTGTTCACTGGTGGTGAAAATGTATAGACAATGGTGGTGACTATACTGAAAAATAGCTTTCTGTAACTGAGAATTTGCTCAATCAAATAGTTGTTCTCTTTGTATCTGTTGTCATTTCTATGGAAATAAATAGGAGGCATTACTTCCCGAGTGACCTGTGTATATTGAAGTGTTTGATTCAAGAGTGCCAGTTTCTATTTTCTTTTGCTCTTGATGTTATTGTTTTGATACATCATCTTTCTATTGAACAATGACTGATGACTTCTGGTTTTGCCTAATATGCAATGTTTATAAATGAATCAGAAAAGCAATGTTGCATATATTTTCATGAGAAGATAATGTAATGAAGTAGAACTTTATCTCTGAAATTCCTTATTTAAAGTGCACTGGTCTTCTATGTAAGATGATGTAAAATGTGTTGAGCTTGGATATTTTTTTTAAACTTGGATTTTCCACTGTAGGGAATTCCAATGTTTACAAATTTCCTTTGTTACTGAGTAAAACAAAGTTATAATATCACAGAATGCATGAAGGGAAATTTTTTTTGTTGTTTCTTTTTTTTTTTTTTCACCTCTCCCTGATAAAATTAAAACTTTGTTGTTGTTGTTTTACATTGTATAATAGTTTTAATATAATAAATAGTCAATTTAAAGTTGAAATGAAGAACTTTAGTCACTAAAACATTTCAGATCAATTTATGTTACAAAATTCCACTATTTTAGAAGTGTTATTGAGGCAAATCACCTTGTTTTCTCCATTTCTTTTACAGATCAGTGTGCTTGCAGGTTTTTAAGTAGCAATTTTCATTTAGTCTGCAAATGTTGTAGAACTTAGTCTGTACCAAACAGCTTTAGCAATATTTATTTATTTATTACATTTTTACAAATGACTTATCTCTGTTAATCTTCAAGACAACTAATTTAGTCTTTGCCACACTCGGTGTTTTCCAAAACCATTCAATCTCAAGTTATGATCTTGTCATGTCTCAAGAGAATCTCACAAGATGTTACTTGATTTAGTTTAGATATAGAGCTTGCTCTACAGAGTCCTCTGCAGTGCATGTGTACATACTTGCATGTATGTTTCCATAAATACAGCTTAAGATATATCACTCTGTATTTCAACAGCAAAGAATGGTGATAAATGTCTATCATGCAACAAGACATTTAACCTAGAGATTCCTTCTGTCTTGGAGTTCTGTGATTTCTCCAGGAGCTGCTCTGTTTCTTCCTGAGAAGAAACTTTATGAGGTAGAGGGTATCTGAGAGCTATTTTCAAATACCTGAATATTCAGGGGAGTCTGAGTCAGCCAAGAAAAGGAATGTAAGTTGGCACACATAGCACTGTTGTGATGCATCGTATGACACTTTGATCCTGGCCTGAATTTACCAAAGAAATGCTTTCACACTAGTGAGGGTGAACTGCATGAGACAGCTGCGGTGCAATTTAAGGGAACTGGAGTCTTTGATTTGCTTCCTCCTGTGCATGTGGTCCATCTCTGGAGAAGAGGCACCCGGTGTACTAGAGGTTACCATAGATCAACAAGACAAAATGGTTTGGAAATGACCTCTGCCTCGTATCTTGCCTGAGCACTTCCAGTTGCTCTTCTAAGGCTTCTGTAGTGGTAGGGGGTGAGAATGAGGAAATAAAAAGGATAGGAAGCATGGGAAGGATTCAGTATAAAAGGAGGCTGAAAGCATTGGATAAGTTGAAAGGAAAAGTTGAGGGAGGTTGACAGATATCTGAAGAAAGGTTGCCCAGTTACTTCTGTTTCCATTTTCTTTTATTACATAATCAAGCTATAATTAAGCTCTCCAGAAGCATATTAAAAATGATTAAAGGAAATGTGTTTCTTCTATTTTGTTTTATTAAATTAGGCATTGACTAATGAACTTACAGAACGCCATCCTGAAGAGAGGTAGGGAGGAAGAGAGGCTTTAATCTGAATTGTGCAAACCTGTTTCATTGTAGTCAAAACTCTGTTAAATGATCACATCCTTAGTTTTCAGAACTAATATTTCAGCTCAAGTGAAGAAGAATATTTTGTTTCCACCATAGAGGTAGCTTTTACAGAAATATCTTTGATTTGTGCGAGATAAGCTGAGATAAAGAATACTACTGATTCAATTTGCAGCCGATTTTCTTGCATCACAAATCCACAAGGATTTCTCCCTCTCCTTCATAATTAGTTTCAAGACTTCTTCCTGAAAATGTTCTCTAGGAAAGGAAAATAGTAACTAATTTCTTCTATTAAAAAAAGAGGGGGGAAAGTTTCTTAAATTTTATTTTCTTTTTAAACTTAAAATCTCATATTTAGAATAAATTAACTGTGGGTTAAAATAGAAAAAAAATATATTCTTACTCTGGTCTTCTTTGTTCGGAAATATTTTTGATACTATTAATCTTCACATGTATAAAATCATTAAAAAATTTCAAATTGCCAGCTCTTTAAACACATGAGCTGCAAGCTAATAAGAAGCTGGAGAAGATAGAGAAATTACTCCCATGTTTAATTTTCTGTTTTTTACCTACATGTATATCTCTTTAGAGGTGAAACAACTCTGAATAGTTTTGCTCAGGTGTGTAACTCTATCAAGAGAATTGTGCTTACGCAAAGATTGATCTAGACTTGGGCTTTAAAAACAGAAATCTGACAAAACATGAAAGATTGTTGAACTAAATGTGCAATTAATTTAGCTTGTATTTCTAACTCACACAATACCAGTCATAATTTTTTAACCTCCCCTGCTTTCCCTCTCTATTCATTGCACATTTAAATTCATTATGGAAAAAATTAGGAAAAAAAATCCCTGATAGTTATTTTTATGATCAAACACCTTTTCCAATTAGTCTTGGCACCTCACTATAATCACGATGAATGTTATTAATCCAGCAGTCTACATCCTATTAAGAGTTTCATCACAGTAGTGTGTTCAGGAACTTAACGGCTTTTGCATATTAATACTGCAGCCTGCGGTCTTGTGTTCATTAATGCCGTGTGATAGCACAGCATTTGCACTCATATATGTATGTATAAACATGTAAACAGACAAACACATACAAATCCCGATCCAATGAATTCAAAGCTTTGAAAGAGTATTTTGAATTTAAGTAATTATTTTAAGTAAGATTATCATACACTGAAAGTGTTCTCCTTGTAACAAAAAACATAGTGCCATTAGAAATGAGTAGGATATTGGGACAACGTAGTAGAAGAAAACATGAGTGGTATTTGCTAGGCATGGTGCTCAAGCATTAAGGATCTTTGACCTTATGGTAAATGCACACCTTAGATATATAACAGAGGGTATGATTAAAAATGGGGACATGATGCTGTCTGAGAAATCTTGAAAGTTAGCAGTGATTTGTGGGGCAAAATTTTGGCAAACCACTGGGCTACAGTAACCAGTCTGACAATCTACCTTGCTTCCTGATGACAGCAAAATAATAAAAGGTTTGAGCTATCTAGCTTTTGGAGAAGTTCAAATTTTGGCATAAGCTGCATTTTTCTCCCTTAGTAGAAGAGACAGTCTGTGATTAGTTTTTGAGCCTTGAATTTCTAAGGGTGCAAGGGTAAGGAAGGACATTTTATTATCATTTTTTTCTCACCTCCACCTGTGTGTACTACAGACTACAGTCCTTGTGTATCTTTACTCTGGTAAACCTATAGTTTGTCCTTGATTTTCTTGGAAGATAATCTATACATATTTTTGAAAATTTAAATGGTGTCTAATCAGTCAATCAATGATTTAAACTGTCCAACTAAGAAACACCAATATTTAAATATCTTAATATAATTTATTTCTATTTCTTCTTCCACAGTATGTTAAATTTTTTGAACAGTCAGCTTTCTTCTCTCTTCAGATTTTAAATATCAGGAACATCTCTTGCATCTAGATTCCACAAAAGCTCTTGAATGCTCCTGACAGTTTTGTGCTCCTCAAGAATGCTCCTTTGTACATCTCTCTAAGGATCCAGCAACACACAGCAAAATACTGAGCTGGGCTTGAGCTGAACTTCTCTTTTCTTCTAAATTGTTCAGTGTCTTGCTTGTGTGACCCTGAAGCCTTCCCAGAGGCAGATCCAACCCCTCCCTTCTGTTTTCTAAAGACAATCTAAAACTAGTATATCCTGATAATGTTACTGCTGAAATTGAGCAGGCTATGACTTGGGAGGAATGCTGCTCTAACTTCACACCATAGCCTTCTCTCACAGTCTTCCAAAAGGAGCATTCTGCAAGATCTATTTAGATATTATGCTCTCATCAGAAAGCACATTTAGAGCTTAGCAATGAAAAAGTCCTTGTATCACTAATTAAAATTCAGTAGTGAGGTTGTTTAATTACTCTCTCCACTGAAAATTCTTACTTTACTTTTCACATTTATTCTGGTAATATTGTGTTGAAGAGCTCATCATATTCTGAAGGAAGGCAGCATTTTTTCTCATGTAGATAATCATTAAACTGACAAATAGTCATGGCACTATACAGTTATCAATATTAGCACCGCAGACCCATCACTATTAAAGCTCTTTACAGCAGGGGATTAAAGTGCATAATGGGGACAAAATGGTGGGAAACAGCTAAGTTTGAGATCCTTTCCTCTTAGCAGCTACCTCAAATCAATTCATACCGAACACTCCTCCTTCCTGTACAAAAGCAAGATAAATGAGTGCATTTGATGCTGTAAAAAATTAATGGCCGTGTTTGCGTTTTCATTGCGGTTTAGGCTAAAGTGATTTCCTTTCTTTTTCTTTCATTTTTCTCATTCATGATCTTAAGATTTCAGAACTGATACATGACTATAGCTGTCTGCTTCAGATAGTTCTGAAATTCAGCTTTCAACTTTCACTCACAGTGATATAAGTGTAGTGGAGGGAAGAATTCCCAAATCATCTTGTTGAATCTTGACTTGAGTGAAACAACTGCTTCGCAGCTGCTCAGGCATCTTCTCTGACCTCAGAAAATCAGTGCAGGGAGAGACTACCCAATTTCACAAAAATAGGTTTGCCATCCATAGGCTGCCTCTGTGATCTGTATAAATAAGCCCTTATAATCAGGTGAAGTTTATGTGAGTGGTTAGCTTTGCTGTACTAGGGAGAAGCAGAACTGCAGCAAATGGAAATAAAAAAATAGCTCCTGCTGTGCTGATCATTGCAGTGAGGGTTATAGGGCTCTAAGTGTGGCAGAAGATGAAGGGAAAGTTCAAGAGTGCTCAGGGAGGGTGAGATGGTGCTAAGAGTGGGATCTTTGATGCCCTGTGGATGCAATATCTCATGCCAGGTCTAGGGAGAAGGGGTAGGATAAAGCACATTTGGAAAACCCAGTTTTGAAGTTTTGAGGCAAATGGGAGAAAGTCAACAATAAGGTAAGTATTGCATTTTGGAGCAAGGCAATAATAGAAACAAAAGCAGGAAAAATGCTATTTCTCCACTAATTGTGTTAGGGATCTGGAAGGGTTTCTGAGCTGCCATTACAAAAAACACTGTATTTCGGAGCTGAAGGTCCATTATTGTGATTACTGTTGAAGAAAATCCAGATTCAGTTTGTCAGTTTGATCATGGCATATTAACTCAAGCTCATTTGCTTTCTGAAAAACCCTGAACTAACACCAAGGAAATGGTTGTGGTTTTTTTTTGTGTTCACAATACTATACCTTTGGATCTGCTTCCTCTGAAGGCAGAGTTTTAGCTTTGCCTTTGTAAGGCCTGAGTAGCAACAGCACTGAACACAGCTGCAGTTCAGAGAAAGCCTTTCTCCCATTACTGACCAGAGAGCTTCACTGTATTCCAAACTGTGACCTCAAAATGAGAGAGAGAAGTCCTCAGCATAGAATCGTAGAATCATTAAGGTTGGAAAATACCTCTAAGATCATCCAGTCCAGCCATCAACTATGTCCTCAAGTACCATATCTCTATGTTTCTTGAACACTTCCAAGTGACTCCATCATCTCCCTGGGCTGCCTGTTCCACTGCCTGACTACTCTTTCAGAGAAGAATTTTTTCCTAACATCCAACCCAATGTGCACTGTGTGGGACTGAAGGGATGTGAGGTGTGAGTACTGCCTCCTGCTCTACTGCATGGCTCCTATTGCAGTGCTCAGGAGCCTCAGATCTGTGCTCAAGGCACTGTAGGCAGGCATGGCATCACTGCTAAGCTGAGTGATGTACTAAACACTAAGAATCACTTTGAATAAAAAAGGAAATTATGGCAAATTTAGCTGCTCAAGGAAATAGCAGCACGATAAATAATGTATGGAAATTGGATGTTTCTTTAAGAGATGAAGGAAGGGATGCTGAAGCTTTTGTCAAGCAGTTAATGCTCTTTTTACTTATTATCTTTGGAGTTTTTAAACATTTTGGCAGATAGACAAGTTCAACTGGAAGAATTTCTTCTCTGTTACCCTGGAAGAGAGGAACCAGAGACTTAATTTGACCTGAAGTTCCAGGATGTTAGTTTTATTTTGCAGTTTTCCCTGCAAAATTTGATGCTTTCTGTTGCTCTGTTTTCTTGATTTTTTTTTTTTTTATTACAGCCCTAACAGATATGGACCTGGAGCATGGTACATGAATTCCATGGGTATTTTTGCCTTGGAAAGGCTTGTGTTTCCTTTGGTATAAAAATTTCCCCTTTTCTGAATTTACTGGTGATAGGGAAGGTGAAGCTAAGTTCATAGCTTCTAGCAGGCACATCCAGAGCTTATACTTTGAATTTGAGATGTCTTTGTGTAGCAGAAGTGCTGAGTCATGGCCTGGAGCATGATTGAGCACCTGGTGGGAAGGCAGGGCCAACCCAGGAGAGCACAGGTGCAAACAATGCCCCTGAGTGACTGCAAGGGGAGGAACTAGGTTCCATCCCTTCCAGGCCTCATTTAAGGATTGGCAGTGGAGGCAAGGGTGTTTTGCTGGAGAGCCCTATGTACCTGAGGCCTTCTGAAGGTAAATTTCTTTCCTTTGTTTTTGTGCCCATGGCTGTTGCATTGGAGCAAATCCTCACTTGCTGCAGCATAGGATCTTGCTGCTCTGCTGTCGCTGTAGTGTTTTCTATCGTATTACCCTTTGTTTGCCATGATGATTTGGGCTGATATTTACCCAACCTTATTTTTCAATCTTTTGAGGCATACAGATGAATGATGATGAGGTAGGAAGCCCAACAGGCTTATGTACTATTGGTAGTATTGCCAAATCTTGCCAAATTTCTAAGCAGCCTTAGAAATAAATGTATAGCTTGTGTCTAGAGTCTGTTCTCTGTTTAAATTTGTCTATTATACATACCATAGATTTCAGGTAATGGAAGATATGTTTTGCTTTTTTTTTATCTCTGGTTACTGATGATTACTTCAAAACTTGTAGGATTTGCTACTGGAAGGACTTTCTTAGAGGGTGTGGTGGTAGCCTCAACATCTTGAATTAAGAAAAATCTATGCTTCGAGTAAAGTCACTGTCTCTAATGAGACTATGAAGTGCTACATTGCGAATGCAGAAGACCAGAATTCATCTGTTCATCTTCTTTTCATCTTTCACTCTGAGTTACAAAGGAAACACGAAATAGAGTTGAGGGAAGTGGAGTACTGGAAGGCAGGATTTTGGGTGACCGCTGAAATCATCTGTGTCCAGCAGAATACCTAATTCAGATTTGTTTTCATCTTTAGAGCTGATTTATCCTAAAATCAATATTGTGTTGGATACTTCATGTAGCAATTATATTACTTATGCCTTGAAATCAAGGGATGACTGTTATTCCTAACCTTTGTGATATCTTCTCAGGGTGTAAATCAAGTGAAGGCTGTTTTCTCCAGGTTGTGTGCTGGTATACAAAGCTAACTAAGCGTAAGAGTCATTCATTGAATATTGTATTGGCGAGGTCTGAAATGCTTCTGTTCAAAAATTACATAGCAGCTCCCCTCCCCAAATCTGACTGAGGTTAAGGAGCTTACAAAGGTTCCAGACTTTAATTTGTTTTGTCAGGTAACCAAGGATCTCAAGCACAATTATACTGTATGAGATTTTCTGTGGTATAATCTTCTTGCTAAGAGATGTTTTCTCTTTTTATCTCTCTCGTTAAGTACCACTCAGAATGCAGTAAGATTTTGCATTTTGTCTATTTTTTAAAAAAATAAAACAAGAAATCTACAGAAAAAAAATCAAAATAACCTTCTGCTGAGAGCTAGTCTGTTTATACCGACAAAGTAAAGCTGATTTATGAAGTTATTAGTTTTCACATTTTTCCACCTGCAGGTGTCAATGATTTCATGTAAGGCTTCCATCTGAAAAGGGCCCACCATTTAAAACTATATTGAGATATTTAATTTGGAAGTAAGGTGCTGTAATCAGTGACCTCTCAAAATGGAATAAATAGGAGTGACGTGTTCCTTGCACTCTGATATGTCTAGCAAAAAAAAACCTTATGTTTTTCTGGAATCACCCCATTTGTAAAAGCCTTGTGAGTAATGAAAGGATGCTGAAAATTAAAGGTGTAACAAGATGAGATAATGATAGTTCATACATGAAAAATAATGTGGCTTATTGTTTATTTCTGTTTTGCATTTTTTAACAGTGAATATTATTACCTTTTCTGTGTCATTTTTAGCCCAAGAAATTTGTCACTACAAATAGCTGTTGACTTAGCACTGAAAAAAAGCCCTGTGATTGAAGGGTGGGGAGGAATTATCAGCTCAGCTGGTGAAATTAAGTGTCCTAATCAGCACTCCTTGCAACTACAGATGTGATGCATCTTTCCCCATATCAACTGTTCTTTCTTTCAGTACTGAATGTATCATCTACACATTTCCTCAGTAGATCATAGCTTGAATCATGAATCTAAGAGTGAAGTATGCAGTGTAGGGAAGCCCATGTGTCAATTAGGAAAATATTCTGCTTGATCAGAAAGGGGTACTGAAAAATTCATGTCTACGGAAGATCCAAGGGCTTCAGTGTAATAAACAGCTGTAGCAGATATATGTAAGGATGTCTACTGAGTTAGTTAAATAGTAAGCCTTGTGCTCCAGCAAGCAAAACCTGCATGATCCAAACTATATTCTTGCCCACAATTTAGAGTTGAAATATTTTTAAAAACAACTCAGTTTTTTCTCTCTTCTTGAGAACATGTGAGACAAAATGCTGCGTATTTATTTTCAATGGGAAATAATGAGCTTTTCAGCTGATGAAACTTGATTACTGATTTTTGTGCTTCTCCAGCCAAGCTGATAACTACAAATAAGCCCTATCTGAACGTAGATCTCATATCCCCAAACTGTCAAGTCTGCCAAACAAAGGTCAATCCTGATGAAGGCAGGTTTCCATGGGTTTTGTTATGGTGTCTGGCTTCTCCATTCCTTACTAAATCTTGAGCTCTGATTAAACACTTTCTAGCACATGGGCTATTTCCGTTTCCCTCTCTCCTTTAGATTTTGACTGTTGAGTACCATCTGAACTCATATTTCAGTTTTCTGTTCTTTTTCTTCTCCTTTTGAGATAGTTATTTTTCCTACAGATGGTTGCTATTTATTTTCATGTGGAAAATTTAATATCATTCAGCCTAATCTCCTGATATCAAATCTGACTGATACTTGCCAAAGAGCTAAAAAATTATTGGGGAGGCATGGTTGCATGCACAGGTGTTACTGGTAGCATTTCTTGAAGAAACAGGACTGAATAATTAGTTCTCATTTTTGTCTTGCTTGACCACCAAGTAGCTTGGGCTAATTTAGGTGTTAGAATAGCATACCAGGCCAGAGACTGGGAGATAGGGTTGATGTCAAATTACTGCTCTGTGAATTTTCTCCTTGTATTTCCTTTATTTCCTTAGAAAGAAAGTAGTGGGGTTTGGATGGGACATGGGGATGGTCAAAAACTATTCATAATAATAGCTTTGGAGTTTCAAATAAGGACAACAATTAACAACTACAGAACATGTACCCATATCTTTTTCCATACCATATTCCTTGCTTTTTTTTCCCAAACCCCAACCATTCTCACCCAAAGTTTGTATCTGTTTCCTCAGTTTTCCAGGAAAATAAAATCCCTACCCCATTTCCTATTTTGTGCCTTTTCTAAACTTTTTTTCATTTGAATGTGATTTCCTGATTTTTCTGGACCATTAAACTCTTTTGTGTGTGTTTTTTAACTTGCCCTCTCCTGTGCTTATGGTTTATTGACTTAAAGTTTGTACAGATTCCCAGGCACCAAATATTTTATTGGGTTGACCATCTGGGTCTGTAATTTTATAAGCTGTCTTGTTGCCAGAGTGTTCTCAGTGGATATAATGCTATCAGGTGGGAGGTTGTAAGGATGAGATAGAAAAGAAGTAACTAATAGGAGAACTAAAAAATGGAGAAGGCACAGGAGAGTGGTTCGTGGCTAAGTGGAAAGAAAGACTGGTGTTTGTGGAGGATGTGTGTGGTGCCCTGCAGGGTAAGTTCTCCCTGCATCCCCACAAGGTACCAGTGTATGACTACGGGTTCTGCTGTATGGCACTGCTAATGGAATCCTTTTCTTTTTTTGCCAGAAATAGAATTGGTATTTCTTTTATCAGCCTCCTGTAGCACTGAAAAAACTTTATTGCAGTTCCTTCTATCTTTACTTATCTGATAGATAACTTCCTCTGCTTATTATCACGCTGTGACATTACTGCTTGAGCAAAATCTTTGTATTTTCTTTTGCTCTTTTTCACAATCATTTCAGAGTCCTTTGTTACTTTTGTCTTGAGTTGTTTGCAGCTTCTTCTAAATTTAAATCATCCTCGAACTTAAATAACATGAATTTATTTCTTAATCTGGAATATCAATTACTAAATTAAACAATCCAGATAGGCCCTTTCCATTGTCTTCATTGTTATATTGAAGCCTGGTGATAACTAGTTAATGAACTCTAATTTTTTTCCTTGTTAGACCAGGTCTGAAAATGAGCATTAGCACAGGACATATTAGCTTGGCTGGACCTTTGCTTGGTTAGAAAGGGCAAAATGCAAGCACTAAAGACACTGCAGTCCCTTGAATCTAAGCATAGAGAGAACATAATCTGGATTGCTTAAAGAAAATAGTCCTCCTGATACAGTCCCAGAGCACACACTGTCTCACACACAGATAAAAGTAGTAGTCATAATCTTACTTATTATTTTTTTTAGTGGAGATTTTACTAGGATTAGTCACAAATTAGAGCCCTGCAAAGCAGGAAGGATGATTGGCAAGACTTATATTTGTTTTCTGCTTTTTCCTTTGAAACTCTTTGATTTTGTCCATGTGAAGCACAGGCACCCACATCAAATTAGAGGATTTAGAATGGGAGGATCAAATAAATCTCAACAGGCTGCAGGACTGAAGAGAAATTTCTTGAAAAGTGAAGATGTTCTTGTCCTATCCTGTCTTTACTCAAAAAAAGGCAGAAGTTCTGAGAAGGTCACTAAAGAACATGCAGGTCTGCAAAGTGGGATGTAGAAATGAAGAGATTTGGCCATGGCTGAGACAGGTAGAAGAGACCGCCAGATCTCTGCATCCCCTTTTCTATGAACTAATTTCATACAAGGTTGTGGAGGTGCAGTAGGCCCCATCTTCTGACAGAAAAGGAAATCTGTGAAGCTTTTGTTGAATTGTGATTCTCTGTTTATAGGATGGTGCCATTTTTGTTTCCCTCAGGATGAGTTCAGAGGATGTCTTTTCCATGTTTTCGTATTTAGTTCTTGAAGAAATGCTGGAAGTTATACTGTCAATCTCTTGGAGCTCCTTATATTACCCATTTTGAAGAAAAAAACCTGAAGTTGCCCATTCACTTCCAGCTAGAAAGAGAATATATTTCCATTCAGCTGGTCTTTTATGTTTGTATATTAACATAAATGTTACAAAAATGTAATGTGCATTGTGACACGTGTTGAAGTGTTTCCACGATGCATTCAGATGTTCCTTCTGTGACTTCAAAGCATGCTTTTCTTGAATTATCTGTGAAGAAGGAAATGTTTGGTAATAACCTGTAATCTGTTTGTATAATTCCCTTGTGGCCTCTTGTTCTCCTGCACAGGATGTGCTGGGTAGCAAATGGTCTTTGTTACTCTGGTAAGGAGATCTGAAAATGATTGGATTCATTTGAAGAGTATTTCTTTTTGTGGCTTATGCAAATATTTCCTCTTAAAAAAATCATCTTTTAAAAAAAGTGCTGGGTGAATTCTGACAATTACTGTTAAAAATGATGCAGTTTATGAAGCTTGATTTTTCTAGTTGTGTTATGAGACAAAACAATAGATTGGGAAAATGACTGAGGCACCTCAGTGTCTCTTTCCAGGAGAAATGTGGATGCTGTTAATTTGATTCAAAATCCATCAAGATCTTGTCAAATCTCTTTAAAAAATCAGTGAGAGGTAGCAAATGACATTACTGTTCATAGTGATGACTTAGTTTTCAGAGTTCAAAAGTTCCAGGCATATCCTGTCCCTGTTTTATAGCTTAGTGATTTCTCCACTGGCTTCAACTGAGTGCCAGGTGATAGCACTCTGAGACTGTCATGTCAATAAGCAGCCAAACACTTATGGACATGCTGTGGAAATGTTTTCCCCTAGGTGCCAATTTTACTTTCACTTTTTTCACTCTACAACCTACTGAGGTCATTTTGGTCATTCAAAGCTGAGTCTGTTCATTGGCAAAAGATGTCCAAATAGACTACTTTACTTGAAATCAGTATGATTGTTAGGTCTGTTGCTCTCTGTGGAGGCACAGAGTCCCAAGACACTCAAGCATTTCCCCTTAACATACTATTCTTGTTTGTTTGTTTAACTGCTTCCTATGTGTTTCTGCTCTCTGGGAGAGTCAGAAAGTGATTTTGAAACAGGAGGATGTGATATTTATTCTGTAGGCATTAGGAGTTCTAATTACTCCCTGACGGTTCTCATTCACAAAAGCATTTTTATTTATGATGCTTTTTCTTAACTGATTAAACATTTATTGGTTAAATGTTTGCTAAGTGTAAGGGCATCACATCCTTGATGTTGGATCCCAGTAGAAAAATAAGAATAAGAAAATAGTAGCTAGCTGTTACAGGAAAGTCTTTCCCAATAGACGGTAGCTATTTATCAGAAAGATAAGATACTGGCTGCCTTATTTAAAAAAAAAAAAAAATAAAAAAAATAAAAATTAAACCACATATTTTTTAATATGTGTTTCCATCTAAGTAGCTTCAGACTTGTTGTTGTTTATCACTGTTCCTGTTTCACAATTGTTCTGTCTGCTCTTCGTCACATAATTAAACCTTTTGAGGTTTGACTGTTTAAAAAAAAAAAAAAAAAAGTATCTCAGGTAGCTTGTTAGTCATTGTTTTGTGTCCAAATTGGCAACAGCATCTTTTTTCAAGTTCTCACCTTTGGGCTGCTGGAGTTCAGATGAAATGCATACAAAGAAAACTGAAGTGAAGGACACAGTGGAAGTTAACCATGCAAAAGCCCTCAGTGGCTGTCCTAGAGATGTGGGTCTCGTGAATGTTAGGTTCACACTTTCAGTTTGTTTTGGAATCTTTCCTTGTCTGCTGATTTTTCTCTTTTCTTCCCTCATCTCATTTTGTTCCTGGGATTCCCTTCTTGTAATTTGTTCTTCTCTTAATTGAGACAGAGGCAACAAAGTAAATCACTACTTGTAGTGCACACACTACCTTATGTGAAATAACTACAATTGTAATGTATATTTTATTGTTCCAATAGAACATGCCAAAACAGGAGGGAGAAAACACTTAAGACATATCTATATAATGAGGATGCAGTGAAGCCACGTGTGGAAATCAGACCTGAGGTCATGCAGGTTCTGTGTGGAGGCCAAGCAATAAAGTTATCTCAAAAGTATTATTCTTATTGGATTAGTATGGGTAGGAATTC
>JAOWBP010003503.1:15806809-15845101 GCA_028571105.1 Tragopan temminckii
CCTCCAGCGATAGTAATGTATATCAGTGAAGGAATAAAATAAACTACTGTGCTACTACAGGTAGCACAGACTTCTTCACTGTAGCATTGAAGGCTAAACGGATAACTACTGGTTTGCTGTTACTCCTTGCAGCAAGAATGGGGTGAGCCATGTAATTCTAGTGTGTAAGGTCGCAGTCCTCCACTCATTTATTCGTTGACCAGCTTTTGAGAGCTGAACATCACTCAGAAATGCAGTTTTATCTGCTGAGTGTATTACTGGGAGTGTAACTCTCCGATGTCAGAAAAAGGACAGGAGTAAGAGACTGCAGGTAAGAAGCAATGATGGAATTGTTTGTGGTTTTTTAAGAGCATTTCTATTTCCTGGGCTTACTTTGACGCATAGCATGTGAATCCAGAACAGTTCCACCAAATCCAGAGGAGATGAGTGGCATTTACACTACTACAGGCAAGATCAGAGTGAGGCTGGGAGATGTATGAATTTTAGTGCCTTTAACATTATGCACACAACCCGACAATTCCTGAGCTCAGTTCCTGCTGTTAAGTATCTTCCTCACAACCTTCAAAGGTAGATTCTTTAATTAACCTTTAAATGATAATTATTTCACTGGAAGTGCACCAAGCTAGAATCAAAGTAACTTAGTTCATACTTTATTACGTTTGTCTCTTGAAGATATGTCAGATTACCTGCAGTATCTCAGTAAAGCTGAAGGCTGTTTCCCCAGCTTACATGCACATAGCATAAGGCTGGGGGGGATTTATGGGGCAAGGCAGATTATTTGCTTTCCTGTGAAACACAGTTAGTGGAAAAGAGTGACAATAGGGAGTGACACTTGGGAAGCAATACTAAAATGTACCAAGAAGGGAAAGTGTGAAGGAAAATGGCCAGTTGTGACTTCAGAAATTACTGAAACTGACTGTACTGTGGTAAGCAGCGTGTCCCGTGAAGTGGGATGTCTTCTCAACCTTTTTGATTCTCTCAGCAGTATGTCTCTGTATGCTTCCCCCTTCGCTAGAGCCATGCTGTGGTTTTACACACAATTCACTGGTTTCCATTTATTCTCATGCGTTCATCAGAAAGTCTTTCATCTGAATGACTGGAATATATTGCTGTCTCCAGGCTAGTAAAGTAAGAATAAATGGATGCGGCTGTGTTCCTTATCTCCACATTGCAGAAACTTTTGTCAATCCATGAGATAGACTGGGCAGAAGCTGAATGCATAACAAGATCATTTGGGGTCATGGTACAATGATTAGATTCCTACTGCCTGTGTTACTGTAGATTAGTACTCTGGCTCCCTGGAGGAAAAACAAATTTGAAATTCAACGCTACAGCCAGATGCCAGACAGGCCATCATAAACAGCCTGTGAACCTGTGAAAAACACACATCCTTTCAAGGTACTGAGCTCTTTCTCAACAAACCCTAATCTAAGTCCTAAGATCGAAAGGCTCTGTTGTAAATGGGACGTCTCTGGCCACTTGCAGGGATCACAGCAGCAGTTTCATAAACTTTCAGTGCTTTTTCTTGAAAGAGAGAGGCCAAAAATGCACTGCAGCTCTAATTCAGTTACAGAGGTTTCAAAAGCTGTGGTAACGTGCATTGCAGGGGATAATTTTGCCAGACAGGGTTGACAAGGGACTGCCTTTTGTGCCCTACAATCACTTATTTTATCCCCCTAGATGTGTGAGGGACCACAGTACACTGCCTACAAACAAATGGGTGCAGGGCATGAAATTGTCCAGAGACATTATCCTACACTGGAAGGAAAGTTTTCTAATCTTTTTTGATCTCTGGTACTGGCTTTGTAGCTTTCTGATTGCACACCAAAATGCTTTCTGCAGGTCAAAGCTGATGCTCTTTTCTAATCTGTATATTTACTCTTGCGATAGGGATTTATCAATATCCTTCCACCAGATAGCTTTTGCCAACACAGTAGTTGTTTTGGATATAGTCTGGCTTATTGAGGAAAAAACAGGCTTATGCCTGATTATCTCTAAGGCAGCCCCTTAGAGTGCCTGAGAGCAAGTAGTATGGTCCAAAGTCTTGGCATCATGTCATAAGAGAAGTTCAGGTCTCTCTAGACACACTGAATACCTTTCATGGAGAAATACAGTTGTTGAAAGCTGAGTTTCTAATACAAGTATCAAGCAGGGAAGCATAGTTAAGCCTCATATCAGAAGAACAACAGAATCATTCCCCTAACAGGGCACAAACCCAAACAACTCCCTGTTCCTTTCTTTTTATATGGCAAAAGAAAGAGAAACATTTCATCCTGCCAAAAAAACAAAAACAGCAACAAAAAAGGTGTTAGCAAATGTGGTCTTATTCTAGCAATGCCCAACCTAAGAGAACAATTTGTGCTTCTGCCAGTAGATACTGCAATTGGATCCTATTTCGTAGCAGCAGAATTGTTGTAACTGCTGTTGAGGCACAGCATGCTGCTAAAAACCTGGCAACTTTTATGAAAGCCATTTATATTACTGTAGGCTTCCTATAAACAGTGGCAATAAAAAGCTAAACTGTTTTAGGAATAAGATGCAGATATTAGAGATGAGTTTTTCTGCAATGGTAATGTCTTTTGGCAAGTGTTAGCATTAAAAAAAAAAAAAAAAAAATAGAAAAAGTAGAAGCATCTTTTACTGAGAGACTATCTCACTGCAACCTCAATGGAAAGTAGACAGACAGGGGGCAGAGCCCTCTTCCCCAGCACAGTTTGCTGCCTGCAGAACTTGGTACTGGATTTGAGTGTGTTAATCATGTTTGATATCAGTTGAGGGCACTCCTCTCAGGCAGCGTAGACATCTCTTCTGGATGAATATTTAGAAGGGAAGGATTGAGCTTCCAGCTGCCCTCTGAAATCTTGTATTTTTTCACTAGCACATAGTGGGTATAAAGGGTTTCTTCAATGCTGTCCCAGTCATCCAGCAAATCATAGAATTGAGTTGGTAGGGATTTTTACAGATCACCTGGTTCAATTCCCTGCAGTGAGCAGGGACACCTACAGCTTGATCAGGTGCTCAGAGCCCCTCCAGCCTGAGCTTGAATTTCTCTAGGGATGGGGCACCCACTACTTGTCAATCTGTTCTGTGCCTCACTACCCTTGTTGTTTAAAAAAAAAAAAAAAAAAAAATCAGTCCAAGTTTCCCCCTTTTAGTTTGAAATGATTTCCCTTTGTCCCATCACAACAGGTTGTGCTAAGGCATCTGTCCCTTTATTTCTTATAGCCTCTCTTTAGATACTGAAAATAACAGGGCCAGCAGCAAAGCAAGGCTGTGCAGGCAACTAAGGCTAAAACTGCCTTTTTTCTTGAATCTTCTTGTTTACTTCCTAGTACTTAGGCAGAGCACAGCTTTCCAGATAATTCTGACTGCATGAGAGCTCCACTATTAGGAGTTTAAGGCTGGTCTGTATGTTTTTCCAGAGCAGCTGTCTACTAGGGCTCTTTAGATTCTACTGGACTTACCAGTGAAAACATTGGAAATCAGACCACTTGTGTATGGGTCTAGCTGCAACAGCCACATCTGATCTTAGGGATATGTATGTGTTTATGTATACAGTGATCAGATTGCTCAACAACTGATCTGGTGGTTGGCAACCCTGCCCATGACAGGCAGGTTGGAGCTCAGTGATTTTAAGGTCCTTTCCAACTCAAGCCGTTGTGTGGTTAATTGCAGGAGAACTGGACCAAGTAATCTTCCATGGTCCCTCCAACTTAGAATTATTCAATGATTCTATGATTTTTATATATGAAAGCTTTGAGCTACATTCATTTTGTTAATTTTCATACTAGGTATAATATCTACTAATTTCAAGGGTTAGAGATGTTTTCTTTTCTGAGCCTGGTTTGAAACACTTTCCAGAAAATCCCTGAGCTGAAAGTGACTGGAGGGAGAAATATGCTTGCTCCAGCTTCATATTCTTTACTAGTCATCTCCTTTTGGTTACCACTGAAGGTGGATTACTAGGATTTGGTTTGACCTATTGAAGCTGTTCCGTAGTGTACTGGTGACAATTTTCAGCCAAACAGCTGTTGGGCAAAATGTGAGGATGCATAATGGCAACTACTCTATTAGTTTTAGACTCCAACAAGAACAATTTTTGGGCTTTGTACAAGAGCAGATGTACACTGAAAAATCAGTCATGGCAAGAATGTTCTCTCTATCCCGAAAGGTTTCTATCTGAAAGTAGATATGCAAAAGTCTCCTTCACGCTTCCCTGTGTGACTAAAAATATTAACACAATCCCACATATGCCCAAGGATAGAGACTTTAGAAAATCTGAGTTATTGTAAATCTATGGGAACTTTATAGTCATTTACACTTAATCATGGTATAACAAAGTGTGGGAGCTGTGCATGAAGTGTATGGAGATTTTCCCAACAGAAAACTGTTTCCAGTTCCATAGGAGCCTTTCCCCAGCCCAGCAGTTTGGCCAGGGTTGGCAGTGGCACATTTAAGATTCGGTTCAAGTTCATCGTCTACAGCCCTAAAATTATACCTACTTAAGCTGTGCTCAGTGCCTATTATTTATCCTACCTGGAGCAAGATAACGAGGGGCTACCTGTGCCTACTCTCTTGATCTTAAAGGATTTTTTTCTCACATTGTAGGAGGTTGTGAATATAAACACAGTTAAATATAGTTTTCCCCTTATTCCCTTATTGTTCCACAGAAGCTCAAATTCTATCTGCCGCATTTAGTATTAGCTACCTTGTAGGGCTGGGTACAATGTACAGCACTTTTTTTGAAAATGAGCCTTTTTTTCCCCTTCTATTTGTGGACTGCTGGTGAGCAGATCGCCATTTTCTCAAAGTTATTCAGCGTGAGAATAATTAGGGATGTAGAAGCATGAAGTTTGACTGGAAGAAGGAACGATAATTCTTTGGCTATATATATCTTCTATAAGGACAGCATTTACTGAGACCTGAGATTCAGTGTTCAAGCTTTTTCAATTAGATTCTCTAACTTTGAGGCTTTGTGTCTCCTATTTGAATGGTAAGGAAGCAGGAACAGCGTTGCAGAGCTTCTTTTAAAAAAAATAATCGCTCTTTGCATTAAATCTGAAATATTCTTACTTTTGAATTTTTTTTAGTTAAAATGTAAGCCTATGTATGAATTTGGTGATGAAACTTCTAGAGGTTTATGAATATATCTTAAGGAAACTTATTTAAATGTTTGCTGAAAAGTGTGCAGAATGTAACTTTTCTCCAAGCTAATCCTCGATTTCTTCACTGAATAACTGTCTCTGCAATTTTCTGTTGCTGAGGAAACAAATCCAAGAGCTAATCAGGAACTGGTACACTATTAGTAGAATCAGTAAGTAGATTTGCTGCGTCTATTTGAGACGAAATGTGTAGCTGAGAACTCCAGTCTCTTCTGCCTTCATAACCCTTCTGCCTTTCTCAAGTGAGGATTTAAATCCAGAGCTCCAGCACATGCTCATGGGATGTCTTGAAAGCTGTTTTTCAAATGAACTGGGAGAGGCTGGGCAACTACAGTGGGTTGCCTCTAGATTTATTCAGTTGTTTTTTAGTGTCTCCAAGGATGGAGACTCTAGAGCCTCTCTGGGAAACCTGTTCAAATAGTTTTATGTTTAAAAGATTTTTTTCTTTTATTTCAAGGTATTTGTATGTCAGAACAGCCTGGACTATCAGTTCTGCTATGGCTGACTTTAGTATTAGGGGCATCAGCCATGGAGACGCATCCAGGTTCTTTCTTACATGGTTGAGTGGGAGTGGAAAGTGCAGGCTGCTTTGTGCAGAGCTGGGATCAACAATGACAGCAGAGGTCTCAAATCAGTGTTGCTGGAGTTCCTAAAATAGGAGCATGTTGCATTAAATTCTTGGTGGTCAGATTTATGTGATGTGTAAGATAATTGCCATTTGTCTGATGTTAACATTTCCTTGTGTTCCACTGGAGCACTTATGATTCCCATGGAATCAAAGAATCATTTGAGTTGGAAGAGACCCTTAAAGGTCATCTGGTTCAACTCCTCTGCAAAGAACGGGGATGCCTGCAGCTCAGCCAGACTGGTCGGAGCCCCATCCAGCCTGACCTTGAGCGTCTTCAGTAACAGGGCATCCACCACACCTCTGGGCAACCTGTGTCAGTGCCTCACCAACCTTGTGCAAGTTCTTGCAGTTAGAACATGAGGCAGATGGTTTCAGAAGTCGGGAAATTATACCCATCTCTATCCTGCCTCCACCAAGAGAGCAGGAGCTGGAAAATCTCAGCCAACCTCTATCCAATGGGAGAGAACGTTGTCATCTTAACCGTGATTCTGAAAATTTGCTTGTGGCATAAACATATACAAGTAATCTGCAAGACAGGTAGGCATCAGTTATGTTATATATAGACACCCCAGGCAAGAGCATGCTGATGGGGTCTTCTGCAAGGAAATAGAACAGCAAATTGCTTTCACATTCAGTGCAGCAGCCCAAGGATGTGGCTAATGTGAGGTACAGGGGGGTGTGAATGCAGAGCAAGTAATCCTGCGGTCACTGTCTGTGTGCTGGCTGTTCCTGACAGTAAATAGCTTTATGTTAAAAAGATTTTAACAGTAAATGCAAAGCAGCTTGCCCTGTTCCTCTCTGTGTGCAGTGGGCTTGTAGCCAGCTGGTGTGCTATACATCCTCACCCAGCCTCGCCTCCAGTGCTCATAGCCTGCACGATACATCAGTAAATCAGCACAGCCATCTGACAAGCAGTTTCAGGGTTGGAAGTTTCTCGGCAGGTTTGCCTGGGAAGTGAGGAGGGATCCTGGCTGTGTGTGAGCACCAGTGTGACCCACTGGGTCAGGGCAAGGTCTGTCCCACCGTCCCTGCAGAAGGATTGGGGGCCCACTGCTGGAGGATGCCAGGTGAGCTTGCACAATAGTGTGGCTTTGTCCTCTAAAGATCAGCACTCTAGCCAATACTCACCTGACATGACGGACCTCTGCTTCCAGCAAAGCAGGCCAGGAGGGCAGCTACCAGCTCCTTACTAGCCATTCTCTGGCTTGCTTTCATCTTTCCACAACAAAAGCAGCAACAACAAAACAGGTTTGCCTAGGGGCAGGTTAACCAGTCTTGCAGCATTGCCTTCTGCTCTGAGGTGAGCTGCGTGCCTGCTTGGCTGAAGTAATTGAAGACAACACTGTCACTGTGCTTTAAGAGATGTCTTTTTGTACCATATAATTACAGGTACTTACTGAATGTGACAGCTGGATCAAAGCTATGAGGAAAGAATCAGTGTACAATTTTTGAGTCAAAATCTTACTATCTCCATACTAATTGCATTATATATATATTTGTATACGTATGGTGTGGCTCTGCATGACATAAAAAGGACGAAATACGATTCCATGATTCTAAACCCTTCAGTAAAGATGGTGGATGGTTGGACTAGATGATCTTAAAGTTCTTGTCCAACGTTTATTATTCTCTGATCTTAGTATGTCTTTTTTTCCTTTTCTACATCTAAAATGTGGCTTAAGTACTTACGGATTTCAATAATGCAGCAGCCTGACACAATCAACCAGAATTTCACCTTTTATTGATATCTCACCAATCAGCTTTGATTAGCACAAGCAATCACAGAGAATTTCAAAGCCATGCATGAATTGGTGAAAAAAAATTTGAAGCTAGCACTCTGTCAAAGAGATTGTGGAACTAGTCGTGATTCTTCTGACCCTTTGAACAAAATGGCAGCTCAAATGGCTCATAATCCTCCATAGGCTTAATATTTGAATCAAGTAAATCAGTATACAATTCTAAGTAGTGAGTATGCTTGAAGATGTCTACTCTCCCAACAGATGAGCAAAAGTAAAAGGTTAGATTTGTCAGATGCACCACTGGGAATTCACAGAATTCATTTATCTGAGAAGTGATGTGGGCAGGTATTTTCCTATTGCAGATCCAGAGGGCGCCTTTGTGAGGAATAATTTAATATTGCTCCTTCCAGTGCTTTTTTTTCTTGCTTCCTTCATTGATTAGAGGAACTTTGCCATTTTGTACCAGCTGGAGTTGGTGAAATTTTACTGCGTACTTGGATGAGCATTTGATCAGTCCCTTTGATTGCAATTGTTACAGCAGCCACAAACATCTTGAGTTCTTCAGAACAGGAAAGAAAAAGGTTCTGATTTCCAGTTAAAACTAGATGATTATTTTCTGTTCCCTTGTGAGCAGCAGAGTAAAATGGAATTCATTTTTTGTTGATGTTTCACTGATTGTCTTCATCACTTTTTTTTCTCTTAGAAAGCTTTGGAAATGAAGCGTTCAGTTAAAGTGGGCTTGTTTTTATTTTTAAAAAAATGTAAATGCAAGGAGATACAAAATCATATTTATCCTCAGATGACCTGATTCTCAGTTGTAGTCCCTATTCAGAGAAAATTTCATTTTGATTTATTTGGCTGCCAGGCAAAGCAGGCCATGGAACTCCCTTGATGGCTGTTTTCACCTGGAATGTTGCTATTACAATTCTCTGGAGATATTCTGGCTAGTTCTGCAGATATCAGAAGCTTTGGTCATTCTGAAAAACAGCAACAGAAATGCAGATCTAAAGAATAAATAATGCTGTTCTGCTGTACCTCTTATTCTACCTTTGCTTAGAGAAAGCTCCCTTTGAAAAGGCTGAAATTGATGAGTGTTTTGTGTCAGTTGGCAGCAAATGTGGCTCTAGAGTGAGGCTGTCAGGATGCTTCTCTTGGCTTGAGAGCCTGCGTAGACACAGAGCTGGCAAACACAGACCTCAATCCCGCTTCCGCTCTCCACACAGCTTGTGTTTTTCCTTCCTGCCCCGAGAGTGTCCATATTTAAAACACAAGTCATTTCTTTGACTTCGCTTACTTACATTCTGGCAAATCGTTTTTAATCAGGCTATTTACGAAATTTGTTTTCTCCAGGAATAGCACAGCATTAACATATGACAAATGACATTTCAGCTTATGACATCGCTCACTTAAATTAGTTTGAAGTGTTTCTAAGTAGATTTGGGATTTTGTTAAACATGGGCTCTGAAAGAATATTTTGCAGTGTGGTACTCCAGTCTGTAACGAGGCTCAATTCCTTCCCATCTTACCTATACCTGGCAGTGTGCAATGAGCTCAACAATTTAAAGGACTAAACTATTAAGGTTTTGTAAAGACAACTATGAGAGTTGAATCTCAGAGCGTTAAGAGGAAACGATGATAGAGTCATGTCATTGTAAATCCAGGTTCTTAAGGACCAGCTAAGGGGAGAGGATGGGAAAATCCCTGATGATTTTTATCTACCTGACAGATATCAAGGAGTAGCGTGCATCTGTGTATCACTTAAGAGCACTCTAAGTTTTTATGCATTAAGTCATTTAATCTCTGTGCTAGTAAATAATGTTTAAAAACATAACAATTCCTACATTTGAGAAGTAAACTTGAAAAAGATGTCGGTAATTGACTAAAATTGTCTGCAGTTTCCTGATAAAAATATTCATTTCCAAAAGATTGAAGAGCATTAGATGGCAATATCTGTCCGCTTCTCACCAGGAAACAGAAAGTTAGGCTTGGCCCAAGAGAAAGCCACCTCTGGCATTGGCATCGCTTGTGCTTCTTATGTGGCCTTTGCCTGAACCAGAGCTGATCTGCACCCCCAGACCCAAAGAGAACTTGTTCTGGCAGTGGGCATCAGTCTCTTCAAATCTTTGGTGAAACGCCAACTGTTGCAGCCCCTATCCATGCATGATGTGGATAGGATCCTTGCAAAACCACTAGTGACAAAATGTTGAGGCCAGTGAGTGAGGTATGGTTTGTGCTGAGTGCCTTTGAGGAACAAAGAGAGCCCAAGTGTGTTATGATGATGTTGGGTTGGCAGCATCCCCCCAGCAATCAGCAATAGGCTTAAAGTGCAATTTGAAGATTCTGTTTTGTATCAGCGACTTGTCTACCTCCATGGAGTAAGCAGAAAGCTTTCAGAACTACCAGCCATGTGAACAGGGAGCTTTAATTAGTGCAGACACATGGAAATGACAGGTCTTTCCCACTCCCTCTATAAGGCAGGTATTCTGTTGGCTGATAACTAAGCTAAATATTATTCAAGATGTTCATATTACATTATACTGTTTCTTCTGTGTGCTATTACATATATTGAGGCTACTTTAAAAAAAAAAAAAGAAAAGAAAAAGCTGTAGTGTCTACCACAAAGCATTTAAATCTTGTCAGATCCCAAGAGATTATGAGAAACCAGAGAAGTGTGATGGTTCTTTTAATAGCAATAAAAGTCTAATTTCAATTTTATGGATTTTTTATCATTTCAAAGTGCTCATTTTGCATTTAAATCACATTTTCTTTCTTTTCTTGAAAATCATGAGCAATAAAATCTGCTTAAAAACATTGAAAATGCTGAAGACAGAAAATGAAGGCAGAAACCTCAACTGATTCAATGTTGTTGGGCTTGAAACATCAAATATTATAATAGATGGTTTACAAAAGCCAGAAATGCTATGCTGGTTTATTTGGAATGAAAGAAAATGATAGATGCCTAACATTTTATTAAAATAATACTTTACCTTCCATTCAAGAATGGGAAAAAAAAGAAGTTATCAATTAACTATGACTATTTCAATTGTATTTGATTATTATTTCACTTTCATTGGAGAAGTTAGTGTATTTTTCTATAGATTGCTTATCTTAAAAGATTGCCTTAAACATAAACTAACTTTATAAGTGGTGATTAAGCAAAGTGACAGACTCTGAAGTACTAGAGAAGAATTAACCTGTGGCAAAACATGTGATTGTTAAAATATGACTTCTAATTTCAATTACTAGAAACCCTTTTTGGACCCTTTCTCTTGCGGTCTGAGACAATTTCTATCTTTTTGTAGTAGTATAAACTACATGTTTAGACTTCAAAAGTCTGTCCATATATTTTGTTTTGTTTCTATCTTTATTTCTAAGTCACTGTTGTTGAGAAGCAGTCAATCTTTAATATAAACTTTACGATATATTGTTCATACAGCTGGATCAAAAAAGCTGATTTTCAATCTGTTATATCTGTATTCTCCAGGGCTACAGGATATAAATAAACATAGAAAATACAGTCCGTATATGGTAATAAAAGTCACATATCTTGACTTCTGTATTTAGCTAATAAAAGGTAGGAAAGAACATTTAATATGTATGGAAATTTCAGTTCTAAATTGAAAGCTTTATTTCTTGATGCCCTGATAGGCTTCTTATGATCATTACATATGTGAACAAACAGAAATAATGCTGAATTACTGAATTCAAACATTGTAAAGTGCATTTCTTTAGTTAGACATCACTGATAGAAATGCAAATACTCTGAAGGGAAGGAGGACTTTACATGTTGGAAGAAGCCATTACTTGTATTATCTTTAAGTCTTGATACACTTTTTTTTCCCGTGAACCTTTGATTCTTCTGCTTTCTTTAGTCTCACTTGTCAACAAAAGGCTCTATTCCCCATGTTGGTCAGTCATACAACTATGTAAAAATGTTAATAATAATAAAATAAAATTAAAATTAAAAAAATGGGATGGTACCTGTGGGTGAGGAGGGATGATTTTATGGCTGGAATGGCATATATTTACATGCATTTGTTTTAAGCAAAATAAATAAGCACATAAGTAGAAGTCATTATAATGTGTAATACCTGAAACACAACAGCTATTGTTTGTTTGGCAAATATGCATTATGGCCACAAATACCATCTTTCTGACACATCTTCCAAATATAACTAGCCCTGGAGAGTGAGAACTATACAGCTGTTCCTCTTGCATAAGCAAAGTTCAAATTTGTTTCCATAGAGGCAGTTATAGAAGAGTTAAGAAATACAAATATATCTAAAATGTTATAATTTTCTAGCAGTGAGAACAAAGAAAATATCTGAAAACTAAACAATGTTTTTTAAAAACATTTTCATGGAGGAGTCACAGACAAAATTGAGGTGTTTCCATCTTTCTGCCTGCGAGAGTTATTCATTTCTTTTGAGGTCTGCAACTGTAGACTTTTCAAGTAGAGGAAATGTGGGCTGGGTCCACAAAACTGCTCTCTGGAGACTGACTGAAGCTCATGTGGCAGGAGAAATGTTAACATAGGAGTTCTGTGGAATGTATGGCAGCAAACTACCCAAGCAGTCAATCAGCTTTTTGTAATTCTCATCTAAAGTTCTGATAAAATTGATAGGTCTTAGTAGGCCATTGCCAGTCAGTGAAAATCATTTCACATTCATGAAAGTTTCCAATCACTTGCAGTGACTTCAGATGCCTCAGTGTTATGGCAGGAATCATCATGGAGGAAAGTCTTAGAAAGGGAAAACAAAACTGGAGTCTGTATTCTTGCACTGATTTTTCTCTTCTATTTTCCTCCCCAGTTACTGTTACTTGCTGTTAAATTTCTCATTGTAAAGTGTTTGAATGGTGTCTATGCAGTAAGAATTGTGGTTTTTCATAAACCAGAGAGATTTGAGTTTGTTGGATTCTGTGTTCACGTGAACTGCACATTTCAAAACACTATTTTCCATTAGTAAAACTGTTTTCAACTTTGTGACTTTTTAAACTGAGGCTATCAAGAAGAAACACCTTTAGCTAATCCATTGTATTTGTATCTTTCGAAAATAGGTTGAACTTGAAGTATTGATTTACGATGAAAAATAAAAAGTCTCCCTAAACCTTTTAACTTTTTAAACTTTCTTACTTCAAGCATTACTGCGTAGTAGATTTAAATCTGACATTTGGAGTAAATTTCAAGAGAGCTCAGAAAAACCCGAGCCCTACAAGTCCCTTTTACCCTTCAAGCCTAACAGCTGGGTCACTAGTCCACATCTACATCAGAGAGCAGAACTGGACAATCTGCTATTTTCTGACTTCACGTTTGTAGGCTGTTATATCCAATCAGTATAATCATTACAGTAATACACACAAAAGAAATGTTGATGCTTATTCTGCAACACCATATCTGCCACTTTAGCCTAATAGCAAATGTGGGACTCTTGAATGTTTTCACATTTGACTACAGTCATCATTTAATGTAGGAACCTGACAGCATCTAAACTGTTACATCAGTATTTTTATTTGAAACTCTCCTTATCCATCCACTGGTCACATACATTTAGTGTTGGATTTATCCCAGCACATCTTTTTCTTTTGTATGACAATAACTATACCGTTTTACGTATTTACCAAGATGGTATAATTGTGAATAAGGGGATATACGCTTCTAAGTACACAGTTGCCTTTTACTTCTTTTTTCACTCTGCTGATTTCTGATTACAAAAAACAAGAAGAACAGTGCCTTGTTTGTCAGCTTTATTGTGCTTTAGAGGGGAGACATGGTATGAGAACTAGATTTGTTTGTAACTAGGAGTCTGACCTCTTTCTTGTTGTTTTGGATGCTTTATGTTTCAAAGTAGTTGTTTTTATTTTTTATTTTGATAACTGTACATCTAGCTGAAAAAGAATTGGACAGAGGAAGAACCGAGTCCGTGGGTTTTTGGTTTGTGGGTTGCTTTTTATTTGTTTGGTTTGGTCTTTGGGTTTTAATTAGCATCTCATTTTCCAACAAAGGATCATAGATGTCTTAGTCTGCTTGTTAGTAAACAAAGGTGATCCCTAAGCACTCTTCAGAAATTCATTTGGAGAGACTGTTCCTGTTCAGTAAGAACAACAATATGCGTACAGTTTGGTGGACAGTGGTATGGCAGAGCAAACTGGGAGAACATCCCAATGACCTCATGCCAAACACTCTAGTACTGCACACCTCAGTTTTTCTAGCTATGCAAAGGTAATAGATAACATGTTATTTTTTCTTCTTTGCAAATACTAGTACCAGTTGTTTGAAAAATGATTTGAAAAATACTGTTGTGTATTTCATTGAACTTGAAACTTTCAAAACTCTAATAGTTGGTTCTTCTTGCCTACAAATTGTGGAGGAAAAAAAAGATTATTTTGTGTTTAATCATTTAAATTATTTGTTTCGGCTGAAAAAGCTTGACCATCACATTATCTGCCCTTACCTTGCAGACTTTTGTTTTTGCAACTGTGGTAATTACAATAGTCAGTGTTTACGTGTATCTTTGATCATTGCTCAGTGGCTAGCAGAGAAGTAACAGGCCATCCTGTACGGAAGGTTGAGGTTTTGTTGTCATAGAATCATAGCATGGTCTGGGCTGACAAGGACCACAATGATCATCTAGTTTCAACCCCCCTGCTATGTGCAGGGTTGCCAACTGCTAGACCAGGCTGCCCAGAGCCACACTGAGCCTGGCCTTGAATGCCTGCAGGGATGGGGCATCCACAAATGTTATATTGTTATATTGTCATAGTTCACAAAAGGACTGAAAGTTTTCAGTGTTGACCAAAATCAGTCATTCTATTTTCAGATATTGTCGTGGGAATGACTAGCTGTGACTTAAAAATGTATATATAAATAAATTTAAAAAATGATGCTGTAGGTGGGAGAAGAAAGACTTGCTTTTAGCTTATCACTTTTATCTGTGGCTGGAATCCTGTTTGTCTAATGGCAGAGTATATGAGCAACAGGACGCTGATTCTAATTTCTATTTGAGGTTGCGTTTCCTTCCATCAGCCTAGGTCAAACACAGATTACCAGCTGTCTGACACTCCCTTTGCAAATAAAGAATTGGATCTCCTAGGTAATTACTTTTCTGATGACTCCTGTGAGCCCCTTGTCAGGCCCCAGATTTGGATTAGAGTCACATTTATAAGAGCTAAAGGGCTTACCTGATGTGTAGGACTTAATGCTGGATGTGTTCATGGGGATTTAAGGTGAAATGAAAATCCAGATCCCACAGAAGCAAGCAGAAAGACCACCACTAATGGCATTAGAAATTGGATAAGACTGTTTGAAAAGATCCCAAGCAGTAATAGGGCATTTCTATTGACGCTTATAAGAAATGTATTAGAATCTAAAAGCACAGCTTCCAGAATCGTTGAATTTTTTTTTGTTTTCAGGTTTATCTCCCTGAAAAATATTAATTGAATATTTGGAGCTTTCAATTTATTCTTTTCAACCCATGTACCTGATTTCTGGTTATCATCCACAGCTGTGTATGAACCAGTTTTGGTTTTGTGCGCTCCATACCACTCTTATTTAGAAAGATACATTGTGCTGTGTTTGTATTTAGGTCAAAGGGTTTTCTGACAGTTTTGCAGTGAATGTTACATGTAAAAGGATAATGTAGATGTGATAAATATTGCAGTTTGAGGTGACTACAATGAGAGGGTTTGTATAAATGACCAGTATATTTCAAAAAGACTTAATCTTTTGAAAGTGCAAAGGTGATTAATTCCTCCACTTGAAATGAAAGAATTCTAGAAATACAAAATTTTCATCAGTTATTCCCTAATCACTCACAAGAACCAATGTCTACCAGGGGAATGTGTGAAGGAAGTGTTCTGAAAGCCCATCAAAATCAGTTAAAGTATTTTAATAAATGCAGTGGATGTTAGATCATCTGGAATAAACACTGTAGGGCTAATGGTAAATTCTCTGTGAAACTTGAACTTGATTTGGAAAGTCCTAAAAGAGTCACTACTATCCAGAAGTGCTCAGAACTCTTTCCTTTTCAAATCTGCCTTGTTCCAGCCTTGAAACATTTAGAAGCAGATAATTTAATATCTCAGTACAATGGTTATGGGGATAATAATGTGTTTGCATACAAACGCTTTATTTTTAGCAAGCTGTGTAGAGATGAGAGTCCAGAAGTGGACAAGAATGTTCGAAGTTCATTAAAACATTATAGAAAGAGGAAAAATTGAATACATTTGAGATTATTATTATAGAGAAATAAAACTCAACGAAGTTGTAGTGATCTTGAAATGTTAAAAAGGTCCCTGAAATGGACAAGAGAAAACTTGCTTTCTGAGGATGGCTTTGGAAGCTGTGAATTTGATTTGAATCAAGGTACATCCAGGTTAGACTTCTGGAAAAAGTCAGGGAACAGTGAGGGATTGCCAAGGGGCGCATAGGAACTAATGGATTAGACGAACATCTGTCGGGGCTGGGTTGATAAGAGTTCATCCATCTTTTATGTTGCTTCTCTTAAAATGAAATTGGTTATATCTGTTGATTTAGAAGTTGGTGTTCTTACGAGCATTAATTAGTTGTCACTTACCAAGCCCTTCAGTTTTAAGCAGTTCTTGTTTATGATTCCCATGTGACTCTTTTATACTCAGTTCTGTGAATGCCTATAATATGCAGGTGATCTGAGTCCTCATTTACTCAAAGCGACGTTTACTTGTTTTCCTTTCCCATTTTTTTCTTTTTTTTTTTTTTATCCATGCATAAATCTGAAGTACATATCTCCTTTTTATTAAGTATCTGTTGTGAAAATTTGGAAAATTAGTGACTTTATATAAGCAGTTTAGTGACACTGACTTGCAGAGCTTATTTTGTGGTGGGTTCTGGATTTGATCGTATTGCTGGTCAGTGCAGGCTGTTGACTGTATTTTTATAACTTTATTCCCCAGACATTCTTTTATATTTTGAAAGTAATTTCAATTTAATTTCGTACATATTATTGTCTTTAGCTACGAAGAACCAGACAAAGTCAGATTAATCCTCTTTAAGGAAAGGAGGAAAAAAAAGAGAAAAAATAAGCTCTTGAAGCTATTATCAGCTAGCATGCATATTTTTCCTGAACTCTTACATTATGCAGGCTCCAAAATACTATAGTAGCTAGTGTTTCCTCACAAGAATGGGCTGTGTTTAATGCATAAAATTATCATAGTAACAAGATAGCAAAATTAATTTTTTTCAGTATCTTATGTTAGATATTTTAGAGCTATCATGCTTATGATTTATCCTGAATTCCTGTTTTTAATCCTTTCCACAGACCTTTGTCTCAGCTCCTCCAAAGCACAAATTCAAAACCAATAATAATTTAGGTAGAAGTTAGGTTCTTCATTGATTTGAAAGTATACTCTAATTGACAAGTCAGTTAAACATGTGTTGAAATCAATACTTTTTAAACAAAACATTTCATCTTAGTTTTTGGCAAAAATTCAAAGTTAAGCATAAATATAGGTAATGAGTCTTCAAGCATCTTAAAAAGTGCTTCTCTAATTATGTTAATTAATCCCTGATAATGAACAAGACCATTTCAGTAGTAAACATTGCATTTAATATTAAAAATTTCTATGTTTTGGGCATCTTTTTTTTTCTTTCTTTGTTTCTGTTTGCATGTGCATCTTTGACGATGGTATTAAAACGTAGGAATGGTGAAAAAATCATATATGTCACTTTGTCTTCTAGTTGGGAAAACTGCTTTTCTTGCAGAAGAGAATTCTCAGAGCATTTACAGGCTTTCAGCTGGGGTGGTCATTTTATTCTGACTTGAAAACGAGGGTCCTGATCCTCACAGTAGCATCCCCAGCACTGGCTTACTGCTGATGGAAGTATCAGAAACTGTAATGGGAAACAGCATTGTACTTGCAGACCTGCTACCAGGTCTTAACTCAGCACAGAGGTCAAAGAATGTACTAAACGTAACGTTGAATGGAAACAAGTATCTGTCATAAAAAATGAAAAAGGAATACCAAAGGGACAAAGATGGAGAAGCAGATGCTTTTTTCATTTCAATTTATTAATGTTATAACTCTTCAGAGGGTAGTATATATATCACCAAGCACTGGTTCAGAAATGCAATAGTAGGAAGTAAACTCTCCATGTGGATCTGATACCTAACCAATGTGTTTATAGTTCTGAAGTTTGGCAGAGTCCAGTGGGCTGAAAGGTTTTGGTGCATGCTTCAATTCTTTTGAGATGGAGGAAGACTATTTTTTTTGTGAGTTATTTATCTGTAGAACTGGAATGGAAAGGTTCAAATATAACCTGTAAAAATTTTCCACATAAAGCGAACTTGTTGTGAACAATGGACTCAGAACAGCAGTTTTTGGATTTTAGACATGGAATGGATTAGGATATGATTCAAGCAAGGTCAACAGATACTGACCAGGCAAAAAGATCTCTGGAAGTACACAGTTGTCTTATATCAGAAAATGGCATTTGATAGAGGGAAGTTGAAGACAATTTCATCCCAAGGATAGAACACGCATTTTTGGTACAGGGTAGTTTAATTGTTGGAGTAATTTATATCTGGGGATATATTTTTATCTCTATCCCTGGAAATCAAAGACTGAAAATGTTTTGAAATCTAGATCAAATTAGAATCGTAGCCTTGATGTAGAAATTGCTAGACAAAGTTATTTAGCCTGTACTACAGAGAGCACTGGAAGAAATGAACAGTTCACAATCTCATACAGACCTCAGTCTTTAAAAATGGTTAATCTGAGCTGCTATTTATGTAAATTTTAGGTTTTATTAACATACAAACTATTAGTCTGTGTTTATCTTAACCTTTATTATAGTACACCTTATCTCTTTGTTGCAACCTCATATTTAATACACATTCAAGTTCTGCTTTATGATAAAAAAAAAAAAAAAAGTTTTTTATTAATTTGGTTTATTTGGATAAAAGCACCTGCTGGTGGGAGTTAGGACTCTGAGAAAGAAAGATCTGTTTCTTGATTCGGCATTTCAGAAGTTGGGATCTGATTTATACCTACTGGGAATTCCGCCCAGCAGTGACATGCTCTCACTTCAGATTTCCTGATAATGTCAGCTTAACAGCTAACAATCGCCACAGACAAATGAGCCAAAATATGGTCAGGCAGACCATTTCCCTTGGGAGGCATTGCACCAAAACTTCTTGCTTTCTTCTCTCCGCATATTTTTTCATAACAAGATATCACTTGTACTCCTGTGACAGATGCTGCCAAAATTGCTGTTTGTGCTAAGTATAATAAATTCTGTACAACTCAGTGTTTTGGGACCTGTCACTAAAGGCACTAAAAAATTCCTTAGGAGGGTATTCTATATGTGAGTGACGGTGGGATCTATCACCAACCAAGCAACCAAATGAAAATAAAATGTATGACTTAAGCACAGTAATAACACGAGAATTTCAAAACACCGTAGTTATCTCCTTTATGGGCTGTGGGCATGGGAAACAGAAATACCGACCTTGCAAGATGATCCTTTCAGCTCTACTGGACACCAAATTCCAATGTAAAATATATCCTAATTTTAGAATTGAATTTTTCATTACAGAAAGCACTGTTGTGACTGACCTTGAAATCTTTATAAACTTACTCTGAAACATGCTTCCATTTTGTTCTATTTTTTGTTTCCTGTTCCTGGAAATTAGATATGTGGTTGTTATTGTTATTGTTTGTTCTACAGAGTGAACCCATTGTGTAATTATATCTACCAGTACCAGTAACTATCACCAGCTACAATCCAAGCAGGATTACTATGTGAGACAGGCCTTTGGAGAAACCTCCTTTAGTTGACTTAAATCACATAGTGATGGTGCCAAAAATATCCCACCATCGTTTCTGCAGTGCATCCTAAGGGAAAGAGCATTCAAAAACACAACAGTTTTGAGATGAAACAGAAATGATGGTACTATCGTCTTTCTTTCAGACTTTTCAGGCTCCTGTGATCCTTGCAAAGATGTGATGCATTGGTATGGTCTCTCTAAGTGCAGATAACACCTTGCTTTCAATATAAGGTTGCCACTGGGAAATCTCAGAGATAAGCAGCAGTTAAACTCAGGCTGCTTATTTAAAGGTCACATGCCTTAGGTGTGTTATCCACTGCCACTTGGGCATAAGCCTTGACTGTGGTTGCAACCTTCATCAGTAGTACATAAAAGGCAGAATTCCCAGGTTTGTGTACATTATCCAACAGTGTAGTGGAAGGAAAAAAAAGGAAAGATTCAGAGTTTGATCTGATTCAATCCATTACTGCTTTTGAATTGCATGCTTGCATTACATGCGTGCAGGTTGGTGATCTCTGCTGCACCCAGGCTCTGCCCAGCAGGAAATGATGCACCCGCAGGGCATGGCTGCAGCCCAAAGGACAGAGGCACAGCATGATGCCCCAGAGAGTCTGCTGTACTTTTAGTATAAATGTGAGGCTAACTCATACCTGGGAAGGACAATTTGAGCCCATTAAAAGGCTAACACTGATACTTCAATGTATTGTAGCTGCTAGCTGTACTTATTCTCTCATACCAGCCCTAGGTTTTGGTGGCATAAAGCATACAGCAAAAAAAAAAAAAAAAAAAGCTAATGTGAAAAGGAGAGTTCTCTATGAGTTTATCTAGAGCTTCTCAAGCACTGCGAACACTGGAGGGCTCAGTGCATTTAGAATCTGAGTGTCAGATAAAGCACTAAAGAGTTAGTGAGCAAAACAATTACTATCCACAGTCGCAAACCACCACGTATACTGAGAGCGTACGTTCCCTGTGGCAAGGACCTTGTGTACTTTTATGTTTTCTGCCACACCAGATGCACACACGGTTCTTGATAAATATTTAAATAACAGCACATGCAGCAGCTCTGCTTTGATTTTATATAAGGCATACTTGTTCCACCAGATATTGTCAGGAATGAGAAGCTTATAGGAATGCTTGTTGTTCTGTGTGATAGCAGCAGGGTTTTGTTTGATTATGTGTGCATGAATAGCCTAAGGAGTTCACGAATGTATTTGATTTGCATTGAGTGAAGAACCTCAGAAACCGCTGTGATGAGCAATGAGAAGTACAAATGAATATAGCAAGCAATCACTTGGTGTGTACTTCTGTTAAAGAAACAACACCTTGTATTTTAAAACAAAGTTTTAGTGGTGGAGGTGGTGGAGTCACCATGTCTGGAGATATTCAAGAAAACAGTGGATGTGGCTCTGAATTGACATGGTTTAGAGTGGTCCCAGGTGTGGGTTGATGGTTGGACTTGAAGGTCTTTTAGTCTTTCCATCCTTTACGATTCTGTTATTATAGAAATTGGAGACCAGAATGTCTTGTTGGTTGCAACTTGCAGCTGCCAGATGCACAGAATCCATTCCTCATTCCAGAATTCTGTGTTTTGTTTTGTTTTTCTTTTGCAGCTGGACCCTGCTCCTTATGTTATGAAAGCATCTTCTGCATAGAGTCTACATTGCTTGATTTATACACAATCATTTGGAGAGCCTCCACACTTCTATCTGTCATCTCAGGATGAGGCGTGGACAATCCATTCTCCCAGTGGTAAATTGAAGGTAACTTTAGCCCATCCTCCAGAGTGCTTATTTACAAGTATTTATTGACTCTCCTCTTTGGCCTTTCTGAGTCTGACGAATGATTAAGTGGGGGACCTCTATCGTGTCCTTGGAAATGCTGATTGAAAACAGTGGATCAGCAATTATATTGAACATGTATAAAAAGTAGTCATATATCACTGGGGTTTAATCTCTTTTACAGCAAGCAGAACATATTGATTAGAGTCAAAATGCTTAGACATACCTTAAATGACAGTATTGGCACCTAGATGTGCATCAATAAGGCTATTTCGATGTATCTTATATTATTCTGTCCAAATTATCTCATTGGCTCTTCTATCATCGTTCTAAAAACCTATTGATTTCTTATTTTCTTTTATTATTGTTTTATGTCAGGATGTTCTTTGTTGTATTTGCAACAATGTTGCAGTTTTCTGCAGTTTGCTGTTAGAACCTCCTGGAAACTGTAGAAGTGAAAACACATTTTTTTTCTTTTGGATTTTTTCATTTAACAATCCATTTGTGGATCACTCTTCAAAAAAACATACCCAGATCTTAAGAAGTGTACCGTGCAAATACTGCTGTTAATAGCAAATTTATAATAGCTTTCTTGAATCCACAGATAAACATCATCTGCACACAGAGATTGCTAAATTTCTATACAAATATGTGACAGACTACAGATTACTGATACTATAGTTAAAGCTTGAAGAACTAGAAACTCCCATCTCTTGATTTTTAGGACTGAAGAATGGTAAGGACATTTCACAGTTCATACAGTACTCAAATAACTAGAATCTTCTGACTATCCTTTTTCTTGCTCTGGAACATTCACAACTGCTTATTAAGCTCATAGTATAATTGGTGTATTGATTCTTCATCAGTTCAGACAGGAATCCGTACTGTGGCAGGATGACAAGGAGCTGATGTTACATGTATGATGTTATATCTTTCAGCAAAGTAGAGCTCTTTGGATGTGAATTAAGTTCCAGTGTCACATGCAATCTGTTTCAGAGCTGCTTTCTTTGAAGAAAACAAAAGTATTCACACTTTTACCGTCTACGCTGTGGAGCTGAATTCACATTAGATACTTCAGGTCATTTTAAACAGGCATTTTGACAATTAGGAACATATGCTCCTTAAATAGTCTATCAAAGTCAGAATGCTAACATGACTTGCTGTTTCTACTGCTGTTGTTTTTCCTCAAAATCACCCTTTCATGCAGACTCTGACAATTCTGATGAAACTGAAGGAAAGCATAGCTCCTGTGTCAAGTTTGATTTTGAGTCAAGTTTCTTTAATCTGTAAAACAAATCATACCATACTTTTAAGTACTATCTCTTAAATTAAACATTTGCCAAGATGATGTACTAGGTTACTGCATGATGCTAAATGGATGAATTGAAACTCTCTGAGATTGCTATTGTAATAGGATAAAATGTCTTACCTGTCATTTACAAAGACGTTAATGCACTGCATTTTATGTTGGATTCACTGATCAACCATCAATTATTTACACTGTAGGTTGCCTTTCTATTGTTCTTTCCTGTCGTGTGTGCTCCAACTTGCTGACTGTTTGTTGCATAAGATTTGTGACACTGATACAGATTTTTGCAGAATTCCAGATAGGATCAGCAGTGTCTGGCACGTGCCTTCAGGCCCTTTGCAGCACAGAAGTGTGGTGGAGTTTTGCACTGTGTATTACACATCCTAAAGATTCCCCCAAATACAGTAGTATTCGTTCTCCTCATCCAACCGTGCTTTGCGGTATTGTTACCTTTTACCTTTCGATTTCTTTCATAAAGGCAAAAAAATTGTGACTGCTGGTGAAAGGCGCTAACACTGAGAAAATATTGCCACCCACCATTTGTGCACTAGCAGTTTGCACAGGAAGTTGTGCTTTACTCTTTATAATATCCAGAAAACAGGCATCTTTTTCTTACCATTGTCATTGTCTGATATCTACTAATATAACCCCCTGCCTCTTGTTATGGCTCCGAAGCTAACAAGGCCACAAACTAATAAAGAGCAGTTGTTTTGCGTTCTTCATCAATTCTAGATATGGCAGACTGTATGGCAGGTCTTTCTCCAAAACAAGATCTTGTCTTGGTATATCCTCACTGTGTGCTTCCTCTGGGCATCTCAGAACATGTCAGAAGGGATATGTTGAATTAGACATTGCTCATTAATGTGCGCCCATGTTAACTTTGCTCTGTGGCTGCTGGTCTATTCGCGAAATGCCAGCCAAAGAAGGACCGCTGTGTTCAGTAATTTGATCTTTGAACAGCCTTATTCAGTGCAATATATACTGTCACCAGTGGTCCCTCTCCTCCAAATACTCTTAACAGCGTGGGAATACGACAGAAGCATAGCTATCACTGCTCCCCCTGTACTTCAGGATTTTCAATCTAATTATGCTCCTGCTTAGGTTCTAGAAGCTTTAAAGTCTTATCAAGATTTGTGAATCATGGATACTTGACTGCTGTCCATACGTATAAGGAAACATCCTCAAGCTGTGCCAAGGGAGGTTTAGATTGGACATGAGAAAGAATTACTTCATGGAATGGGTAGTTAGGCTTTGGAACAGACTGTCAGCGAAAGTGGTAGAATTCCTGTCTCTGGAGATATTTAAGAGACGTATGGATATGATACATAAGGACTTGGTTTATTGGTGGACTTGGTAGAGTTAGTTTGATGTCTGGAACTGATGATCTTAAGGGTTTTTTTACAAGGAAATACAACATAAATGATTCTGTGATACTCTGTCCATTGTCTTGGCCAAGAAGTTAAGAGTATTTTAGGATATGTCTGGAGACATTGGAACTCAAAGTAAAGAATCCTATTGCATTAATCTTTGGATCAGATTCCTACTTAGGCCCAGCTGAAGAAATAATCACCAAAAGCTTTTCTGCTGACAAAATGTATGGAGTATCGCTTGTCACAGTGTTGTCCTCTGTAGATTTTATTCCATATGAACAAAATTTTAGACTAACTTGTCCTAGGAGAGAAGTCTGGAGATAGACTTCAGCTATTTAGTTATGAAGTGGATGGAAAAAATCTGTTTTTATCCAGACAGTTCAGAATATTGGTTAGTGTCTATCACATTAAAATGTAGACTAAGTAATGACAGATTTTAAGGGCCGAAGAGATTATTTTGATCACAGTCTAAACTTTCCCATAATGCAGGTGATATAGTCATCCACATGTTTATCATAACAAATATTTCTTGAACTGCAAGATGTGGACTTGCCAGAGTGGGAGATGAGAGGACTGTAACTCTTTCTCACCTTTATAAGCCTATTATCAGAATGTCAGATGTGGATGTCTTCCTCTGTCATCATTTACTGATGAAGGTTTTCTCTGCCTGTGACTACACAGTCCTCTTTGTTTCTCTTTATGTTGTTGTTTATCTTTTCCATTTATGCAAATGGGAAAAAATCAAAATGTGTGGTGACTCTATAAAATTTGCACACTATACATACTGTAATTTCTCCAAAGCTGACTTGCTGTCAGCATGTGCAATTTATTTATTTGCAAAAGGTGTGAGATGAGTTGCAGAGCAGTGTATATTGCTAGGCAATAACTCCCTCTTCGAACACACCAGCTGCTTCCTGTTTTCACTGGGGTGTTTGCATCATGTCACTGCCTGACATCATTTGCCCTGGAGGCTTGAGGAAGGAGTAGAAAGGTTGCTGTGTTAATTAGAGAAGAGCGATAAAACCTGATGTTTTATTTATTTTCTTGAAGAGGGATTTGTGTGTCTTATCCGGTTTTATGGTAATATTTTTATGATGAATTTTTTGAGGTTTAGTTCAGAATCAGTTCCCTTGAGAAACAAGTACTACAGCAAATTGCAGAGACCTCCGGTACTTGAGTTTTCTCATTAAAATTAACCCGCCCTTGACTGCAGTTAACAAACAGCCATAACATCCTTAAAGACCCTAACTTTTCTTCAGATGAAGACATCAGTATATTTATAAACTATTTAAACATTTATCCTTAATGGCTGAGATGAAACTTACATTGTAATTAAAACCACTAATTTATAAATACTGCAAATACATGGAGGTTGCAGAAGTTTATATCTGGAAGAGAACAAGAAGGTAAAAGGCATAGAGTTTATCCAGGTCTTCTGCCTGGAGATGAATGGTCTGAACACTTCCATGGATCTTGGCATATAGTGACTTCATTGTGTGGCAGTAGTAGAAAACAAGCATCACTATGCATGCAAAATAAACTTTGGAGTAACCAAGTGTTGGCAAAATTCATGGAGTGTGTTGTTGCATTCCTGTGATTTTGTTTTTTTTGTTTCAGATTTGCCATAGTTCAAGTTTAGACTTCAGAAGTACACACTAAGCTGTCAGTCATAATGAAGTTTTTTTTTGAAAACTGAAGCTTTCTTTCCTTTCTTATGATCAAGAAGAATTAATGGGTTAAAAACCAGTATTCATGGACTTTATTTTTGTAAACATTTGGTCTAAACAATTTGACTGAATCAGTCATTGCTGCAGCCTTGCTATTTATATTATACTGAACTGATCTGAAAGTAATACCTCCTATTTTATTATGTTGATTCACGTTGTCAGAATAGGATGTTGGTGGTATGGCAGTAGAAACTGAACTTTCCCAGCAATATTTCATTATGTTTTGTTGCTGTGCAGTAGATGACAGCAGAGGGGCAGTCTGACAAAATGGCTTCTGACATGGAAGTGAATATGAAGCAAAAATGTATAATTGAATTCTTCCTTGCAAAAAAATAAAAAATAAAAAATTGCACCCATTGACATCACTGCTTACTGAACATTTATGGAGACTAAACAATGGGTATGAGTACAGTGAGGCCATGGTGCATTTCAGCAGTGATGACAGTGTCACTGGGACACCTCTGGTGCAGATTTTTATGAGCACAACAGGCTGGTTTCTTGCTCATTGCTGGTGAAAATGCATAGCTAATGATGGTGACTGTGTTGAAAAATAGAGTTTGTGGCTGTGAATTTGCTCTGTCAAATAGTGTGATTGTGCTCTTTGTATCTGTCGTAGTTTCCGTGGAAATAAATAGGAACCATTATTTTTGGAGTGACCTATGTAAATAAATAAATTCCCAGTAAGAGAAAGACTGTTTAGTACATACCAACCTTAGGCATATGTTGCAGTCAATTTCCATTCAACAAGCCACTTAAGCATCTGTCCCACTGAATTTAGCTCCTCATTTGGGGCGAACAGGGTGTTTTACACTTGGGTAAACAGTTTGCCTCAGCAGGATTTTGGTTCTTGATTGTGGCTACTTGAAGTAATAGCACTGTGAATGGCAACAATAATACTAATTATTGTCATTAATTACGGTCACACTGCAGAAAATACATTTGAAAAATGCCTTTCCTTTTCCAAGTTTTGTACGATTTATTGTGTTTTCTCCTGAAAAATTTCTGCCTTTACCTTTCAGCTCTTTGCTTCTGCTCTGATTTTAATAGGCGTCTGTTTTTATGCAGATTGCAGATTATTGACAATTTTTCAGCGTTTGTCTGATGCTGATTACTTTAGCAGCTTGCCTTCTGTATTTGCAGTCTTGCTGCTAATAATGTTGCAGATCATTTAATGACACTAATAATGAAAGCAACTGTGTCACTTTCATTGTCTGTACTACCAGTGTACATGGATGAATAGAGACTGCTGTGATAACTTTGCAAGGGCTCAACAACCCATTGTGAGTGGGAAATTTAACCCATCATGTATGGCAGCTTTTTATAATAGTCTAGCACTCTTCCATTGTCTAATACTGAGTCCATTGCTCACTGAGAGAAAAAGAAGGATTTTCATAGTTTTTCAAGCTTTATCTTTAGATTCTATTAAACCTTTATTTGGATAGGAGAAAATTAGTTAGTACAAAGAAAATAGTACAAAGACACAGTTTTTGCTCTAGTTGTCACTGATATGAACATTGTGTTATTGCCAAGAAATGAAATGCATCACTTTACAAAGCTGATTATGCAGCACGTGAATAATTTGGGATGTTTCATTATGGTGATTAACATGCATGGCACTGCATCTCAATATGAAACATATCAAGCCTGGATTGTTTATTTTATTGTTGTTGTTCTCATGATGGTATGCAATTTAAGAGCAAAATCACCCCCTCTCAATAAGATTTCAGTGTCTTTTCTTAGCCTCCATCCTAGTTCGTATTTTCAAGATATATGAAATGTTAATTTGTGTGCAATACCTTTGTTACATACACTTCATAGAGAGCAGTCGGGCTCTTAGTATACATGGAAACTAATTTTCTCATAGTTAGGCTTTTGAGCTTTGTGTAAGTTTAACACTACAGAGTTTCATTGAAAGACCTTCAATTAACCCTGCTTCAGTACACGCACGCACAGACTTGTGCCTTGAGTTTGCATCTGAACAGCCTTTAGTCCAAATGAAAGGCAAAGGAATTGGAACTGCCTGATTTTACTTCTTTTTTGCTTTCCTAAAAGCTTTGTAATGCTATGGGTTTTGTGAAAAACCTGGAGAAAACCTATGTGGAGCCTTCTGAGAAACTAGGCAAGAATCCAGAGTATACTGTAAAGCATAAATACCAGGGTGTTTCTGATTGGTTTGAGTTTCATTTTAAATATTGGTATGTATTTCTTATGAAAGCATATTAATCGAACGATACTGTGGAAAAACTTCCTGCCAGTCTTAACTTCCACAGATCTAATCTAGCTAGATGTCAGTGAACCTTTTTCATATCTTACTGTAAGCGTTATCAAGATGAAAAAAACCCACACAAAACCTAAAAGAATTAATAAAAGAACTGTAGGTTACCAAAGAAACTAGAATTTAGCAGAGGGTTTGGACTAGATGACCTTCAGAGAGGTCCCTTCCAAAATAACTACAATTCTGTAATTCTGTGAATGAAAGAAAGGAAAACCATTAGGTTGAGGGTTTGAGGATTTCAGCTACTAAACTCCCTTCATCTTGTTTAGTACTGCCTGTTGCACTAGTCATTATGACTATCAGGGTAAATAATGCTTTTGAAATGTGTTAACGCTCTGAAGGTAGAAAGGATGCCAATAAAGAAAGAGGATCCGGATACTATGCAGAATTTAGTGAGTGACCTTGAGGTCCTGCAGTGATGAAAACAGAAGGTCGTGCATGCCAGAAGTAATACAAATACTGAGCCCTATCAGTATTTAGCAGTAGGAAAGAAGAAAAATATCCTGAGTGTTTTGGTCAGTTGTCATATTACTACAGAACACCTATGGAAAGAAGCTGATTTGGCACTAACATGCCTTAGACAAAGTATTTGAAATAGAAATAGCAAAGCATTAACAATCCTATGTAAAGCTTGTATAGTTCTTTTTTGTTATTTCCTATATATTTTTCTATTCACCTGTTTTAAAGAATTCAAACTGAAGTGTGCAGAGAGCATTTGAACTGGAAAGCTTCTCATGTAGAAAAGTGTAAGATTTTGGCATTTTTTCACATAATAAGCTCGAGACTATGACTGCTCTCTGTAAATTCCTCAGGAGAGAGAACCTGTAGGAATGATGTGAGATAAAGGGCATGGTGGGCAAAGAACAAGGTATGTATAAATAAATTCAGGCTGGAAATCAGAAGAAAAGCATTCATTTTTAGAGTTATGATAGGCGATCCTATATTGAGTAATGAGAAACCTGCCTATGTAAGCAAAGATAAGCACAAAGCTATATCAGTGGAAGAAATTATTCATGGTGGCAACTGTTGACAGGACTCTGATAGCCTGTGATGGAGCTGATGACTCAGCTGAATCCTGCCTAGGCTTACACATGCCTTCCTTCATAGTTGAGTTTTATGCTGTGAATGACTTGTGGACTTTGACATAAGCAGACAAGGAGAGATGTGAAAAGGGATATTTCTGCTACAGATTAGCTCTTTTTAGAATTTTGTGCTTCAAAAGTGAATCAGAATAGAAGGACAAAGCTACACGTTTCTATATAAACTGTAAGTTTATTTCATTGGGAAAAGTATAAGTTTCAGAAAAAATATAAATATTTTTTCTCTTGCCAGTTAAGTGGGTAGAGTTTCCTTAAAAAAAAAAAAATGAATAAACGAACACCTAAATCTGTTATAGGCCAGAATACGTTGTAGTTACTCAACACACACACAGAAATGAGAGAACTGACACTGCCTGATATATTCTTGTTGATAAGTGATGCTCTGTGTTTCAGAGCTGTAGTGCTCATTAAGTCTCAGTGTTTAAATGGGGAAGACCACACTGCATGGCAGTATATATATAAGGAGTGGTGAGCTGTATTCCTTTTTCTCCATAGCACAGTTAAGCTCTGTCACATGTCCACTGATGTACAAGAAAGGTGAACTGCCAGGATGTTGTGGCTCAGTAGGAATATCTAGTGTCAAATCTTGTAACACAGAATGTATTAGAGGCTAATAAACAGCCATTAACCAGTCAGCTTTCAGATTTACCAATTACCTCACTGTTCTAGGCCATGGACCTGCTTGCTGTTGCTGACAACACTGCATTAATGAATCTCAAGCTTTAACCTCCTTGAATTCATGAATAACAATTTGAATCCTTGTAACTTGATTACTATGAAGTAGAAACTTTAGTTGAGTCTAAACATTGGCTATGAGGTTGAGACGAGAGAAAGACAACCCTACCCCATCACTGGTTATTTAAACTTATGTGAAACCAAGCACCTGTCACAGTGATAAATGGATTTTCTTGTTATCTAGCTGTCTGTATCATTTTCCAGTCTGTTTCCAATCAAACACCTAGACAACACTTTGGAAACTAAGGTACCATTGTCTTCATTTTATTTCTTTTCCAGGTAAATGGGTAAAGGTCACAAGATGCTTATAAATGTGATTGATTTTATTTGAGTCACTCTGAGAACACAGATTAATTTACTTGTATATGCAATGTAAAGTCTTATTTTCATCACAGAAGAGTTTCTTTCCTTGTTTACTTATCTTCAAGTTCAAGCCACAGCCACCTCAAATCAAGAGTTGTCCCAATGGGTTAAATAAATAAAAGTTCCTTTTCACAGCGTAGAGTGAAAGTAAATCAATTTTCGAATGTTTTATTTTCAATCAAAATCTTAGCCTTAAAATCTTGAGAGCGTCCTCAGCAACTATTATGTGAAAAGACCCTTTCCTACAATGCCAATGTGAATATTTTTTAAATTACTCTTCTGTTCAAAATGTTTAGTTCTAGGCCTCCTGTATGTCAGAAGCAGAAAAGATCAAGAAAGAAAAGAAGAACATCTATAACAAAAAAACCCACCAGCAACAATATTTGAAAACATTAAACTTGGAAGAATTGTCTGTTCCGTAATAAGCAAGTTGTCTGAATAGGAAGTCACTTTGGTCACTTCTGAATGTAGAAGCTATGCACAAGTTGTCACTTGATATCAGTTTGAATGAAGAGAACTGCCTCATCCTGACCTATCTGACAGCTTTAGGATTAGTTCTATAATACTTCAAAGTATTTTTATTCTTTTACAGTTTCAGTGCCATACATCCAACATGATCAGTGAACTTCCGTTGTCTTTTGCTGGACTCTGGACTTAAAATATAAATTTGAATGTTATGAATTTTATTATCAGTGTCACAGAATGTGAACATAGAGTAAACCCTCCAGAGATCACAATAGTACTTTCACTTTCTTTTAAGATGTAACTGGAGATGGACGTGCTAATTATACTTTTTTCTCCTTTATAGAAAACCTGAAGTAAGGAGAATAATTGGATTATTTCAGTTCCTGCCTCTATCAGTTGCTATTCTGTGCCTCTTCTCTCCCTGCAGTGTGACACAGGTATGGGACCATAAGGGTCTTCCTCTTCTGAAACTTTTTCCTTGTAAAAGAAAGCATATATGTGTGTGTGTGTGTATCCATGTACACACACACATTAATTCATCATGAAACAGGAGGTGAGCGAGAGAAGGATTCTGCATGCCAATTAACAGCTCTCTCTCCTTTTGGAAGAAAGGAAGGCTGTTCTTTAGAAGAAGCCTTAACATTTGGTTCTGTATTTTATCTGGTGGTAAAAGTTTGTCCTGGGAGGAGAGAATGGAGGGAATCTTTCAATAGGGGCAAGAAGGTTGTTTGCATATTGCCAGTAAAGCTATTCAGGAGTTTAGCACTCAGAACCAAAAGTGCTGAAGTAGAGCAAGGCCCCCTCTGCTTTCTATCCTTGTCTTCCGAGAGCAGATCACACAGTTAACGTTGTACTCCGTGGAACCAGGAGGCAATCACAGAAAAGTCCAAAGATGAGATGAGGATGTGTGGAAAAACACAATAATTGTTAAAATGTTTCACTGTATCTTCTCCAGGAGATGTGAGTTTGAGTCATGGCGGAACATAGGAAAAAAAGTGAAGCCATTTTTTGAGTGAACACTCACTTGCTAAGCTACCGTGTATCCAGGGGAAGTATGTGATACCTGCTCCTACATGTGCTCTTGGAAAGAAAGGACTGAGGTGTGATAAGCTCTATGAAAAAGAGTCTCTAAGCTAGCCTCTCAGGACAGGTTTCAGGGTAGAGTCTGACAAGAGTAGATTTAAGATGGATTTTTCTTCTGTGATTGCGTACTGATTAAGTTGAAGCTGCTGCTCCTCAACTTGCTTTGTCTGCTTTGGATACCATCCAAGCATCTCAGTTTTCCTCAAGTCCCCTGCAAGGGTTCAAGACCAGGTTCCTGCTAGTCAAATATAGCAATGCCCATTAGGTCATTAGCGAAATCCTCTAATTCTATATGAACTGTGTGATTTATGAAGTTGCATAAGTCAATACAAGGAATAGAAATTGCTTTTAGTTATTTCCTCAGGTTACCCTTTCTCTTGTATCAGTGGCTAGACAGTCCATTGTAACCATGAATCTTTGGATTCAGAAATGGAACTTAGCTGGAAATGTGTGAGGTTTTGCTTTTATTTAAGTTGAATGTCATCCTTTCTTTAGAGAAGACAAGATGAGAAAGGAAAGTACAACTCATCCACTGTATTGACATTTGGGTTTGGGAAGTACAAAAATGTGAGCTGCACTTACTATTAATATTAATAATGTTAAAAAAGAATCTTCTCACTCGGGCTTTGTGTTAATCTTACATGATTCAACTCCTGGTTGCATAATGAAGATCTTACATATTTAATAAATGAATTGGAATAGGTCCAAATGAGTGAACAACACGGCGCTATAAAAAAGAAACAGGGAAGGGGAAATTCTTGTCAGATGAGGTTGCTGGGGAAAAAAAAAGCCGATGTATTGACATTTTTATGTTTCTTATCAAATGTCATTGTGAATTGAAAGTGGAATGTCTGGAGGAAAAAAAAAAAAGCAGCACCAATTTCTGTATAACCTGATGAATGTACTTCCATTGTTTCCAGGAAATCATATTAAAAAGGTCATTGCTCTATGCATGAAAATACCATGGCAGTTGCTCTATTGCTCTTTCAATTTAGAATAAGCACTTGAATGTCGTCAAAGAGAAATAGCTGATATTCTGTAATTAAAAGTAGATTTTGATTTATAGTGGGGAGGAGGATAAGAATGAATCCCTCCGTGCTGTGGAGGTAGACATGCAGCTTACTCAGAAATAAAATAAACTCTCCAAAGGATGAAGAAAAAATATGACTAAACTAAAATATCTGGGGTATGAAAATGTGTATGTGAAAGGAACTGAAAAATTCCCCCTTCTTGTGCTATTCTGCAAGTAATTCCTTTGGGTAAAACCTGTGCCATAGCAACAGATAAAACCTTTATGAGGTGCAAAGTTTTGCTAAGAAAATGAAGGTTTTCTATTCCAGTTCAGTTGATGTCTTGAAATGAAATTAAGTCTGGTGTAAGTATTTAGTGAATTATCATCATTTTAAAGATGCATTTTTTAAGAGTACAGCAGCGAAGAGTCTAGAGTGCTTTTTAGGGAATAAAGTACACACAAACACTGCATCTTACTGCTAGAGATGAAAAGCAGAAATCAGAGCGCGAGTGAACAGTGACTTTACTTACTTTTCGTTCTGCCCACCATTTGGTCGCTTCTTACTTTCTTCTCAGGTGTGACATCTGCTTTGCTATCTTCTCCTTCAGCTTCTCTGTGATGTCTTTTATGCCCCTCTGTATTTTTCACGTTTTGTTTTACAAATAGAAGGAAGCACCAGGATAGCTCAGCCTTAAGGTGTAACTTCTCCTTCTTTGCTTTTTATTTCTCTGTTTTTCCTACGGGGAAAAAAACAAATAGAGATCCAGATGTCCCCTTTCCCTTGTCACTAATTTTATTTTTCAGTTACTAACAGCATTCTGTGGCACCTACTGTTACAATACACTTTTGCTTCCATTCAAGGTGAGACTCCCAGTGATTTTATTTTTTTTTTGAAGGATTATGAGCTATAGCACTTTCTCAATTGTGCTCCATAGATTGAAAAAATTTCAATTTCAGTCTTATAGAGCATATAGAGGCTCCTAAGAGCTGGGCACCACAGGTATTTGTTATGTCATCGTCCTCTTCACTGAAGGGCGCTGGCTCTTCACAAGAGACAGGCAGCTATCTCAGAGGATTAGAGTGAGTCACAAGAGGATCTTCTGATTGTCTGACAGCTCTGTGAGTTTCCTGGCACTTGTACTCTTGGAATTTAGTCTGTGTCAATTATATCTGGAAATGGAACACATCATCCAGCTACTCCAAAACACTTTCTGGTTTTATCTTGCCCTTTTGTCTTCACCTTCAGGAACATGAGAGTTCAGGTTGTGAATGGAAAATCTCTATGCTGCAAATTGCTGAATGCGTAAACAAATGCCCCCTCCCCTTCCTATGTTTCCTTTCCTGGGTTGTGTAGTTATTTCTCCTCTTTCACTCCTTTCTAATTCCTCTTTGTAGGAGGAATTTGTCATGACACTGTGGAACTGGGACCGTAAGATTATAATGACAATGTGTGAAATAGAAACCTCTGTCTATCACTTTGCAATCAGCACTCTGCTACACTTCCCTGGCTTCTATCCAGTCTCTGAGTTATGCTTTTATCAGATGGTTTGCTTTTATTTTTTTTCATCAACTCAGTCCTCCTGTGCTTTTTGAAAGCTGAGCTGCCTCTCTTGACTCTGCCTCGAACACAAATGCTCAAGGTCTCAGAATTGTGGAATTAAAGAATGCATTGAAATGAGGCTCAGAAGTCAGGCTCATGTTTTTGCCCTGTGTCTGCAGAGCTGGTTTTGTCCCATTTTCATAGCATGAAGAAGTCTTCCTGTTCACTGTATGTGGCACGAATGAACTGTGGGAGAACAGAGCAAAGCAGCAGTACTTGGGTATCAAGGAATCCTTCTACTCCTCAGCATCATCCTGTGATGGAGGCTGAGCCTGCATTACTGTTCTGTGGTTGAATTGGTTTGTGGGAAACTTAACCTGATATATGAACTGTAACAGCATAGGAAGAAGAGGACATCTAAAAGTTATATGAAACTCAAAAAATATGTAAAGCAAAGGGACAAAACAGGAGTTTCTCAAGAAAATTTTCCAGCCACTCCAGCTCAAGACATTTCCTCTTTGCAAATATGCCATATTTTACATCCTCCTTTCTGAAAACCTTGGGGTGTGTGATTACACCTATTTTCTAGGATAATTTTGGTACTAAGGTACCTCCTCTAATGCCTGCAGCACTTTTTTTGAGGAGAGGAAGCAGAAAGGAAAGTGAGAGTAAAATCAATTAAGCAGGGGGAAAAAAAAATCTTTCTTTAGAAAGCCCTTTTTAAAATTAATTTTCACACGAATTATTTTTGTCTGGCTAGATTAAATTAGCAGGATAATATTAGAAACAAGGATGGTGTTTCTGGCTCTTACTATTCCTGTTGGCTCAGTGCAGGCAAATGCAGCATGTTGCTTACTCTGCTTATATGCACATGGCCACCTTCCACTGTTAGCAGTGTGTATGCTCGTCTGATACATTTGTATATTATTTTATACTGTTATCCATATCAATAATTACTTTTGTGTCAATAATTGATTATTTCCCTAAGAAATAACAGTGGTTTCCAGGCGCTCTGCATATATGGCTTAAACAGTTGAATGTTTCATTCAGTAGAGCCTTGCACCTCGTAAAATCAGCCATAAGTTTGGTCCTTACTGCAGACGGGTAAATACCCTTGTTCTTATTCTTTCACTTCCATTTAGAAATGAATAGGGGAGGGAGAAAAAGTTTACTGTAGGTAAAATCACAGAGACTTTAAATTTCCAGAATGTGTCATTTGTTAAGCTGCCTGGTGAAAGGTATATGCACCATAGTGCTTTTCTCTCAACCTCTCCTTGCTCGCATATGGAGGACACCCTGCGTGTGTTCCTTCTGCAGCAGAGAATTTGATTTATCTCCTTTATGCAGGTACATAGGTAGCTGACCCCCATCTTTCCATTTCTCTCTGAAGGTCAGAGCCCTGAAAAAGGGCCTTGTCTTCCTCCTTTCCGTAGGCAGATCCTAGAAATGAGGGAAGAAAAATACAGAATCTGCAGGTGTGCATTCAGTGAAAATGTCAAGGCTATTCAAAAACTTATTCTCTTTAGCAATTAGTGGCCCTGCATGTCAAACAAAGAATCCACAACTTAATCTTCTGCCTTTCTTAGCATTGTACCTTATGTCTTTGAAGACTTAGGAAACAAAATACTCATCACAAAAATGTGGCCCAAAATGTGTTCAAGCAAGATATCTCTTAAAATACAAAGCCTATTAGGAGGAAATTCAGCTCACTTGTGAACAGGCAAGATAGACTCTCACAGTTCAAGGTCCAAATTTTTGCTGTTACTATTTTCAGATTCCTCAAGGTGATTTACAAATCACTTGTGCAAGGGGAACAACTCTCACATCCTTTTAAAAAAAAATTATAAACTGAGTTATGGAGAGGTGAACTGAGCACAGAGTGGCCGTTCCTGGGGTCATTGCAGTGGGTCTCCTCTGGGCTATGGGCTTGGATGCTTTGACTCTATAGAGAACCAAACAGTGGCAAGCTCTATTGTGCTGGCTGGGAATAGGTCCTTTTGAGGTATCAGGATCTGAACCCAGGTCTCTTCACTGTCTGCTTTTATTTTTGTTTTCTCATACACACATCCTCCAAAGGCTCTATCAAACATACAAGTAGTAATCCCTCACAGACAAAAGAATAGAAAAGAATCATAGAAACATTTGAGTGGAAAGGAACCCTTAATGGTCATCTGATCAAACTCCCCTGCAATGAACAGGGACACTTACATCTACATCAGGGTGCTCAGAGCCTGGTTCAGCCTGACTTTGAATATTTCCAGAAGCATGCAGCCAAAGGCAAGATTTCCTATGGAACTTGCCCTTCCACACAGCACACTTAATGTTGCTCGAGAAATATTTTCAGTTTACTCAGTTATCTAAAGGTACAGTATATCTCTTTGAGTAATACCCATGAGTCCATCCCTTTTTTTTTCTCCTGCTGAAGTACAGCTAACTATAACACTTTAGATTTTGGCATTTGTATCTCAACAAGAGGAGAACTGAAAGTTCCTGTGATTATATATTTATTTGATTTTCTCTAAGCAATGGTTTATTACAAGTGATGATTTAATACTGTCTCTTCCAGACTAATACTTTGGGAGAGTCAGAGAAAGAAGAGTTCAGTAAAACAAAACAAAACTACAAAAAACAACATTACCCAAAGGGTCTGTGCTTCATTTCAGGTGTCTCCGTTTGTGTCTCACCCTAAGGTTTGCTAATACGTGTGGGTAGACTAAAATAAGCAATCTAATTGCTCTTCTTCCTCCGCATGGTCATATCTTTGGGTATTTTTTGTTTGGTTTTGTTTGCTGTAGCTCCACATTTTTCAATATTGTTCAGAAGAAAAGACAGTTTATTTAGTCTCTTGGAAAAAAAAGTTCCTCAACACTGACAGAACCTGCTGGCCTGTGCCAGGTCTCTAACAGCTTGAAAATCAAATTAGGCATAGAATTGTTACAAGCAGTGCTTTCTGTCAACAACCTGAGGGGAAAAAAAAGCAATAAAAGCAACAACAACAACAACAAAAACAACCAAAAACCCCACACGTGAAACAACCCCACACCAAATCTCTGTTAGTGCTGCATTTCCCAACCCACTTGCAGCTTCTGTCCAGCTCTGGTGTTCCCTTTTGCCCGGTGACTGGGTCTGAAACAAGGGCTGCAAAACAATGTTTTAAAAAGTCATTTGAAAGAGAGCAGCGAGATTACATGCCAGCTGGAAAGCATGACAGCAAGAAATATCTGAACTTGCTTTGTCAGTGATGAGGAAACTTCTCTAGATTCACTCCAAGGTTGAGCTCACTGGGTGAAGGAAGTGAGTTTCATCTCAGCACTTCTCCAACTTTCCCAGTCAGCACAGCCCTGCTGACATTTGCATTGAAGCTGCCCTGGTTGTGGCCACACTCTTTGAATGTATGAAAAGATGTAGTGTGTCAGATTAAAACAGGAAAAAATAAATCTTCCTAGCACAGTCTCTAACTGTGCTTACAAGTAAAGATCTAGAGCAGATGAAGAACAGAATAAGCATGTATGTCTCTTCCCCAGTGATTTTCATAATGCTGGCTCTTTTAGCTCAGAGTTTCTGTTATCCACATGTGATTTCTACATATTTCTAATTGTCAGTGTCTGATCTGGTTGGAATTTATCCAATCTGCTATTTAACATATATTAACAACTGCAACATGTTCTAGAAGCGCTCTACGAACTGAGCAGCTGCAAACCTTTTTTTGTGTTTGTTTTGAACTTGGCACCTAGTTGATTCATATAGTATACTCTAATTTTGATACTGGTGCAGGGCTGAACAACCAATTCCTGTCTTCTCCTTGTTCCTCCTGTTTCCATGGTTTTTCTTCATCCTAAGAATTTTCTACATATTTACTATACACTGGTACTCTTCCCTGAATATTTTCTGGTTCGGAAAGACTCTTATGCTGCACAACCTGTGTTCCTAGCTCTGTAGCATCACATGTACTTTACATAGGGTTGTTTCAGCCTAATCTTTCCTCTTTTGCTGTCTACATGCCCTTCAACAGCATAGCAGCTCACAAGAAATGTGCTCCTTCTGCCTTTATTGTGAGATGAAGGGAACTGCAAACTCGTAGCTGTCTTAGCTGACCTGGTAAATCCTCTCTTAGTGTGCTCCGGAATAAAATTCTGTTTTCACTGTCATGTGACAGCTAGGCTAGAAATCTGGGCCAATCTGGAACCTCCTTTAGTAGTTCATGT
>JAOWBP010003503.1:15845201-15882801 GCA_028571105.1 Tragopan temminckii
AAATTCTGTTTTCACTGTCATGTGACAGCTAGGCTAGAAATCTGGGCCAATCTGGAACCTCCTTTAGTAGTTCATGTGGTTTGTGTACCTGTTTTGTTGATCTGTTCATGTCCAGGCTTGTCTTGAAGAGGCATCGTTATATGGAAACGACATGTGAGGAAAAAGCTTTTATGCTCTGCAGTTTGCATGGACTTTACCACTACAGCTGTGTCTGAGCCTCATGTATAGGTCTGTGGCATGTTGCTGTGGCAGTTGTGTGGTTGTCAACATTAAAGTTTGAGGCCTGCAGGCAGCAGCAGGTAAATTTGCAAATATGATTTTAAAGACTTTTCATTTTTTCCCTTCCTCAATATGACTAAGCTGAGTTGTCACGTTAGATTGCTTTTCTTTCGCATCCAGACTGTACGTGTGATCTTGCCAATGTATGGTTACTACATCCTAGCAGGAATGCAATGCAGACATTGTGAATCAACTCAGTTCTTGGCTTTTCATCTTGTTCAGGGAGAAAGGAAAAGAAAAAAAAAAAGTGCGTATATAAAGAATGACTTAGAAGAAGAGTGGACAAATTTGATGTCATACTTTCTCAACATTCTGCTTCATTTCATTGTGTCATATTGAACGAAAAGCATTTGTTTATTTCAGTACAGCGGGCAACTGTGATAGTACTTAATGCCTAGCAGGGAATTTTCTTGAGGGCCTTCCAATGCCTCTTCTGCCTAGACACCAAAACCAGTTGAAAGTAAGGCTAGAATAGTTAGAAACGAGTTGAAGGTAAGGAAATATTTCTAAGGAGAATGTTCATAAGGCTGTGGAAGAATACTGAATTTTATGGTGTGGGTTGCTTAAAATTCGACAATACAATATATAATTTGGAACACAAACTCATGTTGGATTTGAGGAGTAGATTAAACACTCTGGTTGGCTTTGGAGATGAGAATTTTCAAAAGCAGTTCATGTACTATTTCTATTAATGTGGTAATATCTTTCAGTCAGCTTTCATCACACTTTGAATAGCCCTGGTAACATCTATGGTTTATAAGCTGGATATTCAGTTCTCTATTAGAATAAAATACATACGTATCTCAAAGAGAAATTTTCCTGAAATTAAATGTATTTATAGGTTCCAGATTTGTTTGTTTTACTTTGTTTTACTTTGTTTTGTTTTAGAATTTGAAAACTCTTCAAGGAATCTCATGCTTTTCATAGAATCATGGAATCACCTAGATAGAAAACAGAAAAAACACTGATACCCTCCTTTCCTCCTGCAACCCCCTTTCACATTGTTGGTTGGAGTGATGGTGTTCCCTCAGCCTCCTCTCCTTCAGACTTAAGAACTTCCCCAGTCAATTCTCAAAAGTCTTGTTTTCTAGTCCATTCACTGGCTTTGCTACTCTTCTTTGCACAGCACCGTGATCACTGCTGAACCTCTTCTAGGGGTCTAGTCAAGGGGACTCTTATATGATTGACCCTCAGAGTAAGATTCTCTTCATAAATCCATTGCTCCTACTTTGCTGTATCCCTCTCCTTGTTATATTTAGCTCTTTTTGACGTTAGGATAGAGGAAACAGAACCCTACAAACCATCGCTTGATTTTCTTTGAACAGATAGGAGCCATTAGCACCAGTCCATGCTGGATACAGAAATTGCCACATGTAATATAGCTGTGAAGTGAAATGCACATTATAGTGCTTTCTAGCCCCAGGAGGCTTTACCTATAAGTGAATTCCAATATTTCCATGTTTCTGAATGCTTTTCACAGAATCATACGGTGACTTGGGTTGGAAGGGAACTCAAAGATCATCCAGTTCCAACTCCTGCTTGAAAGCTGCTAACAGGCCTCCTCTGCGCCTTCTCCAAGCTAAGCAAGTCAAACTCTTTCAACCTTTTTTTCATAGGAGAGGTGCTCCAGCCCTCTGATCACCTTCTTGACCCTTCTCTAGACCTGGTCCAACAGCTCCATATCCTTCTTGTGCTGGGACGCAGTACTCCAGATGGGGCCTTATGGGGGCAGAGTAGAGGGGGATGATCTGCTCTCTCTCCTTGCTGACCGCCCCTCTCATGATGAAGCCCAGAATACTGTTGGCCTTCTGGGCTGCTTTTCTTTTGAATGGAAAAAGAAAAGCAGCATTTTTTCCCCTTAGGTCTTCTCCCTTTTGCCACATATCTAACTAAAAAACATCAGAGTACAGTCCGATGGAGCTGAAATAAGATATATGGGGTTCTTTAGACAGTTAGCAGGTCACTGAGAAATAGCAAAAAACAATAATCAACTGAAAATAGGTGAAGTGCATGATTATGGCAGCCCCACAGATAAGACTTTTCACCTTTAAAACTGCCTATTAACAAGGGTTGAGCGCAAAACTGCAAACATTCATCTGTATGTTACATTTTTCTCCACCATACTACCACACTACCTAAAATGATTGTTTTTTTTCTTTCTGAGTTGCCTCTGGAGAGGGGGAGACTTTTAGGTCTGAAGACTTAAAAGACCACTGAGGTAGTCATTCATTGGTTCACACTGTTTCCCTTCCAGCAACTTGCTGTAAGCAAGAACAACAGAAAAAAATAAATATACAAGACAAAGAAAGAAATGGAGCCCGAGAAGAGAGCATTCATTTTGTCATTTAGATGAACTATGCAGCTATCTCTCTTGACACACCTATTCCACAAACGTATTTCTTCTCAACCTGGCATTCATTTTCTGTCCTCCTCCATTACATTAGTGATTCTCCCCCCCCTTACTCTGCCTATAGTCTGAACCACTTGCTTGTTTTTTGGCTAAATTCGCCAGGTTGTTCATATTGCTGTCCCACAGGTGACCTAGCAGCTCAAACTAATAACACATATTTCTTTGTCAACGTTTTACTCTCCAAGCTTGTTGAAGGCATTTTATATGTTCAAATTGCAGTGATGTATTTTGAGGATAATAATACAGAAGTGGAATTAATGCCTTTTGGAGCTTTCCTTTCTTGCAAGATTGGGCTGGCCTAGATAAATGGTTTTCTCACATAGCTTATTTTGGCTTTCTTTCTTTCTTTTGTTTCAGAACCCCTGAATTTAATAATGTTGTTTTTCTCCAGACCTCTTTATGGAATTTTTATGTTTGTTTCATTCAATTTGTTCTCGTACAGCAGGATCTATGAGCCTTGTTTCTAACTAAAAATAGAATAAATTGAGACATTCAGGTATTTTGGAGGTGCGATTGGTTTCATTTACATTGCAAATACCTGGGACTGCGATTTATGTATCTGTAGAGTTCTGGCATAATTAGGTTTCTTGACTAGGTTGAAGAATCTACTGTTTGAGATCATATTTGAGGCTGACATATGATTGAGGCAACATTCCTTGTAAAGCTAAGGTAATTCTAGAAAGAAGGTGGGATTATTTTTTGGATCTCCCTCATTTATCTGATCACGGAATTTGTAGGAAAATTTTACATTCAGTTCTGACAAATTTGATTGAAAATAGCCAGTACAGTGAAATATTACCAAGGAGGATGGGCTCGTAAGTGACAGATAAACACAGGAGATTTCTGTGCTTAGGAAACCAGGATGGAGAAGAAAAGATGAAGAACAGTTAGTGTCTATTAGTGTGCAGAAAGATGCAAGCTGTTGTGAATCATTGTGTGCTGTCAGAGTCCCACATTCCTCAGTAATACATTAACGACACTGATTTTGTTTAATTGATGTCTGCAGGCCTTGAGAAGTGAAGATCAAGTTTTTCCCTTATGTGAGACTCCATGTGCATACAGGAGGGAGAAGTCCCGATCCTACAGATAATAGGATATGAGAAGATAAGAAAGCAATGGAAAAAAGGTAAGAAAAAATCAATTCACCTTATTTAGAGAATTTAGACGTATTTTAATTACTCCCAGATCCTCACAGACACTTAAGTTTCCAAGCCCTGCAGTCTTCTTTGATATTTAGGTATTTCTGTCCCTGTTTTGGGTGAGGGTCATTTATCCAAGGATACGCACATACCTTCTGTAGAGCTGAGATCTGCATGGTACTGCGCTAACTTTCACTCTATCACATTGTGAAGAGCAGCCTAATCTCTGGGTACATGTGAAATAGGGACATTTTGACTATGCTGTGTCTCACTCGATTTTGATTTCTTTGTTCCTGTAATGTTACTGTTGGACACAAGGTTTTATTTGGTTTTAACAGATGCACACACTAGATCATTAAAAAAAAAAAAGAAAAAAAAAAAAAAGAAAAAAAGAGTTTGAAGTTCCATCACGAACCATTATCATGGTGGATTATAAAACAGACATTAGTTTTTATAGTTACAGCCCAGTGTTGTAGAATGGATGCTGGTTTGTTTTGCTGAGGGTTTACACTAATAGTTCAAGCTGTTTATTCAATTTCTCTTCTAGATAAGGTGCATATGGACATGTTAGCTAATGCTGTGCCTTACTCCGAGGCTACTCTTAGCCCCATTGCTCACACAGTGGCTCCAGTTTGGTGCAGGAGCATCCCAACAGTGAGATCAGTCTGCTTGCCGGCTCAATCCTGTCTAGCAGTGATTGTACAACTCACTCAGTTGTGTCCAGCAGCATGGATGCGGTTGACAGAGTGCACTGGCTCTGCAAACTCGAACTCTACTAAAGGCATTGTAGATGAAGAGTGTTTGGTTGCCTGACACTAGGAACAACAGAAAAAGGTGATGGATATTTCCATATTTCCTTATGGAACATGCTTTATTTGTTTACCATGAGGGGAAAAAGAAAAAAAGAAAAAAAATCCAGAAATCAACAGAAAGGCAGGCAATGTTAATATTTTTTAAAATGGGCATAAACTATGTATACATACATTTATAATGGAAATTGAATGGTGGTTTCTGAGTCTTAGAGGGACAAAAGACTAGAACTGCCTCCAAATAGTTCAACAGAGTTTAAAAGATCTAGTTTGGATTCTTGTCTGAATAGTTTAGTTTGCTTTTTTTTTTTTTTTTTTAACTGAACAATTCAACTTATCTCACAGGGAATTCTGTGAGAAAAAAATGAAGAGATGTGGGATGCTAAAATAGCTGCTAACTACTAGGTAGCCCAGAGGGATTTGACTATGAACACTGGCAATAGCTCAGTGTGTAGGATGTAGCATGTCTGGTCTTGAGGCCATTCTAGAGTTTATCCTACTCTATCCTTTCAAATTAGCCAGATTCCAACAAAATATTATATAATGTATGTGAGCCAGAACAGAGGACAGGAAGAAGTAATTTCTTTTCACACTCAGATGGTAGATTCGTGTAGGTAAAATGAGGTACAGTATATGAAATGTCAAAATCATTAATATAGCTTTGCACGTGATTGGGTGCTAATTTGTATTAATCACTGAGGCAGAAAGTGTGGCAAGAAGCAGGTGACAGGTTTTCAGCATAGTGTCTACTCCAGCAGTTTGTTAAGGCTAGAAGCATTTAGAGTATGTCTAAGAGATGAAAGGGATTTTCTGATGAACTGAAACAAGTGTGAGAGTTAACCATCTTTCCATGTTTACTTCTTGGATAAATATACAAAACTGCAAAGCGGATAATTATAATATACTGCAAACCTTTCCCAGAAGCAGATTCTGGGGTGCAGATTTTGAAATGGTTATGGCTAGTATCTTCCTACCAAACACAAAGCACTTATGCTTGGTTTCAGGAATCTCTACCAGAAATTGAGTGTCTTCCCTTCTTAGCCTGTAAAGCTGCACCATTGGGTGTATATCAAATGGCCTGAGGAAAATAGGGGGAAAAAAAGCTAGAAAAGAGGGATTCTTAACAGGATAAAGGTCGTATAATTCCAACATGAACTTCAGTTACAGCCTAACTTACTCATCATCTCCACAGTGATTATCCAGAATAGGAAATTCTGACATTTCCTGTTCAATCCAAGGAAGTAGCTTAAGTACCATGGTAAATTTTCCTAGAGTGCTGATTTTTGGTGGGAATTTGCACCGATGGCACCAACCATCTCTTGCTGGATACTCTAGAAAGTAGAAATAAAACCAAGCTGACTCACTTGAGCATTTATCTGACATGAAATTTTCATTTCATCAGGCACAGCATCAGTGCCTTGAATTTTATGCATTTGGCCTTCTGCTGCTGTAAACTGCTATGTGAGCTCTAAAGCAAACAAATGCACATTTTTCTTGTGTCAGTGTTTTTCTTTATTCCCATACCACAATAATTCTTGGCGAGGTCACACAATGGGCTCTTTTGCCCGCAAGCAGCTGCTTCGGAACTGATTGTAGAGAGCTCCAAAATCTCAATTTTGGCACAAGGTTCTTGTTTATCTCAACAAGGGGAAAGGAAACTAGTTATTTTTCTTTTTTATTCTTCCTAGCAATACTTAATATGTCTATGTGCTTGTATGTAAGTGTGCAAGAATGAACACGCACTGGCTTGTGACTGGTATAAATTAGGCACATATTGAGTTATCTTTCTTTTCTTAACACTCCTTTTATAAGAGTAGATTGCTGTTTACTGCCTGACTTCTCTGGCCTCAAGAGAGAGCTGCACAGTTTTTTTGATTCTTTATTATTACTGTTCTTGTAATTGTAGATTTGTTCATCTCTAGGAGGTATTGGGAGTACTTTGTAGGTATTATTGTTTATTGCTCTTGTGTTTAGGGAAAAGAAACGTGCTCATGATACTTATATCTTTATATTAACACCTGAGCATGTCAAGAAAAAAAAAAAAGAAAAAGCAACCATAACATATATTTGCAATTCTCTTCTAAATATGTTTCATGGCTTAGTGTAGTATTTTTGTCTCATGCTGAAATGTTTCCTAGCATTTACATTTGATGCTTACTTCAGTTATGACTCAAGCTTCATATATTTTCCCAATGATAAAATCAGGATGTTAGTATAGCTGAACTGATCTGAGTTTACTTAATTTGCCTCTTCCATTCTCATTGGTTTGTTCTTTTGAAATGGATTGATATGTGTGAAGCGCCCAAATGTTTATTGAAGTTCTATCACATACGAGACCTTGTCCCTCTGAATAAGTACTCCAAAACTATGACTGTGACCCAAAACAGTCCCTGCGGTCTTAAAATTAGCCTTCCTATTTTGCTAAAAAACTTTTAACAGCGTAATTGCAAATTATATTTTAAAATACTGTATTTTTCCCTTATTTTGAAATACACTGAAATGCCTTGGTTTTACTCTACTGACTGACAGGCCCCCGTTTACACAGTGGCAACTGCATTACCACTTGAATCATAGAATCTTTAAGTTTGGGAAGACCACTAAGATCATCTAGTCCAATCATCAACTCATCATTGCCATGCCCACTAAACCATGTCCCTCAGTACCACATCTTCTCACTTTTTGAAGACTTCCAGGGAGAAATTAGGAGTGGTATTAACAATCTATTAGTTTATTAGTACCAGAAATTCATTAGCAGTATTATGAATGTATTTTTAATATATACTTAATATTCTTGTGATCCTGGCTCCATGAGAGAGCCATTGAAAGCTCTTGCTGCATTCAGTGGCAAAAGGAATTTCAGATATGCTCAGAAATGGTATTAAGAGCCAGCAGATGATTGATGTATATTTTTTTCAGCCTTTTTTTCATAGCTGCGCTTTGTGTTGTTGTGTTCTCCAAAGCAAGTTTTCAAGCTAATCCCCTAAAGTCCTGAGGATGACCCAACAAAAACCTGCCCTTATTTATATTGGATTTGAAACTAGAAAGCTGTTATTTTTGGCCTCTGGATTTGTTGTTCAGGGTTTGTAGTGTTTTTTTTTTTTTGTTTTTTGTTTTTTTTTTTTTTTTTAAATGTAGCTGTAGTATTTGACATACCTAGTGATTCTGCAATCCTTCGAAGTTTACTATACCTGGAGGAATGGCTAAGTGATGAGGCAGCCTCCCTGTTGTCAAACTGCAGCACAGACTTCCAAAGTGAGCCTGGTGCTGCTTTCTTTCTGCCTCCATTGATTTGTGAATCCATACTTGTCAGAAAGTGTGATTTTGTTCTTGTATCTCACAGTTCCCCCAAGCTAACTGTGACTGTTATTGTGTTTTGAATTTGGTTTCAGGTTCCAGCTGAGTCTTAAACCTTTGATATAGTGTGAATTTGAAAAAGAAGAAGAAGAAAAAAAAAGAATAAAGAAAAAAAGGAAGAGGAGGCAAAAGTGGGTTATAATGTGTAGAAACCCTTTGTGTTTGATTTGAGGTCGTTTTCCAGTGTGGTCTTCAGAATAAGTCTTTCATTCTTAAATTAAGTCTTTTAACCCCACAGCGACCATTACAATTATGCTCCTCATTTCGTGAGTAGAGATTGAAGGGCAAAGGTTTCGGAGAGTTCAGCTGTTCTCTAACAACACATTGAAGATCTTCACTCTCACCATACTACGTGGTAAGCTTTACCCTTGATTCACCATGCCCTGCTATCTGTTGTTACTACCAGGAAATAGAGGAAAGAAGGGGAAGTACGTGAAGTCTGGATTTGAGAAACAATTTATCTGCTTGCTATCTCCATTCTTCAATAAATAAGAAGAATATTACAGAAAAATAAGCTTGGTCAAGTTTCTTGGCCAGTTTATCAGGCATGGAATTGGAAGGAGATCAGACTCTACATTTGGGAGTGATGCATTATTATAAACAAAACTACTGACGAAACAAAATAGGGAAAAGTCAAACATGGGACTGTAAAAAAGACCTTAAAACTGATGTTCATTATGTTTATATAGTGCATTATACCTGGAAGTCCTAAACTTAATTCAGATATCCAAGTGTGACTGTGGGATATAGAGAAGTTTTTAATTGCTTTCTTGAAGTGACACCATTTGCTCGCTGTCCCTACTTTGCCTTAGTCTAAAATTGAAAAAGTCTATCTTCTTAGAGACAGCATGATGATTATTTCCTTCATATCACTCTCTGAAGGTGAAGTATCCTTTGAATCCATTCCTTCTTGCAGTTACTCTGTGATGATAAGATATCACTGTACCTTTAAAGTAAAGGCAAAGCATTAAAAAATAGTTGCACCTTTGGCATTGATGAGTTAACCTGGATTTTTGTATCTCAAGCTATTCAGATGCAGGAGATTACAATAAACTGCTGCTTCTTACACGGCTCTTTCGAAAGGTTAATCATCAAACTTTAGTTTGGGACTATATAATGTACTTCCCAACTCCGTAAGTATTACCATAAATGTGGTAGGTGATAAAAAGAGATGTTTTTCATATTTTGAAAGGTTGAGCTCATGTAATTATTCATGATTGAGTAAATAGTTTTTTTATTCCAAGGTACTAACAGCACTATAAATACTCACTTTAAAGCTTCTGGATCTCATCTAACATCCATTAAAGCTGATGGAAAGGTATATCTTGAGTTCCATGTTCTGTGGATTATATTCTTTACCTTAGATGACTGTAATTCACCTTCCCTCGGTCATTTGGGACACTATTTTCAAAACGGCCTCAAAAGAAGTATGAAAGCAGATAGTATTTAGTCCCCTCCTCCTTCCCCTCCAGTAACTTAGTGGAAGAATTTTGCAAATTACTTTGCATGTTGCCCCATTAGTCAGATCTATTAAGGAATTATAGAACAGATCTTTATAAAATCCTCAAGAATTTACTGATGGTAAACTGCTATTGAAGAAGTAGATAGAGGTTCCTACTTGTTTTCTTTTTTCTCTAACATTATGTACATATTTGTGTCTTCTGGGTTTAAGAAGTCAGCTGGATAAAGCCACTTTCCGAGTTTCACCTCAGATTGAGTGCAACACACACAGTTAGAATAACAAGATAAGGAACACTGACACTACAGTCTTTACTTAGAAAGATTGTGAATTTTCTATAATTGAGCATTTTGAAGAAGAGTTCAGAGAGAGATTCACCGGAAAGGAGGCCACTTTTATTGGGATCACACAGAGAAGAGAGCAAGCTGACGTCCCTTTCCTAAAAGGGGTTATTTCTGGAATTGATTCCAAAAGTAGCTTGAGGCAAAATAACAACAGTTCTATAACCGAAGACCATTCTGATGTTCAAGTTGATATTATTCTTGCTGGTATGAGTTCTAGCACTTGTGAATTATTTGCTGCCAGCTATTCCTTTGGAATAATATTGCAAGGAGTTATTCCATGGACCATAACTAATGGCATTGAACATCAGTCACTATACGTGATACCTGCTCCACTGCATCACAAAGGATACAGGGAGGAAGCCAGCAGGGAAAGTCCCTCCTATCAGTTGGAAAGTTCTTTCAGTAGGCTTTGCTTTAGTCTTGCTGTTTATCTCTGAAGATACAGTGAGCAATAATGCGCGGGCACCCAGAGAGCTGCCAGTTTCCCATCTCATGCAAGTGGTAGAAGTGGGGTCTGGATGGAGCCTCAGTTCTTCCTTCTGCTCAGATTGTGTCCAGAACAGTAAAGTCAACACTAACATAGGTCTTAGTTATGCTAGGGAAGACCTCCTGCAGATGAGTTCTTTGAAAGAGAAGTGAACTTTAGCTCGGTCATTTCTTTGTGCTGGGGGTTGCACATCTCTGCCCGTTCCCTTGTTTGTGCCATACTGCACAGTGCCCTAGATAATGTGTGAAATCAATCATGTATATATATGTCTGCATACGTATAGTCTGTATATATACCTATCTATAAAAATATGCATATATATATTTGTGTGTGTTTGTGTATACACTGTATAGCAGGTGAAGCCACAGTAAAGAAATGTCTAAGCCAAGCAAATAGTAAATAAAGATGATGTTAGTTTTGGACAGTGCTTTTCTGGCAGGAAAAGTCCTATATATCATTCTGCCGCTGGCCTGTGCTCTGAAGTTGGCAGCATCTCTGAATAAGTCCGCTGCAGAATATTGTCTCCCAGAGATAAAAGTTGAGTGCCTATTTCTGTAAAGGAATTTTGTCTCTCTGAGCACAGATTCAGGACACAGCTGCATTTAAGTGAACCTTGTTATAGCATTTCTTAGATCATACCAGAGAGACTTATGACCTTCATAAAGCTGAGAAGGACAAACATTGCTGCTTTAAAAGCTTTTAGGAACTGATCATTTTTCATGCCCACTTGTCTGTGGCAGTTATAGTAAATTTGCTATTCTCTGCATGGCTCCAAGATAAACTTTCCCTTATTACAGAACCACAACAAAAATTCTGTAGTAATATATGATTTTGGCTTCAAATGCAGCTGTACTTCTTTGGTTCATTTCCAGTTAATTTAGTAGTAGTGACTTCACAAAGGTGGTTCCTCTGCCTTTAAAAGATTACATCAGGAGGTTCATAGAAAGGAATTTGTTTTTAGTCTACAGCTATTTTAGATCCCGATGTCCCTAGAACAGAAATATATATACATATACGCGTTTGCACTAGGAAGTCCTCTTACCGTGATCCAGGGTCCTTTTTGCTATGTGTATTAACTAAGGAACAGGTCCTAGCCCAAAGATCTTGCAATCTCAGGCAGCATATGATTGCTATTGTTTTTACAATAATTATGTTATAATGATAATATTAATTATTTTTATTATCACACTAAGTACCATAGTGCTCCCCAACTTTAGGATGTATTAAGCCCAATGTGAATAAACAAAAAAACCTTACTACCGTAGAAACAGCAATTCTGTTGATGGATCTGGGCCCTCCTGATTTGCATGCTATACAAACAGAAACAGTGCTCTTCTGACACGAAATATCTTACTTTTTAAATGTAAGATGAGGCAAAATAGACAGATTCCATGGGAACTAATGTAAATAAATTGTATATTCTCCTGAAAGTTTGTCCATCGAGGGCAGCAGAGTTCAATTTGATCTTCTCAGAATCACAGAATGGTTTGGGTCGGAAGGGACCTTTAAGTTCATCTAGTTCCAACTCCCTGCTACAGGCAGTAACATCTCCCTGTAGACCAGGTTGCTCAAAGCCCCATCCAGTCTGGCCTTGAATGCTTTCAGGGAGGGGCATCGACAACCTCTCTGGGCAACCTGTTCAGTGTCTCACCACTCAATGTAAATAATTTCTTCCTAATATCTAGTCTCAATCTACCCTCTTCCAGTTTAAAAGTTTCCCTTTTTATGAATGGTTAAGGAGATTTTGTCAGGAAAAAGCACAAGCTTAAACTGCAGTAATTCCATGATTCTTGTTCTGTGATGATCTCTAACGTGTTTCTTTTTGTGTAGCAGTGGGACTGGATTTTTCTTCCTTAGGTGGCACTTCCAAAGAATTCTGATATCAAGTCTATGAGGATTGCCCATGTTTCCAAAAATGGCTCTATTTCATTTGAGATTAACAGATGAAATAGATTGGAGATGGAAAATTGGCAGAATGTCTTCCTGTGGGAATTCTCACTGATCTCAGTCAAAAGCAATAATACTCGTATTTATTGATGTTAACCAATAACACAACTGAAAAAATATTTTTCCCTCTGGTATATAATTCTGTATAACACATAAAAATAAAAACAAATTAACATAGGCATAGAGTTACAGGAAACAAGTCACTGTCTAGTAATTTTGATAGCAATTATTAAGACCTGTGTAACCAAGAATTGTTAACACTGAGATAGTACAGTATGGTAAAAGAGAAGAAAACGGAGAAGAAATAAAGTTCGCTGTATATTTTTAAAAAATCTCCTACTCACAGGAGAAACAGAAAAAAGCAACCTGCCACCCCATCTATCACCACTAAAAACTGGATCGTGTTAGAGACCTGATTTATCATAACGAGGGGGATTACGATGCATTTAATAGTCACACGAAGATATAGATTCCACATCTGCAATGTTTTATGTGCATGTTTTCTAGACATGCGACGTGGGATTCTGAAGTGAACCTGGAGACGTGGGCCTGGTGGTTAATGCCCAAGGTGGTGAGGTCCCCTACTTTGGTTAATCAAGGCACCAATACTCAGGTGCACACAAAACAGAGATATAACCAGTGGAGTCCTCCCAGACAAACACTTAAAAGAACTGAGTCTAGACAGTAAAATTTACAAAATTCAAGATCTAGGGAAGTGATGAGAATCTGAAACTTAAAAAAACAAAAACAAAAACCAATCAACCAACAAGCCAGCACCACAACAACAAAGCACTTTTTTTCCCCCAAAGTCTTTTCACTTTTTCACTAAAAAAGTTAAACAAAACAAGCAACTTCAGTGTCCAAGTACTTTATTTCAGAAGGAAAAAAGCAATTCCGCAAACAGAGTTCTTAGAAATATTGCAAGAATTAAAATAAATTGAGGCCTGGTATTACTGCATGTTTTTGAAGTTGGAGGAGGTGAGACCTTCCTGCGAGCTCAGGGGCAGTGACTGTATTTACTTCTGTATTCCTGCTTTCTCAGCATGGAGCTCTTTTTTTTTTTTTTAAATTATTTTTTTTTAAACAAACAATGGAGATGATGTGTGTTCTGTACTTCTGTAATGATGATTCACAATGTGATATCAAATATTAATGTTCTTTAGGACATCTGGAAAACACTGACTGGAAAATTAAGATGAGATTAATGTTCCTCCTGATGTTTATATCTTTCTCATGCTTCATCACCAGGCCCACTGTACCATGAGATCAACAAGATTAGATATCTTTGTAACCTGCTCACCAGCAGAATGTGATATTCTGGCTGAGACAAGAAGCTAAGAACAAGTGACCTGCAAGATTAAGGTAACAAATTAAATGTCCAATGGGGCATCTTTGTTTTAAATAAATGAGGTATGAATTCATGATGCATAGATAGTTTGAATTCTTCTCAACTGAATTATAATTCATAAAAACTATTAATATGCATTTTGTTACTGATTGTTCATGGTTCAAGTGATAATGAATAACACTAGTCAGTGAAAAAGGCAGGAGGAGGAATTTAAAAGAACTTGCAGTAAATAAAATGTTATATACAATATATGCACATGTTATATAGATTTAAAATAGAATGCTTCCAAAATATGTGTGTGTGTGGTGTAAAAAGAAATAACGCTGTTCATATTCCTAGAAAAATAGCTCGAGAAATAGCAGGCTTAAAATGCAATTCCTTACGACAGTAGGAAAAGTTGTAACAACTGAACTTGTGGATCATATGTAACAGACTCCCTTACATTGCAGAAAATGAATATGAATAGGCTGAGAAAACATCTACTAGTCATGATATAATTATATTTTGTCCTGAAGACTAGATCACTTTTCAGCATCTGGCTATTGCTGTATGATGACACTTCTTTTTAAGTTTTTAAACTGAGTATCAGCACACAACTGGCACAACTTTGGAAGGACAACTTCCTTCTTTTGCAATCTTTATTCTTATTAAAAAAAAAAAAAAAAAAAGCTACCTAAAGAAAAAGATGCTCTTACCTAAAGAAAAAGATGGCACAGAGCAGGAGTCATTGCAAGATGTACCCAGATGACAAAGAAGAACACAGAAGTTTAAGAGAGCACATTGTGGGCATGAAATAAAATTTTAGTGTGATCACCTTGATTCTTCTGTGAGTGGAGGAAAAGAAACAAAGAACTGCCAAACAACCAGAAAGGAAGCTTTACTATGATAATGGGAAACCAATGAAGTACATTTCTTCTTTCTGACAATTACTAAATGTGATTGCTTAAAATTTTTGAATTATGCAAGCATGTAAAAGTAATTAATGCATTTTCTTTACGGCAGTTTCATGCAATAATACTGCAGGGCTTTCAGAATTACATAAAAAAGAAACTGTTTGTGAAGGACACCAATAAATAGATGCATTCTAAAATAAATCTTGAGTAATTCAATCATCAGAATATATGAACAGAGCGAGCTCCAAAGTGAAACACGGTGACCAAAGAAATTAGTGGAACCAAGCTGCTTAGCAGAGATAAATGGGGGTCTAATTGGTTTTATACATCTCAATTGAGGTACTTATTCATGTGCAAAAAACTCACAACATTAAAAATAATTTGATTTAGAAATTGTTTTCATGGAAAGCATTTGGTATGAAGTTTCTGTATCAGTGTAATAGAGTGACAGCAGAGGAGAAGATATTTCCAATTAAACACTTGAAAGCTCCATATCAGTAAATTAGTTGGTAGGCAATAGAGTTCATATGAACTGTAGCTGAGATTGGGAAAATATGTACTCCTCACGAAAGTCAGGCAATTGAATGATATAAACATACTCAGCAAATTCTAATAGGTCAGTAGTTATCTTTGTAGTTAAATGGAAATTATGCTTTTTAACGTTCAGCTGCTGTCTTCTACTGGTGGATGTCAAAGTAATCAAACATTTGGTGCCCATATGATTCAGAGAAGCAATAGAATATCTTACATCCCTTTTTAACTGCATCTTTAGCGTTATTTTCAGTAATAAAAATTAGTCTGTGGTGCCATTACCCAGAATATTCCAACCTCACACAGGTAAATTAGCTATTATGTTGATTATCCAGTATCATGCTCCATGTTTTTTCCTGTTTCCTTCATACCCAATTCTTGCGTACCAGAGATTTTTCCCAAATAAAGAGAATGAGGATCTTTACGAACAAAAAGACTTCTTGTTCGCTGGTTCCCCTTCCAGTAAATATCTTCCCAGAAGGGGCTCACCAGCTGGAGGTGACATTTAGGCATGCTTCATGCTGTGGCATGAGTTCAGTCATTTTGTGTTTTGCAGACTGGCTATGATACTGTGGCTCTGTAACCCTCTGCTGGACTAAACCTGAAGTTTGCTGTGCTGAACCTCACTGCGTGGTGTGCGTGGACATCTTCAGAAGGCAAAGAACAAAGCAAGCCATTGCTTCTGCTGACAGCACAGGAAAGGTAAGAAGGGAATATGAGTCAAATGGGAAAGATGGCAGAGAACAAAACACCAGGAAAAACTTCTCAGTCCTTAGCGCAAAAGGGGCAACTGTGCTGCTTTTTCTATCAAATAGTTGTTCCTGGAAGGTTTACTGACTTTCTCGAGTCTGTTTTTGTAAGCAGTGATTTTTTTTTTTTTTTTTAAATGTTCATTGATAGTCAGCAAAGCTGTGTCAGAAACTGTGACAAAGCCTGGATGTTGAGATGCCTGAACTTTCGTTAATGTTTCCTATCCATTATCTTTGTCAAGTTTCTTCTACTCCCTGAGACTTTCTGGGCTTCAGATCCACTGGAGAAACAATCAGTAGAAAACCTGCTAATCTGACTACAGAAAGAACGAACTCAATACCCTATATTATTCTAAGTGCTCCACTTCTAAATTCCAGCAACAAGGGGCTGTGATCCCCCACTAAGGAGTCTGTTCCCTTTGCTTGAATTAACATGCTACAGGCAATTTTTCCACTTGCATTTCACACAGGTTCATTTTCCAGCAGCTCAAAAGTAGATACTTAGCTGCTTTTAAAACTTGAGGAGCTTTGTAATTGGAACAGTAAGTTGTTACGTGCGCAAAAAGCCCTCAGTCCAACTGCTGCTCACCCCCAGCGTCTGTCAGATTTTAGGGTTTCTGATAATCCTTTTCTTTCTTTTTTTTAGTGGAAACAGAGTTTCAGAAAACTGAAAAATTCTGAACAATAGGGGAAAAAAAGCACATTGTCTTATTTCTTGGCCTAACTCGGTGCTTCTGGGGGATATGTTTTTTTTCTGTAGTCACATTGAATTGAGATGTTTTGGTCTCCTGCATCAAATCAACTAGTTTTAGACGTATTCAATACAATCTGAGTTACTCTGACCTGCAATAATTTTGTATAGGAGCTGAACTTAATGTTGAACATGATGTTTTCTGGAGTTAAACAGAATGTTCCATCTAGAAAAGTATTAAGCAAAATAAGAGTTGGAGACACTGTCTATTGAGTTGGACACATTTCTTTTTCAAATTCTCTTAAAATACAGTGTAGTGTTAATAGCCTGTTTCTGAATCTATCTATCTATATATATATATATATATACACACATAGATAAATAGATAAAGTATCTGTGGCTGCGTGCACGTATATAACATTCTCTGAAGCTGGCTAAGGAATAATGAGATCATGTCTTCAGAAACTCTGTCTTGCTTTAAAAGGTTTCAAGCTTTTGAAACAAGTCTTCCATTTATAAAACATAAAGCCGTTGACTTTGGCGTATCTCATATCGAATAATTTATAATCTTTCTTGAGGGCATATGTTAATTTTCTGACAAGGACTATAGCCCGGCTTCTTAGAGGTATTTTACTGTCTAATTCCCAGTGAAACCAGTGAGGATTAAGGAACTAAATTGGCATTAGACTTTTAAATAATTTTGAGAGTCTGAATGTTAGCTATTAACTGCAGTGACATTTATTGCAATTAAGAAAAATAATATTCAAATTATAAAGTAATTTTTGTCATCAACAAGAATCTTATCTCTGGCAGCACAGCTAAGGAAGTACCCTAATTCTGGGAACATTTAGTTGTGGTTTGAGATTGCAGTATACAAGAGACAATCGAACTGAGCTCGATAGTCAACATCACAAAAAAGGTCACTCATTGTAGTGATTGGACAGATCAATATGATGGGAGATGTTTCACCAGAGGTGTAACAGTGGAAGAATCAGCACAGTAGAAAGGTCCTATAAAGGAAGGGAAGAAGATTGCTAACCTGTATCAGAAGATTGTAGGTCTGTAGGAGGAAGGTCTACCAGGAAGGAATCTCCAGAAAGAGATCCTTCCCCAGTGGCAGTCAGCCCTTAAATGGGTCTAAGAGAGGTGCAGCCAGGCTCCACCCCTTCCGGTCTTGCCTTCACCTGTGCTCCCAAGGCTGACCGGGTCCTTTCCCCACCTGCTCGATCAGTGGTTCAGGCCGTGACTCAACAATTCATGTACACTCATTAAAAAAAGAAACAAGTATTTTGGTAGCTGTGTACTGGCTCCTGTGGGACCCAGTGAATGTCTTTAAGTGCTGCCTGGCCACAGATCTTTCCTCAGCGTGGATGTAGATGGTGAGATGAGGCTGCCAGTCCTGGTCCCATTATAAGGCACCTGCTGGTCCTGTCCTCCTATATGTAGGGGTTATTCTCTGTTTCACTTTTATTATTGTTTGTGTGCCCCTATGAATATTTACTACATGCTGTTGGGTGTTTCTTTTTCTACTGCTGCAGAGATGGCTGCGTTCATCTCAGCAGTGTTTGAAATAACTCCTGCACAATATTTGTGTTCATAAAATTCTCGTGGGCACTTGGAATGAAGGTGATGAATGCGTTGTGCAGGCATCCCTGCATTCTCCCCCTGCCCAGTTGACAAAGGTGGATGAATTATGTTCTCTGGTATGTGTATGTGTACACATGCAGGTGTATTTATACAGCTTTTGAAAGTGCTGCTTTTTAAAAGTACATTGTAAAAGTTTTTTTACATTTCTAGTAACTTGGTACAGTACAGCAGTTCCGTGCGTTTACTTTCTGGGGGTTTTTCTGTTTTTGTTTTTTTAATCCAGCATTTATTCTTTAATTAGCTACTGCTAATTAAAAAAAATAGAATGAAATCCAGAGCGTTGTAAGAACTAGTGATCGTGTGTGGATTAAATGAGTAAGGACAAATAGAAGTTAAGCTCATTAAGGCTAACTGGGGCTAATGGGCAGGAACATCAGTCAAGCATTGCTGGGAATTGTAAAAGGGGACTTCATAACCGTAGACCTGGTACAGGGGCAGGATCTGACAAAATGCGTAAACAAAATATCACAAGTGACGGCAAGAATTTACAGATTTCACCTGCTCCATAGTTACTTGTAGGGAATAGCCAGCATGGCACTTAAAACTGTACTAATCACAGAATCATTTGAGTTGGAAGGGAGCATTAAAGGTCATCTGGTCCAGATCCCTGCCATCAACAGGGACACCTAAAGTTCGATCAGAGTGCTTGAGGCCTCGTCCAGCCTGGCTTTGAGATAAGAGGTAAGTGAATGATGTTCTGTGTGGTGCAGTGACTGAGAGCTGTGAAATTTGGAGAGAAAACACGGAGGCCAAGCACACCCCAGCCAGTAGTGCAGCTAGCCACAACCATTTTAACTGATGAAAAAGTCATGGGACAGATGCCAAGCAGCCCAGTAAGCCATGGCTTTTGGGAGAGCTCTTTGTTGTATGCCAATGCCAATGGGAATTGCTGCAGTATACTGAACTGTGTCTGCTTTAGAGTTGTTACAGGTACATCGTACAGGAGACACAGCTGCTCTTAGGCTTGCAACTTGTGTAGAGGCCAGAAAGCTTGCGGTGCTGTTGAGCCTGTGCTCCTTGCACACTGTGATACAGCATGCCCAAACAGCTCTTTGAATGTCCCAAATGTCAACTGCAGTATTCCCTGTTATTAGAAACAGGTAGATGGATTGGGTTCAGCTGTACAGATGCTGGCCCTGAGGTGCCTAAGCGCATTTGTATTCTGCAGAATTTTTGTAAGGCAGCAAAAGATGCTTGCATGGACAGGAGATAGGAAACAAATGCCAATACAATTCTCCCAAATTCACGTGATAAATTTTAATATGTTCTCAGTGTTATGTTTGGCCTTTGCTGAAGTCATTTGAGAGTGGCATTCTCTGTGAGGAGAATTTGGTGATTTTAAGAGCGTGAGAAGGAGTATGGCTGTAGGCACAGAGGACAGGCTTGCTTTGCATACAACTGCTGCATTACTGGTATTGAAGACAGACTATCAAATCTCAGAGGAACCCAGAGACATTTACCTGAGGTGTTGACCGTTCTTTAAGCATATTTGACCACTTTCTGGTACAATTTCTGCTGGGACTATAACGTATTGATTACTCTAGGTGAAGCGTGCCCCAGTAATCAGCTGAGAAAGAACACTCATCCCTGATGACTTACAAAGGTCCCTGCTAATCTCTTGTATTTTTTTAAAATGAAGTCTATAAAGCTCAACAGTTTCATTCTGGCTTCCTTCAGTCCCTTACAAAATCACTAGCTTTTAAAATCTTATCTGACCTTTGGTGCACAAATGTGTTGTTATCTGTCTACGTTGGCCATAACAATTTCTATGCTCTACATATCCATAGGGGGGAAAGCATTAACAGTTGCAATAATAATAATAATGATGAAGTATCCTCGGAGTTCTCAGCAAAATGACTGCATTTGAAATTGCTCTTTACTTCCTCTAACGTCTGGGATTTTAGGATTAGCTAGTAAACAGGAGAAGAAAATTAACCTTCACCCAACTCTTTTATGACCATCTCACTAACCTCTGACATGAAGGAAAATGCAACTGAACAAAGAGGTAGATTTTTAATACTCAAAGTTTGTTTTTATTATAACTATGATATGAGGAGGAAACCAGGATATGAGCATTGCTGTGACAATTAGTTTTATTTGGGACTTAGATCAGAGAACAGGCAATTTGAGTGGTACAACCATATTATGAAAGCATCCTTTGAAAGAGGAATTTATTGTATTGTACTGCAATATAAGATTAGGGTATCTGTAATCATCACTGACTCTCACGATGTAAAACCAACCTGATGCCCCAAAAAAGTTATATCAAGTCTGAACAGCCACTGAATGATTTACAAAGACCAAACCAAAAGCCATAAAGTCTAATTTGTCTGCAAAAAGATGCAATTCCTCCAATAAGCCTGGGCAACAGTGCAACCTGTCCTGAAGTAGAAAGTTTGTTAGCCATAGGCCAACACTGCTTTCTCTACAGAGCCTCCAATGAAAGGAAGCAATTTCATTAATTTCAAGAAGCAACAGCTGAAGTGCCACATCTTATCAAGAGCTGTAATTTCTCACGAGTGACAAAGTATGTAGGACCATGGTAGAGGTCTATTGCTACAGCTTCAGCAGCGACTTGCTCTGGAATCTTTCCCCTCAATGAGGAGATTCGTTCCTGAATCCATTATTCAGAACACTTTACTTCTCTTTGTGATTTATTCTTTCCATTCATGGGAAATGGCATCAATTTGTTGTTGAGAAGAACTATTACTGATACCAAATCATCTTCTGAGACCTGTGTGGACTGTTGTACAGTTATTTGATTTCTTGGGCAGAGGAAGGTTTCTACACCAAAATCTCACCAAAGTTTGAACATTTATACCAAATTATTTAGTGACACAGTCACTACTGAATTTTATTTCAAGACCCAGTTTCTTTAAAATGGTTTGAAAACCACTCCATTCTTTAATAAGGATTTAATTTGCTGTTTGGGAACATACAAAGGTACACTTCAATCCATATTGCACAGACAGTGCTTGCAGAGATTTTTACTGTTGAGCAGAGGTTTATGCCTTTCTATATTAACCTATTTTCCAAATCTATTATGACTGAGAGGAGATGAAAGTCTGTGGTCCTCTCAGGTAATCTTATCACTGTGGGAAATGTGGGCGTTTGAAACATATTGAATGTTGCTCACCTACTAAGGGCTATTAGCAATTTGTAATGGCAGTCAACACTACTTACATGCTCTGCACACTTCAAAAATATGTAAAAATGATTTCTGCCAGGGAGCAATCTCTCAATTTTGGGAATGTGCTATCATAATGATTTCTGGGAGAATGAGGCTCTGTATACTTTAGTGTTTTAGCCACTTCAGGGTAGGGAAGTCCCTAGGTGAGAGAACTGGGACTGTACCTTCAAGGATTTTTTTCAGAATTGAGAATATTCAAAGGTGCCTTGAATATGTTTTTTACATTATGCATTTCTTAGTAAGCATTTATCCTTATCTTACCCAAAAATTTGGCAAATGTACCTAAAATTCAATGAAGTTTTGACAGAAAAGAAACAAAAGATGCTTTCATAAAACTGTTTTTAAAAAGGGTGGGAGGGAAGATAATCAGGAAAGAAAATAAAAAGGGAATGGTTTTTAGTAATTAGTTTTGCTGATGGAAGTGGTAGACAGCACCGGTCAGCCAGCAAAGATGTTTTGCTTCACTGGTGTGAGAGAAATTCAGCATTTAGGCAGGTTTTGTAGAAAAACAGTCTCGCAGGCTCTGGGGTTTTAGTTATATGATCAAGGAGGTCTTGATTTACTGAATACACAGGTCACATTTCATGACTTTCCTTCCATGGGCAAAGAAAGTGAAGCAAACGGTTCCAGAAGCAGAAAAAAAGAGCGAGATCTGGTTTTACATGGATTTAGATGTTCTGATTGAACTATCTGAGCTCATCTAATGATAACCTACTTGAAGCTTTTCCTGGAGATGGTTCTAGCAGCAGCCTTGAATCAGTGGAGGAGGAGAGGAGGGGTGAAAGGACCCCTCTTGCTTTTTTTGTGGTTGGCTTGGCTGTGTAGTTGAAACTCATAGGAACATTTAAAAAAAAAAAAAAAAAGTAAAAGCTCACCCTAATTGGTGAATGCCGTCGCTGTTGTCTGGTGACTGCAGAAGCCTCATAGGTGAGTGAGAATGACACTGACGGACACACGGTCTAAACCTTTGCGTATGTCTGATGTGTTTAGGTGACCAGGTGCAGGTCGAATACCTTTCCCTACATGCAGTGCTAAAGCAATGCATCTCTTCCCTCCCACATAACTGTGGAACTTTTGGCGTGTCTCTCACACCCTTGTCTTTTCCTTATTTAGGGTTTAATTCAAAATAAAGGGTGATTGTATGCGTACAAGCAGTTCTCAGGTAAAATACCGGTAGATAGCGCTTGAAAATATGCAGTGCTAATCCTGGATTTTGCAGAGAATAAATCCTGCTCTTGTGTGCTGCGGTTGTATGATGTGAGTAGAACTTTTCCTATCACTAGCACCAGGGGCCCCTTCTCAGGAGTCTCCTGCCTGCTGCACAGAGCTGTGCTAAGCTTGGAGTTGCTTGCAGCAGGCGCCATTCTATTTGGCAGTCTATTAGAGGACGTTGGCTTTGCGTGCAGATATTCTGTTTTCTTCTGAATGCTAAAGGCCAGCTGCTAGTATGAAGGAGCAGATTCCTTTCCCCTGGGAAGATTTGACGTTTTATTGTACCCTTCCAATACGGAGATGGTGTTATGTCTCTTGAATGACAGGCTCTGGGGCTCTGAAAGCATAGAGGAAGGTTTACCTGGAAAATAAGACCTTACCTGAAGCTCCCCCTCCTTATAGTTCTGCTTCTTCCTCTCCTGCTTAAGTCATTCCCATTAGCCTCCGCAGCAAAACACTGCACACAGAATGCAACATAAGCAGAAGGAGGTCTTGAGACAGTGGTGACAGCAAAAGAGCATTAAATTAAGACTATCGATGCTGGTGGAAATCAATGCTGAAGGAGCGGCACCTCGCCTGCATGCACCGTGCTGCCATTTGAAGAGATCACAGCCATCCCACAGTGAAATATGCCAGAGTATGACAGTGGCTGCCAGGAGAGCCCACTGCAGGGAAAGGCAGCGTTCCACTTTGCCTCTCCAGATCCCTTTTATTAAGGGTAAGGCAGAAAAATTTTGCTGCTCCCGTTGACCCAGACTCCACACTTTCTTCAAAGCTCTGTACAGCAATGCTGAAAGGCTTTTAAGGTAGCTTACAAAGACTTTTTTCGTGCTGCTTCTGCACTACATAAGTCTCGTAAGTTATGTGTTCCACAGCCTGTTAGTCCTTTCTACAACAAAGGCTGGGCTGGAGAGATTTATTGTGGCTGAAAAACAAAAAAAAAGGAGAGACAAATATCAGGTGTGCTTGTTTATGAATATGGAATTTATGCGTTTTTTCGTAGATATGACTTACTATTTTCCCAGCAGCTCTACCACAAGGGACCTCGGGGCTGTAGATGGAAGCAAACAGCATGCCTTAATGTGTGAGAGAAATCCCGCTAGCACTGTGCCAGAGTAATTGGCAAAATTATGCATTTGTGCCCCTTGGAAAGCCCAGCATTGCAAAGCACCTTTTCATCCCAAATGAACACCTGAATAACATTTTTGATAATTTATCCTGAAGCAAATGCACAGTGTTGAGAAGGTCAAACCTTTTTTGTTTACTTTCACATAGCTGTAAACAATTTCACCTTTACTTTTTTGCCGCATAATACAATACATTTGAGCACCTTTTTCTAGCCTTATAAATACCACGTACTTTATACTGTGTAGAAGATTTTGAATAATTTACTCATGAAAGTGTTTACAAAATCTTCACATTGCTGTACATTTCCACAAATTGTTTATATGCAAATAAATCAACATTTTTTTCCATTAGGAACTCTCTCCAGAATTCTCATTATTGCCTAAATTTGCATTTGTTTTCTCCAAACCTTTTCCTGGAAGGCCGTTTGAGAAATTCATGAAACCTTGCATCCAGACTTGGTGACCGAAATTTATATTCCCATTTTGTGATCATAGAATCGTCAGATCTTTTGAATTGGAAAGGACTCTTAAAGGTCATCTGGTCCAACTCCTCTTCAGTGAACAGGGGCAATAACGCCTTATTGTTTCAAACACAGTTAAGCCAGTGAAAATCTTAATCATAAAGGATCCAGTCTTCTACTCCTTGAAATCGGGTAAATATTCTTACCTGCTCCAGTCTATTTCGCCCAAGTCTCAAAGTGAGTCAGCTCAGAACGGGTTGCAGGACTTATGCCACAGATTCACCTCTTCCTAAATTGATATAATTTATATTCTGAAGAGAGATTAAGTAATCGAATGTAACCTCCTACAATAAGCCCTAAAATGTCATGTAAAATTTAGAGCCGCCGCCTTGCAGAGAGGTGAATAGGTAGCTGGAGAGATAGGGGCTGGATAGAGGCAAAGAGTGAGACTTATTTAGGTCTGATTGAGTCTCGAGCACAGATTGAATGGGTAAAGAAAAAATAAACTAAAAAATTAGCTGCAGAATTCAGCAAACAGTGAGAATCAAATGTATCTCTGGAGAATGATGGTAGGAATACGCGGGTGTTAACGATGCAAGGAAGCTCTCAGCCTTCAAAGAAACCTGGCTACCATTCCACAAAGACTGAAAACTGCATAAAAGCTGAAAAAGCGACAACTTTAAAAAACAAAAACAAAACAAACAAAAACCAAACCAACCCCAAATCTATGGATGAGCTAAGAAATTGTCTGGGGGAAATTCCTGCTGAGACATGGGTAATGGTTCGGGAGGTAATAGAGTAACTGTAATGTGGCAGGAGATTCACGGACTCCATTGCTGGTGCAGAACAAAGACCTTCATTGCACGTGCTTATAACCTTTTATACCTGTGCAGCAACCCCTTGGTCACATGTACCAGCCAGGTGCCTCGTGCGTGTTTATGTCTGGCACAAGTAGCTACCAAGCTTGTTTACTCATTTGCGAGGTAATGACTTTCTTTGTCCCACACTGTAATCCCAAGGAAGCTGTGTATTAATAACAAAGGATACTGGTTCTAGGATAAATGCCCTACCTGGGTTACCAAAGTGTGTCACTATTATTATTTGGTGGAGAAAAATATAAGCAGTTAATGAATGCTTTAGGGACTTAGGGGAAAGAGAAAAGCAAAAAAAAACAGGAAAAAAAAACAATGAACTGGGTTTCTCCCAGGTCCCCAGGGAAGTGTAAACACGGGAGGTGGAAAATCATTTATTATTTTATGCTGTTCTATTGGAACTTTGACAGAAAGCTGCAGAGCTCAGTTCAGCTTTAATCAGGAGAAATCTTGGGCTTGATTTGTTTCTGAGTTGCATTAGATTGTGTTGGGGATTTTAATGATGTAAATGCAGAGCTCTCAAGGTGATCTAGTCCTTAAGAATTACTGGCAAATTTGACCCCCACCTTGCATTAGTTAAATGTCCTGTAAAGATGCTAATGAGGAGAAAGGTAAGTAGGTAATTCTTTGCTACCAGAATTCCATTGAACTATAAAGGAATTTATTATGGTGCAATCTGTTTTTTTTCTTTTTTTTTTTTTTTTTTCCTGAATAGCTTGGTCTGTAGTACAAACTGGAGTAAAGACCTTTTTGTCAGGCAGAGAAAGCGGAGGCTTCTATTTTGCAAGAGAGGCTCTTTATACATAAAAATAAGTGTAAATATCAATAATGCAAATATAAATATGTAAAACTCAAACACACTGTTTCTAGAAAAGTAAATTTCAGGTACTTTGATTGGGAGGAAGCTGTGAAAATGTGAAGGTATTGGAAGAGCTGAGCTGGACTTTTTGATGGTTCTGCCTAATAATAGGAAAGCCATGGGAGTAATACAGCTGCCTCGGACTGAGAAGAGACCTGTGACCTGTTGGAGCCATTGGAAAAATTCCTGCTGATTTCCGAGGGACTTTGACTCAGGTACTGATGAACTGCCCAAAGGCTCCTGAAGCAATGGGGTGCAGTGGTGAGGAAGGCAGGGGACAACTTAGAGCTGAAATGCCAGCCAGTCCTGAAAGCCCAGGTGTTCCTTTTGAAGAGCAGTCAGTTTCACTGTTTAACCTGAATGTCAATAGCTGCAGCCTGTATAAAGTGAACACTAGCTGTAAAATCCAACTGTTCAATATTCTTTAACTACGTTGATTATTTTTGTTTCACTGTCTCCTTAATCCTTAGCACTGTGCCTCTGAGAAATCTGCCTTCTGGCAATTGCTCCTTGAAATGTGTTTCTTTGCCTATAGATGCTTAGCAGCACCTTGTTTTCCTTTTCTCTCGGCTTTTTCCACAGAAGGATGTGCTGCATTCTCGAGATTATAATAAGCTTCGTGCAGCCTTCATGCTTCAGATTTCTACGTTTCAGAAAATCATTTTTTTCACTATTCGGCTTTTGCTCCTTGCCCTTTCTACAAAGCTTTTAATTGTGTTGGAATTCACCTTGCAAATTGTGACACATTTGCGTGCTGACAATTGAGTTAAGGGTGAAATCTGGCTTCTTAAACATTGGCATCTGCAGCCATTGTAGGTGGTTTGGGACACGCTACCTCAAGTCAAACTACAATTTCAGAAGGAGGCTAATCTCTCAAAAGTCCTCTATCATATTTGTCAACTGTGTGTTTGTGTCAAGTATTGCAAAGAATGGGAATTGAACCTCTAGATTATGTGCGTCTGTCTGAAGCTGAGTCCCATCCTGGTTGAGCAGTCAGAACAGATTTCAACCTTATGTTCGTGTCTTAAACTTGTCAAGTAGAGAAGGTCGGTGTCTAACCTTAGAAAGACATTGCATTCTGTTTAACAATTAGATGAGCTCTGTGCTGGCTCTTCTATCTACGTTTGACAAGCATATGTACCCCATCAACATTTCAGTAGACATAAGACCTTTCTAGTCCTGTCCCTGTCACTATAATTATGAGATTACAAACGGTGTAAGTTTGTGTTTGGTCTCTTAGTCAGGTATACTGATAATTCTCATGAGAAAGTAGCTGTGAGAGCGCACGAATACAGGATCTCCGCTTTCAAAATGCACGGGTAGTATGAGATTCTATATGGGAAAGCCAGTTGTTTTCTGATTACGCATAATGTCATTAAACTGCAAAGAGTAGCGCTGATAACTACACTGATGTTTTTGCATACTCAGTGTCAGGCTTTTTGGTGGCGCTGAGCACCCAAAAGCCTTAGGAAGCAAGCAATACGTTTGTGTGATTCCCATCACCTGTCATAACCAAGCTGTTTCAATTAATGTCATATTGAAACTTTAAGTTTAGACACCTGCGAATACTGATGAAAGTTGTTCTGATCCAAGTCCTTGAGGCTGAACATTTCTTTTTTATCTTATTTCCCGTATCATAGCATCTGCAACATAGTTTTCATATATGTCTGGAGCCAAGGGCAAGCTTGCTCCATCTTTGCATTTTTGCAGCCCACAGGTTAGCTGTTCATAGTATTTCCCTAGAGATGTTTTCCTGCAACAGACTGAATGAAAGGACCAAATAGACATTCAGCAACAGAAGTTCTATTAGGAGACAAGCAAACATTGACAGGTTTTTTGGCACACGGTTGTCAAGTGTCAGTAGATGGGGTGACATCACGGAGGTTTGGATCCCACGTGCATAAAATCTCAGAAATATTCAGTCAATCACCAGTTTTTTGAATAGATTTTGGTGTTTTGAGATCTCTAGCAAGTCCAGTGCACATTTAAATGTAATTAGTTCCCTACCAGGGAACGGAACCCTTTGCTGATTAGTTTACATTAATGCATTGATAGGCTGGGCCTCAAACATAATCCCTACGCGAAAAATCCACTTTGAATATGGCTCCAGGTGTAGAAGCCACTTCCTTAGTACATACACACAGTGCTTCTGTGAATATTTCCCACGCAGGGAAGTGCATGGCAATGTACAATTCCTACAGGTACTCTCCAGGACTGATCATTACTGGGCAGTTCTGGAAAAATGGGCTGAAGCAAAACGAGTTATTTATATATTTATATATTTATTTTTAATTTTGAACATAACATTTATGTTTGACTGATTTATGGCCTTTTGTCACCCGCTCATTTTGGTGCATCATAATACCTTCACTAATTAGCCTTGTTATTGCCATCCTAAGAGTGGTTCTCAATTTCTTTAGGCACTTACAAACCCAGATTTCACCAAAACAGCTCACCAGTCAGACTTTCCTTTCTCATTCTTGTACCTGGAATCAGCAGCTCAGCATATGGCTCTGGGTCTCAAATGCACTGGATTTATGCGTACTTAGTGCCAGTCAACAATCTGGGTTTGGGATTTTAAACACTGCGTTGGGTGAGAAACAGGAAGCATTGCATTGCTTGGGTTTTTGTTTTTTTTTGTTTTTTTTTTTCTTCTCCTTTTTGCCTTATTGAAACCTGGTTCTCCTACTGTGTAGGAAGAAACCTTATTCCATGGAAATAGGGATCAAAGAGGTTTTACTGCATGAGAAATGGAAGCCTAAGCCAGACAGAGGCATATAGATATATATGTATGTTTGTGTATTTGTGTATATATATATATATATATGCATATACATATGTAAAAACACGTGTGTATAAACATTTATGTATATTTGCAAACAAATATATATATATATACACACACAGACAATACCTCGCTTCTCTCTTAGATGTAGCTCTTGGGGACACGGTTTATGGGCATGGTAGGGGTGGGTCAGTGGTTGGACAGGATGATATTAATGCCTTTCCTAACTTACAGTCAGATTCTGTGGCTTTACGCACAACCAGAGAAACTGCCGGTAAGGCACAGCCTCATTGGTTACACTTAGTGCATATATGCATTTTTTTTTTTTTAACAGATGTAAGTAAAATTGGCACCTGTGGAACTTTGGCATAAGGCTCAAGTGTATAATAAGTATACAGATGTTGTATAGCATTGTATGATCAGTAATTATACAGAGAAGTTAGGCTGGTAATACTATCACATTGAAAAAGATAATCAGAGATAAAAAGTGCTCACCGGTATTGTAGACTTAGAAGAAACTCCACAAGGAGCGATCCCAAGAGAGAAAAATCCTTCCTCAGTGGCAGTCAGACCTTAAATGGGGTCTAGGAGAGGTGGAGCCAGGCTCCATCCCTTCCAGTCACACAGGTGAATTGCCACGGCTGACTCAGTGCTCGCCTCAGGTGACAGTCAGAGGCTCAGGCCGTGATTCAGCAGTTCCCATACACTCAAGTAAACCAGTAAATCCTATCCATGGATGACAGCTCGTGTGTGTGTGTGTTTAGATGTGTCCTGGGGCAGAACAGTCCCGTGCTCCTTCCTCCCAGTGTGACTGTTTACCTTGGCTTAAAGTGACCGAGGGAAATGGGTAGAGAAACTGTTCCTAGTAGTCTGACTCCTCCACAAAATTCAGGTGATGGGGGACCATGAAGAATAGTACGTCCTAACCAGGACTGAAGGTGGGATCCGAAATTAAATATATATAAAATATAGCAAGTTCTTCAACACTCAGTAAGGAAGCGAATTTGTCTGTCCATCTCCAGCAGTTGTTTGGTCAGGAAGGCACCAGCTTCTAGGCCCAGCTGTTCATTCAGAAAAAATGCCTCACTTAAACTGAATCAACTTGCAAGCAGATTGTTAGTTTTGTCTACTGAAGCTGAACAATTTCACGCTGAGTCCTTCATTTGTTATACAGCAACTTGTTGCCTTTCCTACATTGATCATTCTTTTTGAATGCATGCTCTTTCCATCAGATCTTGGTCATTTTCTGATTTTTCCCATCTATTACTCTTCATAGTACTGCAAAATATATAAGACAAAATATTCACATGAGCTGTTTGCAGCGAACTCTAAGTTGCACTGTTGGTTCCTTGCTGTTGGGGTATGGCTTGCAGCAAAGCTCGGCCCCCACTACTGCATAGCTTTAGTGATGTCTTGTTAGGAAAGTGTGCAGGGAATAAGGCTGAGTAAAAGAAACACAGAGAAGGAAAAGTTATTCGTAGAATCATAGAATGGCCTGGGTTGAAAAGAGTAATTCGTAGAATCATAGAATGGCCTGGATTGAAAAGGACCACAGTGATCATCTAGTTTCAACCCCCCTGCTATGTGCAGGGTTGCCAACCAATTCTGTAGATCGACACTGCAGAGGGCAAAATTCTAATAAAAAGTTCTTATCTGAGCGCTTCCTGTGATTCTATAGGGTTAAAAACATGGTGTGCAAAAAAAGCTGTAAGGGAAGTGGGGCTGGAGTGTGTGAAAAAGATGAGTACTGAAGAGTGTGGTGAAGCTGGAGGGGTATGATAGCTGTTAGAGAAGAAAGGCTGCTGCAAGACAGCAAAGGAGTGCGGTGATCTTTCTGTTCCCTTGGGAACCGGACAAGATGTGGTGGGCTCAAATTGAGGCAAAGGCTGTTTAACTTATGTTTTGAGAAAGAGAGCAGTAGTCTTAAGATGAGTTAAATACAGACATCATTGGAAGGGCTGCAGGAACAACGTGACCTTGTGCAGATGCTTTTTATGACTTCTTGCTAGGGTAACAGGTGTAGAAAAATAAGCATTGACTGCATCAGCCTAGTATTCGTGCTGTGGGGAAAAAGCAAGCAAATACCGGAGATAACTACAGCAAGGCTCTCCTGCATTTCTTTCTCAGCAGTTTTTACTTAATGGTATTTGCCTACGTACATTTTGCAATGGGGCTTTGGATGAAGCAACAAAACTTTAACATAAGACTTTAATGTAAAAACATAATAACGTTGTATATAGCAACCATTAGGTCACAGCCTGAAGCAGTGAATGAGCGCCTGGTGATGGGGTGTAGCCAGCCCTGGGAGCACAGGTGCAGGCAAATCACTGGTGTGACCCAGGCTCCACCCCTCCCTCACATCATTTAAGGGCTGGTATTTGCCAGAGAAGCATCAGCTTGGAGATGGGCTTCTTTGGAGTGTTTGGTGAGTTCTGAGTCTTGGAAAGGGGTAAGCACGTTCTTTCTTTATTACTGAATTGAGACTGCTACTTTTCATGGGTAATCCAAAGCTGGTTTAAAATAACTGTATCTGCCGTTTCTTTTGCTTACAACTTTCTACTTATGTGGCTGTTGTGAGGAAGATGGTTATTTTTATTCTGCCTGAAAGAAAAACAGCAGGTGTTGAGGGAGGTTGATGACAACAGTATGGTATCTTGTGCTCTCTTAGATGTGGCTAACTATCCTTAAATTGCAATTAACAATGTCTTGTCAGACCACCAACTAGATGCATGCTTTTCCATTAAGTCAGCTGAATTAATTACACATTTTCCTAAATGAAGTCTTGTTTGTTATCACAAGAGTTTAGGGGAAAAAGTATGGGTAAGTAGGAGGCTAAAGATTCCCCTAGGGAATTAAAAAAGAAAGTCTAGTCTTTCAGAGAAAGAAAGCAAGTCATATTGATATTTTCAGGCTGTAAACCATGCAAGTTAATTTTCAAGGGCTGGATTACAACTAAAATTGTAGCGATCAGCTTTGTAAAGCTACTGCTCCTACTGCATTAGCCATGCTGATTCTTTGACTCTGTGGTATTGGTCTTGTTCTTTTTTTCTTTCTGAGGCAGTTTCTGCTAAATCGTGTGCTCTAAGTCCCTCCTCTCACATCCATCAGGAGCAATGGGACAGCAGAAGAGTGCTGCTGGGTAACATGGCTGTTATGCTCTGTGCGTTGCGTGGCTGGCTGTGGACTGGGACACCCGTAGTAGGTTGCAGCGTCCTGTGAGATGGGAAGTTTGCACTGTGGGCTCCAGCAGAGCCCCAACATATGTACTGCAAAGCTATCCTGACAGAGAGCACAGTTTTGTGTAGGACTGCAGACAGTTGTTAACCCCATTTTCTGGACAGCACTTGTAGTGGAAATGCTGAGTCACAGCTTGAAACAGTCATTGAGCACCTGGTGGGAAGGCAGAGGCAACCCAGGGGAGCTCAGGTGCATGCAGTGCATTGAGTGAGCAGAAGGGGTGGAGCCAGGATCTATCTCTTTCCAGACCTCATTTAAAGATTGGCAGTGGAGGTGAGGTGATATCACTGGAGATCCTGGTGTGCCTGAGGCCTTCCAAGGATAAGTAGATTCTGTACTTTGTTTATGTGTCTACAGATGTTACATTCGAGATATCCTTGCTTGCTGCAGCCCAGGGCTTTGCTACTCTGCTATCATTGCTGTACTTTCCATTGTGTTGTAGTAGCCCACCCAGAAGTGATGGGGGGGGTAGGGGGGGATAAGGGACAGTACATAAAAATATTAGAGAATTTCCTAAGATAATGAGCTCATCTGCTAATACAGATATCTGACTGATTGAAATATAGAATGCATAGGTATTGAAAGTTTAGAGTGGAGTCTTTCTCAAGTTGAATTCTATAAAGGTCTTGGAAAAAAATCCTCATTATATTTAATTAAGATTTGCTGTTTTTTGAACCCTAAACCGGTTGTACTGGTTCATCGTGATAGTGATTTTCAAGGGAGGGTAAGAGATCTGTGCGCTCAGTTACTATGCGCTAGGTAGTGAGACTGGAAGCCTGATGTTAGGGCAGAACCCTGTGAGCCAGCTCTTGTTCATCGCCCTGGGGATGGGAGTGATGGTGGCAGTGTGTATGAATTGCTGAAGCGCAGTTCTTGCACACAGGCACGTGGATGTGGCAGAGCACACGTGGCAGGCTGGGCAGGGTGTATGTGTACGAGTACCTAGAAGGCTATGAAGCTATGCCGAAACATGTTTCCTAACCAGAACTAAACCATGTCTTCAGATGTGACTTTTAACTCCTTGGGTAACTGTGTTTTTTTTATGCTCCAGGGAGGTGTCACAAACCTGCGTTAATGACTTATGTCAGGGATATAGTGATGATCAAATGTCTTATGACAGCAACTTTTAGCAGTAGCTGAAATCAGTAAGTCTTAAGTTATGGACATTTCAGCCTTTATTAATATCCGGTGAGATCTGTTAGTTTAGCATTAACACGTAAATCCTGAGAATTAGTTTTCTCATAATCACCACTTTCTTCAATGTCCATTCGGCTATAAGGTAAAATAAAAACACAGTGGGAGGCATTTGTCTTCCACACAAAATCATACAAAAAGTCTCTTTTTATTAAATATACATTATTTACAGTTTAAGTCTTTCTTCTGTACAACAGTAACCATAGAAAACAAAAGAAGCTAAGGCTAAATTTTCTCAATCCCCGAACAGTGTATTAAGACACATTACATTGTCTACAAAACTGACTTGGACTGAGGCAACGTCCTATGGAATTCTCTTTAGAAAACCAGATAGCGGAAGGGGAATATCCTAAATCTCCATTTTGCTTTTTACTGTAACTGAGAGACTCTTGCTTTACCCTTTGACAGACCATTAAAAGAAAGGTCTTTTTTTTTTTTTTTTTTTTATTATTTGCTTTGCTACGGAACTGAGCAGTGTTCTGAGAGATTTAATTAACATAATTTAAGTAGAACAAAGTGAAATGAATGACAAAGGGTACCTCTCCAGAAGGATCAATTTTTTTTATTCTTACAAGTACTTAATCTCAGCTAGCTTTCAGCCTGAGATGCTTGCTGTTTTCTGTATTTTTTTTTTTCCACTTTTTTAGGGCGCCTTCATTTTTCAAGTAGGTTACAGTTCATCACAGTGCATTTGGATGTGGATTCCATTAAGCTCCATAAAATCCTCTTTGAGTCAGTATGGGCTCCCAGGCTGGCTGACAGCAGACCACCCTTCCCCCTACACGCATTTGGAAACTCCTGAAGGTGACTTAAGCCATGTCATGGGCTTAAGTGGAGCTGAAGCTCATTGCCTTATCCTGAGTTTTAGCCAGAGTTCTGCTAGAAGACACGCATAATTGCAGTGAATGCAACTCTTGTTGACAGCAGTAGGGGATGATGAATATAAGGTCCTGACTTGAATTCATACATGTCAGGCTCAGTTTGCGGGAGATCATCACTGCCCTTGCCTCAGGCAACCTAAGGCTAAATTCATCTGTGATGTGTCTACGTTGACCTCAACAGGATTACAACCAGGTTTGAAGCTGGCTGTTTCTTTCACAAAATGAGTTTCAAAGCAGTATTCGAGCATGTAATATGACGTTTATCTTCTTGCTATCGTTTAGGTATAACGGTCTATGACAAATATTTTTTTTTTTGCAAAACTCGCAGATTTTTATGGCTAGATGCCTGAAAAAAGAAAAGAAAAAACAAGACCCCTGCTTGCTCTCTTAACCTCTATCTGAAAGTTTGTGGAGTGGGCTCAGGTGTCTGAGCGGCATCGTGAGCGGCATCAGAGGCTGCAGCTCACTGCATCTAAGTTTTAACTCAGTTTTCTTTCTTAATGATAGGTGTGCTCAGCTTTGGAAGCAATGACAAAACATGCCAGAGAACAGTGTGCCTCAGTGATAAGAGATGAAATTGTAATAGGCTATGGCATGCAAAAACCAGTAAATAATTTCACATGCAGAAATCGTATCAAATGGACTTTCATTAGGGTTGTGATAGTGAACTCTACAAAAAGAAAAATGACTGGCATATCAAGAAGCAAAGGGTGTTGAGACACGAACAGCAGTCAGTAATCTTAGAAAAAAGCTGTCAAGCGTCTGAGGTGAGAGGGGGATGGGGAAGAGGAGAGTCTTTAAGCAAACACTGCTTTTGTACCCAACGTTGCATTAAATGTTAGGGTTGTCTCAGGAACAGCATTGTCCTCCTTCTCTGATGTATCTGGGAGAACTCTGGTGATTTTATTTATTTATTTTTGCTAGGGAGCTTCGGATAATTACCAGCTAGGGGTTAGATATTCTCTCCGATGACTGAAGCGCATCACCAATATTTTACAGATCATCAGGAAAATGAGGGCTATGTTTTGGGCAGCTAACTATTAATCCATTCCACAGAAAAACAAATTGTGGAATAAACATTTGAAACCACCCACTTACACCTGAGGGTTACCATGCGTGAGTTCCAACAGCTTTACCTTTCTGAGAGCATATCCCTCATGCACTGCCTAATTGCAATTGGAATTGGGTGAGGTCATGTCCCCATTTGTTCTTACAGGTCACCATCCCTAGGTGACTGCGGCCTGTGGTGGAGCAGTTTTGCAGCTGATTATCTGGCTGACATTTTGAGAATCGTATCATTTCTTCAAATTCCTGGCTTCTGTGACTGCCAGGAGAAAAATAATAACTTTAGTTAGCACAACAACATGAGTTTTTCTATCTCCTACCACTAATTCAGTAGCCCCCCAGTTTAAAGAAAATAAGAGTGAGAAATAAATCAGAGGTGAACTAGGTATGGAGCAACTGTCAGCAGAAATTGTTGCCTTAATCATTCCTTAGCTTGGCTGGTAGACTCACTCAGTACATTACAAACAACAAATAACAAGCTTACAAATTACAATAGTTCACCAGTGCTTTTTTTTTTCTAGTTTTTGTCAGAGAAACTTAGTGCAAAAGATCACAAAAATAAGTACTGATACATAGAAATATCCAGACTCCTATAGGCATGGCTCAAAATAAACAACCGAAGGAGAGAAAGGAAAGACTTTTCAGACCCCAAAGAGTGTGTTTAGAATTTTTGCGTACAAAAGGAGCACAGAGAAGGGGACTTGCCCTAAAAGGGGATATGGAGAACTCTTCATTCGAAAAGGAAGCCCAGCAAAGTTCAGATCCAAAAGAAATAAATTATGCTTTGAAACTGCATGGCTGAGAGAGTAACTTGTCTAGAAAACCCCAAGGGGCACATTGCGACTCTAACTGTAGTCAACCAAGAGGCCTCCCACCAACCTCAAAGAGCTCCGGATAAGGCCTTTGTTTTGGCAGGAATGTAGCTGTACTACTTGGCTTGTTTGATGAGTAAGCACTACGAAACTGCATGAAAGCTTTGAAATAGCACTTGTATTAGAGAGCCTCACAAGCTCTCAGCTTCTGCTCAACTCTTTTACATAGCGTTGCTTTCTGAAAAATCATAATAATATAAGGGCCTTTGTCTGTTAAAAGGTAACAGTGCAAAACAATACTTGACATTCGTCTTCAGTGTAAACTTAGTGTAGGTGAAGACAAGAAACAATGATGGCAGGAGATGGCAGAGAACGAAGGAGTCAGATCCCGCCTCCTCTTGGACTCTGCTATCCAGAAGAATGTACTTCAACCAACTGGCTTGCAGCGATAGGAAGGAAGGCTGATTTTTTTTTTTTTTTTTTTTTTTTTTTTTGTTTGGAAGATGAGTTTGTTGTGTGGTTTTTTTTTTTTTTTAGAGGGTTCATCTCATTTAGAAGTTGTGGATTCTAGGTGGATGCTTACTGCAATATGAAAAGCCAACAGGTATCAGTAATATATCTGCTTGGGGCTAGCAGACAACAGACGTGTCAGGCAGGAGACTCTCATCCACGCTGCAGCTGCACAGAAAATCTAGTTTATTTCAAATGGTACATGGGTAGAAAGGCATCTTAGGTGATCTGATTTAGCTTTAGATTATGAAATGTGAAGAACTGTTTACATGTATGCTATTTGTCAAAGCTCCCATACTAATTGGTGAATGGATTCTGGATCTTGAATAGATTGGAAACAGATCTGTTCTCTCTGAGCTCCAGACTCTTGATGGGATGCCACTGAAAAGGGTGCTTTGACACACTACTTTCATGTATTTGGCTATAAGCAGACGTGGGCATTTCCTAACCAGAGATGCCTAGGGTAGTTTTAGATACTAGGAGGATATTCCCCAGTCCTAGCTGGCACCTCCAAAAGAAATGTGTTTCTTGTAAGCCTTGTGCAGATGCGTCTACTGGAGTTGCAAGGGTAGTTCAAGATTGCTTTATATAGGCAAATACTGGTATAAGTAGCTAGCCTATTGCCAGGATCCTTCTCTCTCTCTATGATTGGTCGAGAGAAAGATGCACCTCTGGAGCCTTATCTTTCATCTTTAGGTGTGAGACGTTTGCTGTCCTCACTGACTCTTATAGTCTTTTCTCCATTAAGTGAATAAGGACAGTGGAAAAACTTACTGCCATTTACACTGCTAGTTATCTGGACTAATGCTTTATTTCTAAGAGAGAAACGGGACTCAATTTTCAAAGGTCCTTAAATGCCTTGTAGTACTTAAGACATCTCACAGCGAAGCAGATGCGCAAAGTGTGGCTATTATTGGCTAAGTCATTTCTGGGAAATAGGAATTTGCAGTGCCTAAATCCATATCTCTTGGTGGCCTAAATATACCTAGAAGAAATAATTTTCAGAGGTTACAGAACTCTAGAAGAAAAAAGGGCCTTGGAATCCTTCTGATTTCCCCTTACATTCTCTGAGGCTTTTTTTAGGGAAAAGAACAAAAACTATTCCATGACAGAAACCCTCTAAAACCTTCGGTGCTCTTTGGTTTTATGTTAAAATAAGCCCTGACATTGTATATGTAAAAAGTATTTTTTTTCTTGATGTTTACTAAAAGCTGTTACCTAGTACGATAGTGTAAAGAAAACAGGGAAGAACACCCCCCCCCCCCCCACCGTTGGATTAAAGCCCATTTAATAAAAATAGAACAAGTG
>JAOWBP010003503.1:15882901-15980965 GCA_028571105.1 Tragopan temminckii
GGAGTTCTAGCTGCTCAGCCATTCTGAATGTCAACCCAGTGCTTTTTTTCTACTATATCTTTACAAATAAAAGTTAATTGTTTGCTATGACAAAAGTATGTTACTTATAACAGGCTAATTAGAATAGAAGATTTATTGATCGTTAGAAATCTTTGCAGGTGAGGGATAAGATTCTTCCCTCTCTTCTCTCTTTGTGAGACCCAACCTGTGGTACTGAATTCAGCTTTGGGACCCCCCAGTACATGAAGGACATGGACCTGTTAGAGTGGTCAGAAGAAAGGCCATGAATATGATCAGAGGTTTGGAGTACCTCTTCTGTAAAGACAAGCTGAGAAAGCAGGAGTTACTTAACCTAGGGAAGTATCTGGGAATGCCTTATAGTAGTGTTCAAATCCTTAAAGGGGACCTACAGAAAAGATGGACAGCAACTCTTTATCAGGGAATGTAGTGATAGGACGAAGGATAATGTCTTTAAGTGGAAGGTATCTTTAGATTAGATATTTGAAATATTTTCCTCTCTATGAGGGAGGTGAGGCACTGAACAGTTTTCCCAGAAAACCTGAGGTTGCCCCAACCGTGGAGGTTTTCAAGGCCATGCTGGATGGCGCTTTGGGCAATGTGATTTAGAGGAAGGTGTCCCTACCTCTGGCAGGAGGTTGGACCTAGGTTATCTTTCAGATCCTTTCTGCTTCCCAGCCTAATCAGCCTAATCCTATGATTGTATGAGTTACTAAGTTCACTTATAATACCTGAGGCTAGATAGAAATAACGACCATTATACAGAACTGTCTGGTTAGCTGACTATGTTGGTTATGAAAAACAGTGGATAAACAGTAGGGTAAGTTGTCAAAGTGATCAGATTGGATAAACAAATATGTCTATGTGGATATGTATTTAATATGTGCTACTGGAGGTGGCTGTAATAGTGCTGAAAATCAGTTTGTTTAGAAAAGAATATACTGGGCTGATTATGCATCTCTTGCTACCACTAACAATGTTTAGGTGAAATATTGGTTCACGCATGTGTAAATAAACATTATTACAAAAATAAGTTGGCAAAAGTACGTAGGAACTTTTACAAAAAAAGTTTTACAAAAGTACCTATGCTTACAAAAGTAGAGGAACAAAAGGTTTTCTACTTTTAACATTCCTTTTCACTTATAAATCCTTGTTTTCATGGTATTTACAGCTGCATAAGGCGTGGGAAAATTGGCCAGGAAATTAAAGAAGCAGCATTTGAGCCATCTGCAGAAACTGTTCCTAAAGTTGATTGCCTGGGAAAACTTGTCGTTGCTGAAGGGGCTGCAGTTGGCTTGGGGGCACTCTGTTACTATGGCATGGGCATGTCCAGTGAGATTGGAGCTATTGAAAGAGCAGTTATTTGGTCCCAGTATATGAAGGACAGAATTCGCTCTACCTACCTGTACTTTGCAGGAAGCATTGGCTTGACAGCACTGTCGGCTGTAGCAGTAAGCAGATCTCCTGCACTCATGGGCCTTATGACAAAAGGCTCCTGGCTGGCAATTGGTGCAACTTTTGCTGCTGTGATCGGTGCTGGAATGTTGGTCAGGTCCATATCCTATGAAAACAGTCCAGCAGCTAAACATCTTGCTTGGATGCTGCATTCAGGTGTCATGGGTACAGTGGTGGCTTCTTTAGCTTTCTTGGGTGGTCCTTTGCTGATCAGAGCTGCCTGGTATACAGCAGTGTAGGGAAACTGCTTTGGCAGGGGGGTTGGACTCGATGATCTCTGAGGTCCCTTCCAACCCCTACAATTGTGATTCTGTGATTCTGTGATCAGGTGAAATGTCCTTTGAACATATTATGAAAATTCTTTGCCAGAAGAAACAGCAGCTGAGAAAGGCACAGCATATAAAAGGTGAGAGGAAATTCAGGGATGTAACAAGCTTCATGAAACCAGAATAAAATCCGTATTTCCTGCCTGCCATCTCCAAAGTGCTGTCCATTATACTGCACTGGTTCAGTTGCACAAGGGTGAGGTCTTAAAGTTCTTCTTATTTTTGTTCTGTACTCAGTAGAACTGACACAACCTTTTCAAAGTACGAGAAGTCAAAATAGAATTTGTGCTTCTTATAGAATGAGAGGTATTTGATTTTTTTTTTTTTTTGCTTGTTTTTAAAGAAAAAGGCTAATGTATTTCAGTAATTAAACCAAAGAATATTTTTACTGGTGTGGTAGAATATAATCATCCTTTGCAACCACAGGAGTTTTTCTATCGATAATGAAGATGTGAGCTTGAGTCCAAGTAACTTTTCTGAGCTGTATTCAGTGTACGTTGCAGTTGTCATGTAGGAAGTCCCTAATGCACTTGGAAATCTCAAGATAAATTTCTGTGTGCGGAGGTTTGTTTGAGGACATAGGGAATAATCTAATCCGCTATTTCAAATTTAATTAAGTTTTAGGAACTGTTTCAACCCTTAGTTTGTGTCTCTGCCACAATTGCATGCTGAGACTCTGAGAGTATTGCACATCACATTAGATTAAGGTCAATTAGCAATGCTGCAAGGGTTTTTTGCTTATTTCTTTTTCTTTTTCTTTTTTTCTTTTTTTTTTTTTTACTCTTTAAATGAGACAGCACTGCAGTTTTGTGATTGAAACCCTGTCTCCTGGAGCATATAAGATGAGAGACTTTGGCTGGGCTCCAGCAGTGATTAAAGCCATCATTTTGGGCCTAAAGGGTCAAGAGAAATCAGAACTTTGCTGACCTTTTCATCAGAACTGATTAAGAAGTGATCACTTGCTCTCTGTTTGGTACTTCATTCCCTACCACATGGAGTTTACAATAACGAGATATTGCTGTCAGCAGCTCAGGAAAACTCAGTGTCTGAACAGCTTTGTGTCCAAGACTCCTCAAGCTGATGGAAGAGTATTTTCTCTTTCATTTAAGCAATTTGAGTCCTTAGAATCTTTTTGACAGAAAGCTGTATTTTTCCGAGACATCTTTAAGACACATGGACTTGAGATGTTGTTCTGGAGCTGTTTGGTGTCACTTACACAGTTCTCCAAAGCACTGCAGAGGCAGAATGGAGGGAAACGGAGAGAAATGGCAACAGGTTACAATTTACTGTTCAGTGAGTAATTTTAAGGGTATTTGCAAAAATGAAAAACATGAGCAAACAAACAAATGCAAAGAAATGCTAAACTCATAAGTTTGTGTCTATGCTCTTTCACATGTCTATTGTCCATTGGATGAAAGTCTACTGAAAGCCAATCATCTGGAGAGCCTGCTCCTCTGACATAAACATTCTCATAGAGATGCCTGATATTTCAGCCAAGAAGTCAGTTATCACAGACCACAGAACTCACAGGAAGACTTTCATAGTAACTAGAGAGGTGATTCCATTGAAAGAGCAAAATTATCACCCTGTTTTTCAGTTTCATAGAATAAGCTGTATCTTATAATTATTGAAGACAACAAAGATGTTTCCTTTGTATCTTAACAACAACAACAACAACAACAAAAGAAATATCAAAGATTGAATACTTCTATCTCTGAAAACCATTTTTCTTACATTTCTATAACTTTAGTTTGGGTGCTAGAAGATCACTGATTGTGATCAATATAATCCATCTATACTTATCAATGCATATGTTGTGAGTGTCTTAAGTCCTGCACTAATCAGTGACATAGAACAGCCCTGAATTCTAGATGTGAAAGTGACTGAGTTGTGGCAGCATCAAAAGCTATTGTTAGCCAAAGAAACAAAGTAAAAGATTCCTATTAGCTCTGGATTAGCCCAATGGTAATCTGATGATGTGTCAAAAGAAGCAAGAAAATAGGCACTTTTAGTTGTCCTCTAATGACTGACTGATAGAAGATTATTAAGTCAATTTTCATAGTATACATATCCCAGAGCTATCTCACTTTAAATGTCATACAGACTTGGGAATACATTATTATGCTTAATAATGCTTAGTATTAAAGCCAGTGATGTTAATAGCCTTAATGTACTGGGCAATGTTTCTATAGATTAGTAAATCTACAACTTAATAGTTTATAGGGACAATGGGCTAGAATTCTATACAGAATTCTATAAACCTCCAGTTTAAACTCCGTCTCAGGAAAACAATGACAGCAAAAAGTGAAACACATTAAAACAAACAACTTTTAAGCACTTAGAAATCTAACAGTCAGTCAGTAGCAGTCAACATAGATGTATCAGGAACAAATCATGTTGAGTAAATGTAATTGTATTCTATGACAAGACTAGAGTATAAATGAAAATAGTAGATGTCACATTTTGACTCCAGTACAATTTCTGAGTGTTTTACATGACATTCTGATATCCAAACCAGAGAAATACGTACTAAATAAAATTCTCTTCTATGGATGAATATTATATGGTTGGACTATCATGTAGGCTAAGTAACTGCAATTAACTTTCAGTTGTAGGATTTACAGTCAGTCCTGGGGACAGGATCCTTTCTTTGCATTTTCAGAAGATACATAATTGGGAGAACATCGAAATATGCTTGAGAAAGCGAACCTTGGAATATTTAAATATATTCTGAAATTTTCAAACTGATCCAAATAAATCAGATTAATCAATCAAATAGACTGAACAGTTTCCGGAGACTTTTTCCTATTATTTCCTCAAAAAGAAGGAATATAAACAGGCAGTTAATGGGGCTCACATGCTGAAGTTGTTCTTGAAGACTGTCAGGCCTCTGGAGACTTCACATGGGCTTTGTAGGAAGACAGTCAAAGCCAAGTCAAGCAAACAGCTTTTGAATTCAGATTCTATTAGAATGATACGTGGACTTGGAAGTCCATGTGTTTTTTTCAGATTCAGCATGACTTTTATTGCTTGGACAGCTTTCCATAGTTTGACAGCTCTTCTCATTAAGAGATTTTCTTTCAGAGTTTTGTTCCTTCTTTTTCCTTACGAAGACTAAGTACTAAGCCTTCTTTCCCCCAAAGACATGTGAAGGTCATGAGATGTTTCTGGGACAACATGGGACAGTAGGAAGGTAGGAGTTCCGATGCTGTTGTTACCTTTCCTTCTCTGAATAGTGGCAGGCGGAATATTTATAGGGCTTAGAGCTGATGTCAGGATTTTCCCAACAGATTCAGCTTTTCTCCAGCATTATTTTTGTTATAACATGATAAAGTACATTAAGCTCAAGGGGACTTAACCAGCAAATCTGCTTATGACAGAAGCAAAGCTTAACTAATAAAAAAGCAAATAACAGAAACATCTGTTTGAAAGTTGGAAATTAGCTCCATGAAATAAGTCCAATTACACACAGAGTATCTGTAATGATATTCATTTTTTTCTTAAATGCTATTGGGAATATAGACAAGTATCTTTCAAAGTTCATCAAAAATATTTTCATATGGTGCTGAACCTTGCCTCTCTTACTCGTTTTACCCCAGTGTAATTCTATTTACTTCATATGTGTTACTGTGCTTGTTATGAATACAGTAAAATCCATTGCAAGAATCCTGGACAAGTAAATATTAATATTACTGTTGCTAGCAAGGAAAATATTAAATCAAAAGTCTCATCTTCTTTCGGACATTCAGAGGCCTGACTGTATTAGTGAAAAATGTTAATAGTGTTGCATATACCAAAGTAGACTAACATCAGGGTAGTTACTGACATTTCACTGTGCAATAAAACCATAGGTAAGATGACTGGAATATACATCTTCGTTTAGTATAAACTAGCTACACTAACGCAAATAAATTTCCACTCTGTTCTCCCATGGAAAATTCAGATAAGTTGGTATTTTGTGAAATTCCAGTATTGTAAAAGTGACCTCTTCATTAATAGGGAAGATTCAGGTTCTCCTTTGCAGATGAGTTGCCTGCAGAACTGGAGATAAATGAAAAATGACCATTTCTATTTTTTCTGATGTCTACAATTTCTCAACTCCTAACACATTTTCCACTTGTTTTACAACAAAGCAGGATGGGATTTTTATTTCTGAGTACATTCTGGTTTTGGAATATATTTTTTCTTTCTTCAGTAAAAGGTTAATGTAAGATCTAATTCCTACTCTGGAAAACCTTCAACAATAGCTGATAGAAAATGTATTTACTGTTATATTGTCTAATCAGGTAATAAATGTTTGCAGAAGGAAATATTAATCTATAATTCTGCTTTTCAAATGCTTGGTATAAACTTGCTTACTCAAATGGTTCATATTTAAATTGTGAATACGAATAGAAAAGTTTCTTTATGAAATGATCAGTCTTTACATTTTCTTCATCTAAGCCAAGTCTATTATTTGGAGAAAAGCTAAATTAAGAAAGTCTTTTAAAAATAAAAACCTGAAAATATTTTCTTAGATATCAAATTTGACAATGCTTTCAAATCCGTATTTTCATTTTTCTATAAAGTGCACTAATGCTTAGTTTAAACTATGTTTTCTAGTACATTTAAATTCTGATGCTTTAACGTTTGTGTTTTTTTTTTTTTAAATAATGGAATAAATAAGGAAAATATCAAAGGAAAATGAAATAGTTCTATGTGCAGAGCTTTCTGACTTTTAAAGTCATTCAGTAAATTATTCAATGCTAATGATGGGGAAATTTATTCCAGGATACGTTGAATAGATTCTCATAGATTTATAAATTTGGTTTAGTGACATTAAAGGATGCTGTGTGACTGTGACTCAGTTGTTTTCTTTGTAGTGAACACTAAGTTTCAATTAAAAGTTTGTCTGGTTAATGATTTATTTCTTTCTGCAGACATTCAGACAGAAGAAGAGCACCTTTATTAAATTAAAGATAAAAATGAATACAAATTAGGAAAAATATTTTAAGAACATCTGAAAAGCATCCTCAAACTTATAAAATGAAGAATTGTTTACGAGAACCCAGGGAAATTCAGCAATTAGTCACAGGCTAAATGTAATATTGAAAATTATGAGGCAATGGCTGAGAAGCTAAATGATTTTGTTGTATTGCTGCTCACTGTGAAGAGTAGTTGGGAAGATGAATCACTACTTAAAGGAAAAAGAGATTGGAGGGCTTTTCTAAAACTGCTTTGTGGTCTAAGGAGGTCTTACAGTAGTTGAACGTTAGCAATTGCAAAGATAAAGTTCTCTTTACTTATGAGATTTCTGGACTTCGCTATGGTTTATAAGCTCTTGCTAAAGAGATCAGTGAGAATGGAAAGTGATTTCTAATTCTTAAGAAATGTACCCAAAGTCTGACTCCTATTCTGTGTTAAGGGGATAGTAGAAACTGTAGCAGATAGTGAAATTATTAGTGATGTAGCAGGAAGGAGCCACATATTTTTTTGTGGAAATGCATCTTCTTTGAAAACTTGCTAACTGTTTTCAGAGATAGAAGAAACAAAGAAGTGATAAACCTAGGGACTGCAAGGTGTCTAAATGTAATTTAGCTGGTTTGAAATGAGAGATAGGAAAAGGATTAAAAACAAATTTAAAAACGTCTGTCACACCTTGGTAACTTATTAAATCACAAGGAAGAGTGGGGATATGAAAAAGTAAATTTTTACACTGCATAGAAAGTCTCCTGGGTTGTCACAGTGATCTATACTAAAACCCCTGCTTGTCATTTCCTTAAGTTATATAGTAAAGAGATGAATAAAGTATAGAGCAAAAGTGGCACAAATTTATTCATAATAATCCATGTAAATGAAGAGGTATCAGGGAAGACTGCAGTTATATCTCCCTCAGGAACTGGGCAATAGAAAGTTGTTGTGAAATTTAGTGCAGAGAAATGAAAGTCTACGCCCACAGTGTGAATTACTCTGGCTATACATATATTAATGGGCTATAAATGTCCTTTTACCATTCAGAAAGGAGGGCCTGAGATTGTTATGACTATTTTTCTGAAAACATAAACTTGTTAAATTAGCAGCTGAGGGCAGAAAATATAGTTATAACTTCGTAATTCCAGCTTGTGGCCATTATTTGAATACCGAGGCTACGTGTACAGAAGCATTTTAGTTTCTTTTAGTGATTCAATTCTGATGCTTCTCATCATCATCACTTGCTAAACTTTGAGTTACCTCATAGAGCAGCCTCAAAACACAGAAAATGACTTCCTATTGAATGAAGCTGAACCTTCTAGTGCTATTTGGCTGCTTGTGATTGCTAGGTTATGGGACTTAGTCTGCAGTACTCCCCAGCTATTCCCACATGAATATAACATGGATGTTGTTTCCTTTACTGCTCTTGAGTTCATAGAATCATAGAATGGCTGGGAGGAACCTTCAACTTTGTCTAGTTCCAACTCCCTGCCAAGATCAGGGTTGCCACACATTAGCTCGGGCTGCCCAGGGCTCCATCCAACATGGCCTTGAGCAGCTCCAGGGATGGGGCATCCACAGCCTCTCTGGGCAGTCTGTTCTTCCACTGTGGGAATGCACCACTGGCTGGATACATGGTGCTTGTCATTCCATCTCTGAGACATTGTAATAAAAACAGCCATTGTATTGAAAGTGATTGAGCAGAGGAGCAAGATTCTGTATAAGCATAGTCAAGGATCTGTCTGGTGGAGATATGAATGTGGAAGAGGTGAGGATGAAAGAGTACTCATTAGTCCTGAAGAACTAGAATATACTCATCAGGGAGTCAATCAGCTCACTAGTGAAACTTAGTTAAAACCAGTGGTTAATTTATCGGTAATATTCAGAGAAACTTCCCATACTTTGAAAATGTAATGGTGAGTGGATTTCAAGGTACTTTGGAAAGTGGAATCCTGTTATTATCTCTATTTCAGCATGGAAAATTGAAATGTGAAAAAGCAAAGGTGCTTGCCCCAAGGTGATGCAGGAGGAAAATGGCTATAACATTGAAATATGTTAACTAAACTAAATTTCTGTCTGCCCTGCTACAAATGAGAGTCAAAGCTTTGCCTGGAAATAGTGGTAGATGATTCAGGCTCTCCATTCTTTACTAGTAAGGGTGTCTGAGATATATGACTGGTAGTTGTATGGTTAGTACTGAAAGAAATTAGACAAAGTAGAAAACAGGAAAATGCCTTCATTATTTCAATTAGAAAAGTAGGCTATGTATAATGAATTCAGACAGAAAAACTGTTCCAGTTTAGGTTCAGAGAAGGGTGAATTGAGGCTGTTTCTGAGAGGAGATGAAATAAATAACACAGCATAAGTAGAAGAACTGTGCAGATGGTGAAGAACTGTTATTTATTAACTGCTTAAATTATTTTAGCTTTGTACCAAGCTACTATTAGGAAGGAGAAGATAGGACTTTTTTTAATGGAGTGAGTGGTATTTTAACAATTATCCTTAGAGAATTTAAATACGAGGCAGTAGAACTCACTGGTACTGAGGAGCATGATAGGTGTCCATCTTCTATGAGATTTATTCTTACTGAGGAAAATCTGTTCTGACACTAGAGGTCCCTTTGATCTAGTCAATAGCAATGGAATAGCTGAAAGCTGGAGATTAAAAATAAACAAAATCAAATAAAATGCATGACAATTTTTTTTACCGTCCACATAAGGTACCAATGGAGCAGAGATAAATCTCAAGGGAGCATCAGGAGAAGGAAGTATCACAAGCCTTTCTAAAAAGTAGTTGGGTTGTGAGTTGCTGGGATTTATATGGGATTTTTGACAAAGCAGTGTAAATTTCAAATGTGTCTTCATTTTGTTTTACCTAGGTCACGTAAAAACTTATTACTTTTCATGTATGCTCTGTGAAACTTATGAATTTCTCAGGTGTGGATGGCAGGACACAAAAACAAGCGTACTGAAGCATACTGTAAACTGTTTTTTGTGTTATAGCTTCTCATGCAAATTTTGTGTAAATCTAGACTCATTTCTCTGCAACTTTTTTCTTCTCCCATCTTTTACTGAGCCACTGGTCTAATGGATTATGGGCAGATCAGGAGATATTTTGTCTAAGCATGTTCTTACTGATAAATGCTCCATAATTGGAACTTGTCTGGCCTTTCTTGGATGGATTTTACCTTGGGTATAGCTTATCTAGCCCTGTTTTTTTTTTTTTTTTAGATTTTAAGCTGTGTAAAAGTTTTATAAAGAAAATATTCAACATCAGGTTTTGAATGCTGTGAATTAGCACCACATTTCAAAAGAGATTGATTACAAGTAGTTTTAAAACAATGTTTAAGATGTCCTTTCATTCTGAAGCCTTTCTTCTTAATTTATAATATCTAGATTGACTCTAATAATATAATAGTTAGACTCTCACAAAGACTCTTTGAACTGATGAGACTATGTGCATTGAGATATTTAAACTATCTCAAAGTGCCAAAGGTTTCCAAACATCTGTGTAAACACCTTTACATGTGACTTCAAATAAAAAGCCAGAAGTTTGCAGTCTTATCTGCATCCCAAGAAGTGAAATTTTAAGGAGAGTGATTTTTTTTGAAAGAATCATAACAAAAAAACCTGAATTTGGCAGTGTGGAGTGATTAAACAATGAAAGAGAACACAATTTATTGATTCCTGAATAGTTAAAGGTTGGGCTTCCAGACTGCCTTCAGGGACTTTTTTTAAGTGCTGTCTCTTTCTATGTGCCATATAAGCATGTTGTGTGTCCTTAGGAGTGAGACATCCAATTAAACTCATGTTTAACAAGCAGATATATATATTTTTTCACATTGAGCCCACCCTTTAATTTTACCATTAGTAGAATAAACAACGTACACAGCATTGCCTTTTCTGCTTGCTTCATTGCTACTCCAACTGTCCTCTTTCTGGCTGTGTCTCCTGCTGAAAACCTGCTCTTTCTCATCCTCTTGCACTCTTCTTACCTCCAGAGCTGAGGTTTGGGTGACCCTTGCTAACACAGCCTCGGAATAATCTATTTTCTCTGACCAGCCAATTCAAGTACAAGCTTGTCATGCTCCATCCCTCATTAGCAAACAGCTATTTAACTGCCTCATGTCTTCACGCTAATCACTGCAGTTGTCCTTTGGATCTTCCCTTGGTGTTGTTTCAGTTTGTTGGTGGTGTTCAGCCTGTTGTGCATTAAGGACAGTTGGCTGGCAATCAATCATGTTGCCTTATGCAACTGCAACACAGTTTTACTGACACAAGCTGACATGATCCCACACTTGGTAGCACAACATGACAGCTTAAAATATGGGAGTGGGTCATACCAGCCCTCTTTACACTCCTTACTTATTTCATACCCAAATTCACCTCTTTTCTTCTTTAAAACAAAAACACCTCTTCCCTTCAAGAAGGAAAAAAAAAAAAAACCAAAAAAAACCCACCCTTGGTTCATTACATCAATTTCTTTGCTTCAGGAGTGGACAATTCTGAATCTGGCTATTTACATGAAAATTTAGTATTACTAACCCTTTTTTAAAAAATATTTCTTCTAGTCTTTTTTCTGTATCAGAGCTTTGGGGGGATGAAAGTTGGCAGAGAGGGATAAAGCATGTGGGAAATGCTCTGAGGACAAAACACAAATGTCTGAATCCCGTCTTAATTTTCTGTTCTGTTCTGTACAACCCAAGGCTCTTAGTCACTTAGGCTAGATTATTAAAGGCACTTGGGTGCCAAGCTTTCATTTGAATAACTGAAGCTTAATCTTTAATTCCTTTAAGTATTTTTAATCTCTAGGTAGCTTTAATTTCTCTTGGTCAAAGGTTTCCTTTTTGGAAATTCACTGTATTCTTTGGAAATGTTACACTGACAACTGAGGGAAGATGTATGGAATGTATCACTTCTTTTCCCTATTCCAGTACACTCTGGGCTTATTATGTACTGGCAAAGTTCTGGTAAGAAACTTTAAGAACTCCCTTATTCTTTTTAAGTTCTTCATTTTGGTATCCCAGTAAGAATTCTTTGGTATCTTACACTTACTCTGCGGGTAAAGATGCCTTTAGTCAAAGTGGGTTATCTACCTACAAGCCATCTGTATTGTAACTTCATTTCAAGCATGGTCTAGTCACTGGAAGTTGAATTTATGGCAGTTTGTAACACTGAAGAAGCTTTTTTATATTTAGTAACATTATTACTATTTTTAACAAGTCTGATACTTACATGGTATATATAGAAAATCCCATTCTGTTGCAGATGGACTTTCATAGAATTGTAGACTCACAGAATTATTTGAGTTGGAAGGGACCCTAAAAGGCCATCTGATCCAACTCCCCTGCAATGAACAGGGACACCTACAGCTCCATCAGGGTGCTCAGAGCCCCATCCAGTCTGACCTTGAGTGTCTCAGGTGATGGAACTTTGGCCACCTCTCTGGGCAACGACTTTTATTCCTCTTCTTCAGTTTTGTCCATCATAAACTTATGATATTTAAGTACCATCCTCTGTTTCAAAGCTGAGAAAGATTAGTCAACCTTGCCTGTCTCTAATCACACATCCACTTGCTTTTTCACATTTTTGCAGCCTCTCAAATCCATAGTTGTGGTTATTTGAGGAGAAAAATATTTCTGTGTTAGCAGTTGTGCCAAATACTTATCCATTTACTTTTATCCATAATTAAATTATTTGCTTAATTTCAACTAATTAATTAAAAATCCTTTTATATTCAAATTAAGACACTAGACTTGGAATAAGATAAGCTTCCGAAAGTTAGGAGGAATGAAATCATGTTTCCTGTGTCTCATATTGAACCTAAAAGGGAAAGTGTGGGAGAGCACATTTGAAACAAAAGAAAAATAAAACCATGAGAAAAATACCTGTAGCTGTCTCTGTTCATTGGAGAGCAGTTGGTCCAGATGACCTTTAAGCATCCCCCCCAACTAAAACAATTCTATGCTTGTGTGATATGCTTTGGTATTCAAAACTCACACACTCTAAATTCTGTCACTTTTTGAATTTATGCATAAATAGATTCCTAAATGGAGCTACTAGTAAAAGAAGCATAAATCATACTTAATAATTGAATGCTGCTTTCACGCATATGAAATTTGGGGTCACGTCTGCCTGACTTGTTACATCTGGCAGAGAGTAATAATTAGGTTCTCTCCTAGGAATGAGATTTACAATAATTGTCTTTGCAGACATTAGCATCCCTTCAAGAAATTTCAGATACATTTTTTTTTTAATTGATATAAATAAGAAAAGCTCTGTGGAAGCCAGATGAACCCTGCTGATATGTTCCTACAGAGAATCTGTCCTTCTAGTCCCAGGTCAGTTTGGACTAGAATTGCATGACCCACTTCTTTTTATGTTTTGACAGTCCCCAACACATTTGTTGTAATTTTTACTTGATGGGTAGCTTTCTGCAGCCTATTTTAGTTCCAAATCTTAAAGTAAATAAATCCAAAAAAGCTGAAAGAACATTAAAACCACATTTGTTTACATAGAAAATTAAATGTTTTACTAAAAACATCAGAATGATTTTGTCTAAACAGTTTCCCTGCAGTCAGCACTGTCTAATCCCGTTCAAAGGAACAAGACTCTTGCCTACATATATTTGTACAGGAGGAGAGTGCATGCTATTAGCTCTTATAGAAGCTCTATTTGTTCTTTCTGGGTAAGCCAAATGTAAGCCGGAAATTAGAACATCTTGTTTTGGCCTTTTGCGCATACTTCAATTTCATTTTAAAAACAAACTCATAGTACAGTTGTATGTCCCTTACTTTTCTGCACCTTGTTTTACCTTGTCAGATGCTTTAAAAACATCTAAAAAGGATTGAATACAGGATTTTGCCCTCATTCATGTGTTGTTGTTTTTTTTTTAAGTGTGGCATCTAGGATGAAGAATGAGTGTCTGCTAATGTAAGGAAGGAGGTCAAGGAAAGGTTTCTGTTCATGTTAGTTGAATAAAGCCCAGATATATTTTTGTAGAAAACTGTTAAGCCAGTTCTAGCTGTGTAGTGCTAGGATAGATCAGAGAAAAGAAAAAATTCTGATAGGGACCAAATTTGCAATGTTATCATGTGGGGAAAAATATATTCTTGACCCTCAGTTTATGTCCTGAAGAATAAAACCTGATAGAAGTTGTCAGTTTTATCTTAAGCTGCAGAGCTATGAGAATCATTTCAGCTGAGGATCTTAATATGGGTCTCTACCTTTGCACGAGAAAAGACAGTTATATAAGGAAGCTGTGAGAGCTTTAAGAATTAAAATGCAGTTAAATTGCAGACTCTGGGTATGGATGCACTTGCAGAATTCATGCAGACGCTGCTAAATTTTCCAAACTTTTTTAGCTTTTTTTGTTTTGTTTTGTTTGTTTGCTTGTTTGTTTTTTTGTTTGTTTGTTTTTTAACAAAAACAAGTAAAAGTTCAAAAGCCTGACCTGACTGTAGCTTTTGTTAGTCTGCTGTAGTCTCTACTGAGAGAGGGCAGCAGGAAGGTGACAACTGTGACTGCGAAGTTCCAGTTCCCATTCAGAGTATTTGTCACCCTGAATCCCCAGTACCTCTGCCCCATGGGGTGGCTGTACTTCTCTAAGGCTATGGGGTGGATAAAGGAAGCAGCAGAGATATGGTGCATTTCAGCTCTCAGAGGTCCTCCTCCTTTACACAGCGATAAGGCGGATCTCTTGTTGATCTGTAGTAGATCCCTCCCCTATCTCAGTCAGTGGAAATGGACAAGGGGACATGTTAGGGTGGTACGTGTTGGAGTGCAGTTGCAGTTGGGGTGAGTTTCCCTCTCTCTGCCACGTTGGAGCTGACTGGCACGTTTGTGACTTATTGGTGAGAAGTCTGGATGGGCATGATGGTCACACAGCTCTGTTTCTTTGGGGTAGAGGTAAAACAGAAGTAATGAGGAGAGAAATCTACAAGTGTCATGTCATTTGTGTGTTCAGAGAAGGACAGTGTAACCAGTAAAGGGACTTATAAGGAGTGGCTGAGAGAACTCCGATTGTTTAGTCAAGAGAAGAAGAGGTTCATGGGAGACCTTATCACACTACAGTGACCAGAAAGGAGGTTGTTGTGAGGTGGGAGTCAGCCTCTTCTTCCAGATAACAGTGACAGGACAAGTGGGAATTGCCTCAAGTTGTGCCAGGAGATGTTCAGGTTGGATATTAGGAAAAAATTATTCTCAGAAAGAATGGTGCAGGATTGGAGCAGGATGCCCAGGAAAGTGGTGGAGTTGCCATTCCTGGAGGTGTTCAAGAAAAGACTAGGTACAGCACTGAGGCACATAGGCATGAGTGTCCACAGGCATGGGTTGATGGTTGTTCTGGATGATCTTATTGGTCTTTCCAACTTTAATTATTCTGTCATTCTATGCAAGTACAGCATGTCACCTGCAGATGAATGGGAACATCCGTGTGATGAATGAGAAGGACAAAGATGGAGAAACGGGTGCTATTTGACTAAAGAATTACTCTACTTCATGCTGTCAGTCCACTGTTGTTATTCAAGTTACTGGGGAGCAACTTTTCACTCTCCTCTGGAAGCACCCCCACTGCTGGCCAGATGTTTACTGGGCTAAAAGTATCCAATTTTTGAGGAAATACTGTTAAACTGAGTACAAACTGATTTGGACAGAGAGATGAGAAAGAGGAGGTTTCTGAGCTTTCAAAGAACCTCATCGAATTGTTTGAGTTGGAAGGTACCCTTAAAGGACATTTGTCTCAAGTCCTCTGCAATGAACAGGGACACCTACAGGTCAATCGGGTGCTCAGAGCCCCTGTTCAGTTTGACCTTAAGTGTCTCCAGGGACAGGGCATCCATCGCCTCTCTAGGAAACCTGTTCCAGTGCCTTACTATCCCTGTCATAGGAAATTTTTTTCCTTATATTCAATCTAAATCTCCCCTCATTTAATTTGAAACCATTTCACCTTGTCTATCACTACAGACCCAAATGATGCCGGGTGAGAGGGTCAGTAACATGGTCAGGATAGGAGCTGGCCATGACTTTTTAATTTCTGAGAAAGCCTTTGGAGAATGGTACTGAAGTCTTCTGGAAAAGAGTCCCGTGTTATGTTTCCTCTGCTTCAAATATCAGAGTTGCAGGGTGCTTTGTTTCACAGGTAAAGCTTTGCAGCAAGTTGTTTGAAAAACTGTCTGCTATTTGTCTGTCTTCAGCAAGGTCTCTGGGAAAAGGAGGCTATGTGCTACCATGCTGGGAGAGACTAAATCTAGGAGACAACAAAAAGAAGAGTTAGCCAAAGTCAAGTTGACTGTGTGGCAACAATAAACCAATGTGTTGCCCTTCCAGTTCTTCCACAACTTGCTGTGTGTGAAGAATCAGAGCTACAACAATTGGCAGGGCGGTATAGATAGATAAGATTTATGGATTCATAGAATTTTTACCTTGAAAAATGGGCATCAGAGCCTGAAGCCCATCATCATGCCTCTACATCAGCATTGCTCAGGGAGAAGGTAGAACCAACCAAGTGAGGGAAAACTGATGACAAACTGCAGTGGAACTCTGGTGGGAGTTCATGGTGTAAAGCAAAACTTGATAGGATGTTTGTCAGGCAATGGCTTCTGATTACAGGAAAGATTATGAAGATGGTTGATATTTGTTTTGTGCAGAAGATAAACAGGAGAAATGAGACACATGAAATTGTTTTCACATGTTCTGGTAGGTTTTCCAGAAAAATAAATAAATAAATAAAAAAATAAAAATGAGGGAATGGCAGAGATTAATGACTGAAAATGACTGAAACAATTAAGGGGAAAAAGAGAAAGGAATTGGTAATCATAGACCTCACTAATCAATCCTAGGTACCTGTGTTAAACACCTTTCTAATCACAGCTACAGCTGTTTGCTTCACTAGGTGGGACTTTATCAATCTGAAACACCAGCTTTAATTTTTTAGTTGATTATGGTTGTGAATGTTCTTTCTGACTTGTTTTTAACAGCCTTAGAGATTTCTGTCTTTCCAAAACTAGGAAATAATTTATTTTTGTGCAATTTCAAAGAGTTGTCCAGAAGATATTCATTGTAAGACATCTGCCTGTGGCCTGTTGTCCAGTAATAATATCTACATTTAAAACTTCTTAATGAAGTGTCCTACCTGGCCCTGGAAAATCTCAGTGGGCAACCTTTGATTTCTGAATGTTAGCATAAAGTACGTGTGCAGATTGAATGGTTCCTTATTTCTACTATCAAGATCTTTAAACTGCAGCCCAAGAGTCTCAAAGCAGCTGGTAATGTTGCCTTTCCAGTCATCACCAGCTCAGCATTAAATATTGGCCTAACTGACGTAACCTTCCATTTTAATTACAAATCAGTCATATTTATCCTCACAGTATCTTCTTTAAGGATTTAATTTAGATCTATTGAGATATGATTTTTATGGTAATGAGGTATCAGCTGAACATTAAAATTATATTTTGGGGGGTTTATGGTAATGTAGGAGTCATTTAATAGTAGTTGTGTAATTAGTTTAAAATTATGTAAGCATTTCATGTGTAATTAGATTTTTCTTTTAAATGGATTAATTTTGTATGGAATATTAAAGCATTGAGCTGTCACACACTATAAGAAAATAGCATGGCTAGTCACACAATGAAGCAGAGCTCTTAGTAAACACTCATTAGAATACTTTTTAAATGATACAATATTTAGAAAGATTTGTTACAGGAAGACTCAAAAGTCATGAATTTTGAACATGTATTTATTAAGCTCTAACACCTTAGATACAGCAGTTTCCATTGAATGTAGGTCCCAGAATAGCAGCAGAATTTTGCATGTGCTGTGGTATCTAAATAGAATCTGAGAATGTTGGGAAGATTATGGAAACACTCTAGTATAATAATAAGAAAATTCAATGTATTATAGATAAAATAAATATAATTCTGTTTGTGCATTATAAGGAAATATGTCAATATGCCATTTATGGATTAAAGATAAAAAAAAAAAGAATAATAGCTTTCCTTTTTCCTCTTTAAATATTCTATTTCTCTCTCTCTCTCTCTCTCAATAAAAAAAAAAAGAAAAAAAAAAAGAAAAAAGAAAAAAAGAAAAAATGGAAAAATAGAGCAAACTACACAAAAAGGGAACACAAGAAATATTTCTTTCATTTTTGTTCTTAGTAGATTGAAATTTGCTCATAGAACCAAGTCAAAATAATAAATTCTTGGGAATTACAAATAAATGAAGAAACATTTTGAAACATCTTATCTGTAATTAATTGTATAACATTAAGAACAAAGACCAAATTTCTTCAAAGTTTCCAGCTTTCCCTTTCATGCAAAACAAAATCTTTTCTGGATTCATCAGTTCAAATACCATTCAGTTTACAATTGGATTTTTCTCCTCCACTCTCTCCATCCCATATTATTTCAGCAGCTTTGGCCTATAGAAGTTTCTTGGGAAAAATTGTTTCTGCTTTTTGTCAATCATATATATAGTAGAATTTTTGAACTAATCAGGATTTCATATTTCAGGCTCATAGTCACCCAAACTCAGCCACTCCATATTTTATTTAAAAGGAACCCTGGAACTGTTGATGGACTGGTAGATGAAAGCAGTTTTGGTATCCACATGTGTTAGGGTAGGCATGTAGTAAATAAGCATTCTTCCTATTTCTGGACTTGAAACCATGAAAAGGCGATCACAGAATCACAGAACGGCTTTGGCTGGAAGGGACCTCAAAGATCACCTACTTCCAAACCTTGCTGCAGAAAGGGTCACCAACTGCTAGATCAAGAACTGGGTTATGGATGTTACAAGAACTGTGCCTTTTTCAGAGCTGAAGGAGTGTTGTTCCTGCCCTACTCCTCTGCTGCCATCTGTCTAGTTGCAGCATTGTTTTTTCCTTCTGCTCATTCCCAAAAGAACTGGCTGAATTTTCAGGGCTTTGATGGTAGCTGAGGAGCTCCACTAGGTTATTATGTTACCAGCCCAGCTTCTGAGCTGGGATGGCCATCCTGGAAATTATTGTTACATGCGGCAAATACAATTTAAGAAAGATTGTGTCACCTTTCAATGAGAATTAACTCTGGCAAGTGCAGTTATTTCTAGACTAAGAATACACACATGGTCATTATAACAGTTTAGGTGGTTCAGGATTAAAAAATCATGTCTTGTAGCTTGATCACAATTCTGGTATCACTGATCTTCATTAAAAGAAAGTAGTCTTTTGCATCCTGAGGATATATATATCAAATACTTTGTAACCATTCTGACATTATGTGAATGAAAGAGCGTGAATTGATCTGGGTATGTTTATTAGTGGAATCACATGTACAGAAAACATTTCATAAGAGTCATAGAATCATTAAGATTGGAGGAGATCTCTGAGATCATTTAGTCCAACTGTCAGCCCATTCCCACTGAGCTCACTAAAACTTGTTCCTGAGTGCCACATCTCCACGGTACTTTAATACCTGCAGGGACAGTGACTCCAGCACCTCCCTGGGCAGCCTGTGCCAGTGCATCACCACTTTTTCTGAGAAAAAGCTTTTCCTAATATCCAATCTGAGCTTCCCTGCTGCATCTTGAGGCCATTAACTCTCATCCTAGAATGTTCCATTGCTGTGCAAGAGAGCCAGACGTCAGAGCCTGACTGAACAGGGTGTATAAAATAACTTGTATTACATACCCTTATTTTGTCAACATGTAATGCACTTTCTGGCATACCACATCAGAGAGCTTCCTTAGTTGATGCAGAAAGCTATTATTAGTTTCTTCTAATGCAAAGCTTCTCCAGAGTCTTCTCTGCTATAAAATAAGGCAACAAATGAGATCTTGACGAACAGCAGATTATATTTATTGGCAGTTACATTTATTTTTCTATCATTAATATAAAACATGAAGTATCAGTATATCAACTTTTATGTATGTGACTGTAACCATATTTTTCCAGCCTGCTCACAGTGCTGTATTTTAGACTCATGAGCTGTGTGGGAAAAGGCCCTCTTACTGTCTCTTGAATAACTCCTAGCACAATAGAGCCTGAAGAATGATTTGTGCCTTTGGGCACTACAATCCTGTTAGTATGGAACATCTGAAATATGTTATGTATTATGGAATTGAAAATTAGATGGGAAATACTTGTTATGTTGCATACCTTATGATCAGTCTAATTTGTAAGTACTAAAGTGGTTTGCTATCAGAGGAACATTAGGAAATTTCTGCCCAAACTCTCTGGCTCAGATTTACAATGTTATTCAGACTCTTCCCTCTCACTGGTTTACAAGCTCATAGAGGACAAACTGTCCTCTACCTAGCGACCAATAGCTAGTGACCACCACAGTTAGGTTTTTTTTTAATCAAGGATCTGCTTTGGAGTAGATAGGTCACAGAGCACCTACCTGCTTAAATGGTGATTACTGTTAGACATATGATAGATACTACGATGATGAGCCTAGGTAAATAGTAATTATTATGACTAGATGCCAAACTCGCAGAGCTGTGGCAAATAATAATCTGTACCCATACTCTGCTTGCAGATTTGAGGGCTAAGGAGCCATTGACACTATTCACAGTGGGATCTTTGGACAAAATTTAGGTCTTTGATTTAAGTCTTAGTAAAAGGGAAGTTGTTCTTGTGAACTAGCAGCTAGGGAAGGAGCTGGGTTAGGTACAACTGCCCCAAGAACAGCGGGTCTAGAAAGCAGACAGCAGCAGTTTGTGGAGCTTCTTGGAGACATTTTTAATAGCCTAGTTTAGAAATGGAACTGAACTGCCTGCAGTACACCTAAGTATATAATTCATTCTGTTGTGCTTCTTGTCTGCATATCTTTTGAAAACAAACGACATCTTTGTATGCTATAAATAATTATTGATAATTCACATAAGATGCACTAAATGTACTCCAAGACCTAGCTGTTATTGATTTAGCCATTACTTTTCACGTTTCTTCTTTACCATTAGAAGATTTGCTGCTCACTGCATTTTATAATAATTGCACTCTTGAATTTTAAATACTCCTGGAATCACCCCTGTGTTTCAGCTAATAAAACATGCAAAGCTAGTAGTGTATTAGGTAGGTTCCTTGTTTTTTTTTTTTTTTTTTTTTTTTTTTCCAGTTTCAGGTTTATTTTTTATACTGCCATCGCTGCAGAGATAAAAATGTGAAGCAGAGTATACTTATGTTGCTCCAAAAGTAATGTCTCCTGTTTATTTCCATGGAAACTGCAACAGATACAAAGAGAACAATAACACTGCTTGATTAAGCAATTTCTCAGCTACATAACACTATTTTTTAACATAGTCACCACCATTGGCTATGTATTTTCACCAGCAATGAATAAGAGCCTGTATGCTGCGCTTGTAAAAATCTGCACTTCCAGAATGTGACTTGCCTTTCGTGCCACATCACTGCTGCTGAAATGCACCGCCCCCGCCTCACTGATCTCACATCCTCCATTTGGTCTTCAAAACATTCAGCAAGCATTAATGAATGTCAGCGAATGCAATTTTTTCCACACAGAGGAATTCAGTGACACACCTTTTCTTCATACACACATCCACGTCAGACACTATTTTGTCATACTGCTTCTCTGCTGCTATCTGTTGCACAGCAGAATATTGGCAGGAAGGTTCAGCCTCTACTGTCATACCAACATCCACCTCTGATGTTGTCGGCCAACATAATAAAATAGGTGGCGTTACTTTTGGATCAGTCTTTGTGCAGTCCCACTGGCTGTACGCATACACAGGCTAAGACCTTAGATTGATCAGTGCCTTGTGCTGAATTATTTATTGCAGTAGTGACCTGAGAAATTCTATATGCATAGGGTAGCATCAACTGTAATAAATGAAACTACCGCCTTTCTCCTGCCATAATCCCACAGTCTGAAATTCAGTGCCGTCTCTTTACCATACCAATGAACACATTCTATTTGCAGTTGATCACACCACACCACTGAGTGTCCAGGAAAGCATAACTGCAAGAACTTAATATGAGCAGTATCATCAAATATTTAAAAACAGTAAGCTGTGAGGAATTCTTCTAAAGAAAATGTGTAGTTCTTCTTTTCTCTGGGAAATAGAATAGAAATCATTGTGTGTTTTCACATGAGCAAATGTAACTATATACAGATCTTTCCAGGTACATACAATATATATTTATGCTTGCTATGAAGATATTAAAAAAATTAACGTTTGATTAATACTGTTTCATTCTGCTCTATTATCTTGTCTAAGTAATAAAGCTTCACTCTGTCTTGCGTTTATACCTAGAAATTGAGAATAGTAATGTTTACTGTATGGTGATTACTTAGGAATTCAAGTAGTTGGTAGAAAATTGCCTGGAAACAATATAACTGGGACCATACATGGGGGGTATGTGGGTTGATTTGTGCTTCTTGATGGTAGGTGGCTATGAACAAAGACTGTTTTGAATGATACCTTGTGGTCCTGCATGATAAAGATGTATAATGAAAACGATAACAAAGCTGGAATGGCCTTCCAGCTTTGATGGACCTTTATGACCTTGGTCTTTTCTTCCTTTCATTCCTTTACTCTCTTAGCTTTTCAAAAGGAAATACTGGCATTTTCCCCAGATTTTAAGTGAACTTCCAGACCTTGGAGTGCAACATATTCCCAGATAAAGTGTATTTAAAAATATAGCTTGGAGCTAATTTTGAGGATGTTTATGGTCAGCTTCAGTTTTAAAGGATAAGAGTGCTAGTTTGATTTTGGAGCCATAAATTGTCATAAACCTTTTGTTTTTTTGACTGGTCCATATCTGAGGTGTTGATAAAAGTAGCACAGAACAACAATGAATCTGTATGGGCAAGAGAAGAATATATCTGCCATATGTAACAATGAATAGTTGATAGACAAAAGAATTACTCCTATGCTTTATTTTCTCCCATTTTGTTCTTTCATTTTTTGCTTCTATGTTCAACAGTAAGCAGTTTGTAGGACCTCTCATTTGATGAACACAGAAAAACACAACCAGAGATTTTTTTCCATTAGTCACCAAGATAGGGATTTCAAACAAAAATGAAAATGCCGATCTCATTTAGTAAAAAGATTTGCTTCTCCCTTTCTCCCTACCTGCGTGCAATGCTCTTGTGGAACTCAGCCCCTGAAAAGTGCTCAGTGTTGGCTTAACCAGGGCTTAGTCTGACCTAAGCTGGACAGCTGTTACCTGTAACTTGGATGGTTTCAGGCATGAACTGCCATAGCTGGTTGGGGGAGGGTGTGTAGGAAATGTATATGGAGTAATTATTTAGCCTGTTTGCATGAGTAGTGTTCTTTTAATTAAAATGTTTTTTTCCTTTAACAAAATATTAAAAAGCTATTTCTAGCCAAAAAAAGTCAAGGTTCTTTCATTTCTCATCCTAGAAAATTGAATCTTTTTTTTCCAGCTTTCTAGCAGAAAAGTTAGAAAATCCCAGACAAATGTGACTGTAAATATATTTTTAATATTAATATGAGATTCATTTATCAAGCAGCTGTAATTATTGTATACAAGCAGGGTGAACTGGCATGTCAGTACTGAAATCAGGGGAAATGCAGCTGAAAACTTGCCTTGGAAACTATGGGCAAGAGATATTTAAGCAAGTTAATTGTTTGGCTTATTTTTCTCCTTGCTGATACACTCTCTTCTCTGAGTTTCCATTTATTCAAGCTAGGATCAGCAGATAATTCCTCCTGAGCAGCTAAAGATAACTTTTCTTGCTATACAGCTCACGTTAGTGGTATTATTTTAATAGCCCAATGATTAATGCATTCAGTTCTTAATCTGTTCCATATGCAACAAGTTAGTCTATTTAAGCTCTGAGCAAGCATAATTTAAATCCTTGTTTCCAAATTTTAGCTTTAGTTATCTCTAATCAATATCAGTTTTAATCTTGCTGGTTTTAGAGAGCATCATATTCATGTTTTCTGTCCATGACTAAAAGATACATTTTGTATGTTCTAAGTCCACAAACAAGTACGCTTAGATTTTGTACATGATGGAGTATGGTAAATGTCAAAATCATATGCTGGCCTATTTAATTTAATAATTACCTACATTTCCAAAGTGAATCATTCAGTCAGTCTTTCATTTTTAAAGCAGGGAATCAAATAAGAGCTAAGATATGAATACAGATTTTTCAGTTGGATCCTTAACTATAAAAGCATATTTTTCCAAAGGGGATTATCAAGAATATAGCTGGAAATCTAAATCTATCTACATTAAACTATGAGAGAGAATGTTTTTTCACTTTCCAGGAAAAGCAGGTCATAAGTGCTTTCTCAGTGTCCCCTAACCATCACAGATGCATTTTGCTGTTTTGAGAGCAAGAAGCATGAGATAAGACAAATGTGTAATTACTTCTTGACCCACTCTTCTGGGTTATACATTTTCATGAGGTGCCACGATTCATTATTTGCATTGATATGTACAGAAGGATTGGGCTGCTTAGTTGATATTCATTTATTCAACAGTCTGTAATCTATATTTAATGGAGTACCAGACTGTGGCATAATAAACCGTTTAAAAAGATAGCTCCTGCTTACATAGGGGTTATTGCTTGCATAACCTGTACTTATTTTTCATTACAAAACTAAAAGAGCAAAGCATAATTCACACAAGAAAATGAAGTTAACATTTAATGGTTTGAAAAATGATAGTGTACCATAATGCTGTGCAGTACTCTGCACACTTATAAAACAAAGCAAGGCAGCAAAAAAATAAATAAATACAAATAAAAAGGCAGTAATGGAGCATGGTGAAATATGGGCACCAAAGCAAAACAATGCATTCCAGTTTGCCACCTGCTTAGCAGGACTGCTTGAAGATTGCTAATTAGTCAGAAACCAGTAGATTTGTGAGTAACTGAGCATGTACGAACACCTGGCCTTAACAGTGACACAAATGATGAAACCATCTCGTTCGTTATTTTCCCCTTTCCTGAGTTTTCCTTCACAGAAATAGTTCTCATGCCACTGTGTGGACATAGAAATGCCTCATGGACATCTCTACATGCATTCATGTGGGTAAGGTACAGTACAGAATCACAGAATTGTAGAATCACTGAGGTTGGAAAAAAGCTCTAAGATCATTTAGGCCAACTGTCCATTCACCACCAATAATGCCCACTAACCCATGTTCCTGTGTGCCACATCTCAACACTTCCTGAATGCTGCCAGATGTTCAAGAACACCTCTAGGGATTGTGACCCCACCACCTCCCTGGACAGCCAGTTCCAGTGCAATTTGAGGCTATTCCCTCTTGTCCTTTATAAGCCTGGGCTGAACAGTTTCACTGAGATGCAAAATCTTGTTCCCAAGCTGATAGCATAATAAGAGAGGTTTGTCCTGGTCTGACATTTTTGACTATGTATGAAATAATATGGTTTTCCAAGCCATCTCCCACATAACTACTGGATTTGTCCAGAATAGCTTAGCTCCTGTAAACAAATGCCATTTTAGTCGACATCAATTAGTGCTACTGGATTTCTAAGTGCCTCAAACTGGGAAATACAAGGTTCATCTTAATGGAAGCTTCACAGGGCCATGTCCTTGAATGGAGGGTATTGAGAGGCAGCACTGTGTGGGTTCAGTGTTCATGTCCTCCTCCTTTGGGGTGATAGGGACACCACTGAAGGGACCAAATTAATAGATTGAAATCTCAGCTGATTACTAGATCTGTGGTCGTATTTCCTGCTGGCATGAATAGGTGAGTTCAGCTACAGTGACTCTAAAAGAAACTTTCTCTTCCAAGCAGCAGAAAATTGTGTCCTACAACGTGAGCTGACCTCTGTTTCAGACAAAAAACACATAGGCTTGTTAAATGAATGTTGAGAGACAAAGAAAATAAAAAATAAACCAAAATGCTCTGAAGGGCTTTAGGAATATAATTGGTGGCCACAGGATTTCAAGTGCCAATTAGGGGTCATTGTAAGGTTGCAGAAATTGGAGGAATTTTTTTAATCCTTGTCTTTAAGAAGCTTTTTCTGCTTGTAGTGCTATTACATTGTATAATTCAGCAAGTGAACGTGATATACATAGAAAATTAATGATCATCTCACTTTGTTGGCTTTTTAAGCTCCCATTTTCCATGTGTGTGCTGAAGAACTTTTCTATTTCAGTGCCTTTGCTTGCTTCCTTCAGGGAGCTGCAACAACACCACAGAAAGCTGACACCTGGGAATTTGTGCAGTTGCCTCAAGGGCAATTAGCTATAAAAGATAGGGCTAAAAGCTAATTGCTCTGGTTTAGTCCTCAAAGTGCAGGTGGAGCTTGCTGAGAAATGAAAGTCAGGCAGGAGAAAGGCCAGCTCAAAAATTCACTCTCTTGAGTTTAACTAGAGCTTTTAAGCACTGAAAACTGCTGGCAGTTTGGTAGTGAATTCTGTGTTCTCATGCCTGCTATGATGAGGAGCTGAAATTTTACCTTGTTTAGTTATTTGAGATATTTTGTGCTTTTCCTTTCTTATTTGTGAGTATGGTGGGATAGAATGGTTTGAATCGACATCAAAAACATGATGGGATTGGGAAGGAAAAAACATCTAGACTGTAAGTGGTACAGTCCTCCCTCAGTCTTTGTAGCTACAAAGCTGCTGTGATTGAAAGCTGAATGCATGATGATGATCAGAGAATCTAGGCAAAAGGCATTTATTATGTTATTCATTTGACCTGATATGTAAAGTTAATCTAGTGTCTTCCCAACTGCTTTTTTTTTGCATTAGGTATGTGGTAAAAGTGGATGCTTGTGAAGGATTTGAAGCTGGTTCTATTTATTTGAGTTCAAGTGTGGGAGGAGTACAATGGAAAAGCGTAAAATAGCTGCTGTATTCTGAACAGCTGCATTACTGGAGTAAGGAGGGGAAATTGTTTTCCAGTCTCAAAATCTTTGAGTCCTCAAACATTTTTCATGTCATAAGTTAAGGTATTTAAAATGTTCAGTTTCAAATATATAAAATACTCATTTCAACATCTGTAAAACATTCTGTTTCTGCCATTTAATGTTTGTCATTTGGCTCTACTATTTGAAAACAAAGACAACAAAAAGTTTGCTACTCTTCATTTTAAAATGTCAAGAAATGATGTATGACTAAAGAGTGGGTGAAAGAAATCACAAAGCTTAAATTCAGAAATCTACTGACTACTACAAATAGTAGCAAAATGCAATACAGTTCTTCAGAAAGCTTCCAGCTGGCTCTATTTCCAAGGAGCATTTTAGACTGACAGTGTTAAACAAACTGTTGTTTGTTCCTTCATACTTCAGACATACATCTTGATATAACATATATATACCAGAAATATATATACCTGTGTCGACCACTTTCTTCCTCATTCACAGGATAGTTGTATTTTCTACTCTGATATTTATCTGTCTGCAGAAGGACAGCCAAAAAGAGCCCATTGCATGTACTTTTTTGTCTCACTTATTTTCTTAACTGCTAACTGAGGGCATTTATTGGACTTCTCTTGGTACCATGTCCTTCAAGGGTGATGTAAAGTTGTTCTTAGCAGCTCAAGGGAAGGGAAGAGGCCAGGCATGCTCTCATTATCAAACCAGCTCTGATACTTTTCTTTTGTCAGTCTAGATGCTGGAGGACCCAACACCCACATTTGCTAAATTTCTGTCCTTGTAGTAAAAGGTGAGCTGGAGTTTATAAATAAGCTTGTCTAAACATGGTTAGTCACTGTGGGGGTTTGAATCCAGAGACAGCAAATGGCTTGATTGACGTCTATGAACTACAGCTCACTGTAAAAGAGAGTTCAGCTCTTGATTTTCTTTAGAGAAGGGTGTCCTGAAGTGTATAGATACATTGCTTGCTAGAAAAAAAATTATAAATGTGGTGGATTTGTGATATATGCTGTGAAAGGATATAGCATATGCTTTATATGTGGATATGCAAATGTGCATGAGTATAAGTGAGAGGTTGTCATACAGAGTGAATGGAAATATAGAAATAGACTGCCCACATTTCAGAGTTCTTTGTTGAGACAGATAAATTTTTGGTGTTAGCCTTCCCAAAACAGAATCTAGTAGAATTTAGTGTTACTTTTTTATATTCAGCTTTATGCAAAAATATCTTTCTGCTTATTACTGTCTTCATAGTTCTAGACAAATCAATGTTACTTTGATATGCATGGCCAAGAAAACTCTTACTGAAATATGCATCGAGCTAGTAGAGCATGTGTATGGGAACTGTTAGGTCACAGTCTGAACCAACGATTGAACCCTGGTGAAGGAGTTTAGCCACCTGGGAGCACAGGTTCAAGCAATTCAGTCATGTGGGTTCATCCCTCACTAACCTCATTTACGGTCTGTCAGCCAAAAGGGAAGTATCTCTGCTTGGAGGTCGTCTCCTTTGGATTGTTTGGTGAGCCCTGATCCTTGGAAAGGGGTAAGTTATTTTTTTATTTTTTTATTTTTATTTTTATTTTTTTTTTTACCAGATTGTGGTTGTTACCTTTCTTGGGTGGTCTAAAGCTGGTTTAAATCAACTATATCTGCTGCTTCCTATCCTTGAATCCAGGGATTACAGGTCCAAACTCAAACAGGTGAAGGATGTGTTGGAGTCTGGGACTCCTCTGCTTTTCGCAGCAGCACTAGCTGCTAAACTAATAGCTGGGGAGGTACCACCACTTCTTCTTTCTTAGACGCCAGTCCTGAGCAGGTAATTGCAGTTTTAAGAAATTAGATGTTTGTCCCTGGACACTTAGTTGGGTGAAAAGTGAAGCTAGTAGCTTATATTTAAATACTGTGTTAACTTTGCAGCACAGCTCGTGGCAAACTCTTAGGTAATTTCTGGCATCCCTACAAGGGGGTATGGAAGTGTCAGCGATACTTGATGTGCATGAAGATAATTGACTCAAAGTTTAACAGTTGCCAGATCTCTGTTTCAGTCTTGAGTGTTTTGCTGGTGTTTCAGGAACCAGAGTCTACTATCTTGGTAAGTGTGCAATTTTCAGTAAGCTGAATAAGGCTGGCAAAACAAGCCCCTTGAGTTCAGCATTGGAAAAGACCATGTGTTTGCAATGGCAGAGGTCTGCAACAGGGCCAGAACCCAGGTTTGTTACCCTGAGTCTTTATTAACAAGTTCTATCAGCTGCTCCAGAGGTAGGTGGGGGTTGAAAACAAACCAAAGGAACAAGTAGTATGGAACGAGCATTAGGGCATGAAAATGAATCTCCTACTATTTTGAAAACTCTATTTCACTAAATAATTGAGTTCCCCCTCCACATGCACTCTTGTTCCATATGCTCGGAGTTTAAGTTAAGTGTTTTCTTCCTTTTATTGCTTCTCTGTTATCAGTACAAACATGTAATCTTGGGCTTACTGCTAAGTGTATATCTGTCTTCAGGTTTTATGCTTTGTAATTCCCAAGGAAATCAGTTCCTGATATCTTGCACTGAAAAAACAATGCTCACTCAGCAGGCAAGAAGAGTTTTAAAACTGTAGGCAATAATGGTAATCCTTTCCTTAGTTACACTGGTGTAAAGCCTAAGTAATTTTATTGTAGAAAAGAGCAGAATCAGGACTGCTTTTCTCAGGAGGAAATTTGCAAATTATTTCTAGATTAGGTAGCGAGAGCAATTAGTGATAGATACTGGAATCAATACTTGATGTGTGTCCACATAATGCCAACATCTACCTCTGTTCAAGTTCTATTATCACTTCAGTTGGGGAGGAAAAGAAAAAAGCTTATTTCAAATACATGAAGTGAATGGTACATGTGTCTTTTTGGACTCTGCAAATTTCTATCAGCCTATGACTTTTATAATATAAATGGATTTGAGCAACAGACAGCACTGGATGAACTATATGCTCCAATTACAGCAGGATGGGAGTGGGCTTGGTTTGAGATGAAATGAGCAATAGTATTCAGGTAGCCGTGCAGAGCATGTGTTGAGTGGGATTACTCACATGAAACTGTGAAACGGGGACACAATTCGGACTGATGGAGAGGTGCTAGGTTTCTGTTGTTTATATATTCAAGTTCTGATTAGTGGAAATTCTTCCTAAAACCATTTCAGAGTCTCATTTTTGATCTGAAAGAAGCCCTGGACTTTTCTCCCTTTCTTGGAGCAAAGCATTTGGGAATAGTTAGTACCTGAAGGTCACAGAAATACATCTACCATAATGTACATGAAAAGGTACGGTTATTAATGCTACCCCTTAAGCGTAGACATCTTATGCTGATTTTTCTTCTAAAATTAGTAGGGTTTTTTAGAGTTGTTTTTGTTGGGTCTATTTGTTTACGTTATCTTTTTTTTTTTTTTTTCTATTTAAAGGGAATTCTCTAAAGCTTTTTTGCTTTTTCCTTGAAATTTCCAATTTCCAACACTGCCTCAAACACACCCTTGTTTTTATTGACATAATAATTATCTTATCTGAGCAGTTGTCTGCTTTGGGGACTTACCCTGGTAGGGTGCCTAAACTGTGCTTTTTCCTCTTGAAGCTAAGTTTTCAGTACAAATTTGGGCATTGTGAGCTTGGCCTTATAAAATGCAGTTTCTGCTGTCATCAGTGTAGACTTTTGAAGGTAGTTGGGTGCTGACACTGAAGAACACTGGCATTATTGTGTATAAGGAGGGAACTTCTGTTATTGTACTTGTGGTGAACTCAAGAGTATTTCACCGGTGGTATCTTGCTGAATCTCTGATATCCCCAAGTGTAAGCAACATGTAATTTCATCAGGCCTTCACATGATGTTCCTATTTGCCCATAAGGAATCATCTGGATACCTCCTCTTCATTTCCTGCAATCGCCATGAGATGGCAGTTGTCAGTTGCTGGACTTGCTTCACCCCATTTGAACTGAAATGACTCAAAGCTTATTGATCCTCAGAGACTCTCAGCTTTTCACTTCGCTGTTCACAGCATGCAAGTGTGAAACTTTACAAGTGACTTTTAAAAGCAGCCAAGGAATGTGTGAGACAGATTGTTAGGGGGGAAGAAAAAATAAAATAACATTATTTAATTTGATGGTGTGTAGCTCTATGCCAAAGTAAGGCATGTGTTTGCTGTTAGGAATCAAACTGGCTTAGCGAATTAGAAGTGACACTTTGTTTATGGGATTTTACAAGCAGGGAATCCCTAGGGAAATTAATTTGGCCCTCTGGAATGTTGCCCTCCTCCATGCCATTTCCATGGCATCCCCAGTTTTTGTTTTACCGACAAGCTTGATTTTAGTTTTTGTGTAGATGGAACCCAGTGGGGCGGGACATGGATGCAGCAAGCACCTCCATGCTAAGCTACAAATCTATGGCAAATCTCCAACATTTTCATAGTACCCCTTAGTAAATCGAGTCATAGATAATCACCCAGATTCTGGGTTGTAGCTAATTAGCTACCAGCAAGGGAATTGGGTTTTCTTTTTTCTTTTCAATACAAATCCCAGAACACAAGTCCAAGCTTTTCCAAATAGTACTCCCCATATGTAGCCTGGAGGCAGTCTAAATAATTTAGTTTCTTCTTCCTGTCTGTTATTCCATGGTTAAAAAAAGAAGCCTGAAAAATCTCAACTTACAGCGACCTGTTATTAAGAAATAATTTGTCTTCATTCTCTCTAGCTATATTCCCAGTTAATTTTCATTTGGATGTGTTATTGTTATTGTTTTCATGAACTGAATGTTATAATTTTTTCATGCCTACCATTAATCAGTTACTTTCCATTACCATGCAGGTAGCCATATGACTGTTTCCTCATTTAGAGGAAGTGCATCATTTCTCACTTTTTTTTTTTTTTTTTTTTTTTTTTTTTTTTTGTGGGAGGAAATAACAAGTGCCTTACATTTACGGCTTGCTAATTTTAACATCTAGTTTTCATCTGAAAACAAGAGAGGGTACTCTAGTTATATCCATACTGTCACTGTAAATAGTTTAAGGAAAAATCAATAAACGATATCTTGGTTGATTATAACCTGGGGATTCAAGAAATGGAAATAGACTGGTAGAATTGCTGCATCTTCAACTGTGTTTTTGCAATGCCAAGGGCCCGAGCAATGGAACCAATCTCTGCAGTGTCAGATATCCCTACAGGATTGATAATGCTGGATGGAATTGTATTTTTCAATGCTTAGTTTCCTCATCTTTTGAAATGAATCTCAAATTTGTCAAAGCTAGGAGGGACTGATATTTGTATGTTTGGTCTCTCATCTCAGTGTTAAATTCCATACATTTCTCCTTGTAACAGATTATTTCAGAGTATAACATAAGAATTTGGTTAAGCAAAGATGTCAAATCATGGCTTTGAAGGGAAGAGGTGAGAAAGACTACTCATTTCCTTAAGATGTTCTTAGTCAATCTCCTTGTCAAGTATTCACATAGCAAATTTCTCACTAATCTGATTTAAGTTGCCAATCTCTGGTCGTGCTTTTCCTCAAAAGATTAGCATCCTTTATGTCTCATACTTCTCTGTGAAGATACATATTTTAGCAGTCACCTCTCATTCTTTTTTTTCTGATAAGTTAAGGAGATTGAGTATCTCAGAGTCATACACTTTTTTTCCACCCTTAGAGGAAATTTTTGGAGCTTTTTTTAACCTTTCTAGTACTGTGTTATTATCCTTTTTTTTTTTTTTTTTTTTTTTTTTTTTTTTTTTTTTCCCTTGCTTCTCAGCATTGCCCTCCAAAAGAAAAAGGCGGAGGTATTTTTGCTAATGATTTGTATCTGTTGGGAGTAAAAATCCATAGCAATATAGATAGCTCTTTGCATTCCCTTGATATCTGATCTGCCTATATTTCCAGAGAAGAGAGATGAAAAGAAAAGGAGATAGGAAAAGTGGTAGATCTACAGCTCTAATATGGCATGTGCTGAGTACTGGAGTAATTGTTAGTAAGAGTTTGTGAGTTGAAGCAATAGATAGGAATAACAGGGCATTAAAAACTGAACTCTGAAGGGGGTTGGGGGGGGAGGCCTGTGGTGAAGGAAGACTGAGAAAGTTTGTAAAAAAAGAAAGGGTCCAAAATAACCAAAAAATATCTTTTGTAGAAGATGCCTGTGGTTCTCTGATGAAATAGAACAGGGTGAAGTGTCAGAATTAGATTTTTGCTGAGAAGTGCATTTTTTTTTTGACTGGAAAGTTTACTTCTTAAAATCATTTTTTGGCAGCAGGAAACTTCAATACAGCTATGGACTTTATACAGTTACGTATACACACACACATGCTATTGATACAGCTTTGACAACACTTGAAGACTTTCTTGTCATTTTACCCATCTCTCTTTCCAGATCTTTGGTTTGGTTTAGTAGTTCTGTTTCACTTCCAGCTACTACGTATTAAGCATGTACACTTCAGTAATGCTAATGAGTTCTGCAGCGCACTAGTTTTGTACATAAATACTACTCTTGAAAGCACAAAATCAGATTGCAATTGTTTAATAACTACTTTTCTCGTAACAAAAGAAATTAAACTCTCTGAAATACACTTTTTATGGGGACATAAGCCCTGCAGACAGTTTGTTTTTGTTTTATTAATTTGGTGATTCCTTATATGCATGAAGAAAAAATCATTTAAAGAAATCATTTATTTTGCCTGAGAATTGTCCTTTCTTGTGTGTTTGGTGAAATACTGCTGGATATAAGTATCCATTTTGGTTAATGGTACTAGTGCTTGATTTATACTACAGGGGTTGTTTATATACGTAAGCTTATTTTTTAACAACCTACAAACCGAAGTCTTAAAATACTAGAGCTTTGCTAATGTTTTAAATGCAATGAATATGTCTTGTTTTTAGAGAGGATATTTTTCAGAACTGGTAGCAGGAATTAAGCAATTCGGATTTTGCCTGTAACTCCTGAAACTTTCACTCTGATATTCTAATTGTATTGGAAATGCGATAGTTCCCTTAATGAAGAATTACTGGAGATAAGTGCTAAAAATGAGATAGGTTTCACAGTAAAATAATAATAAATTTTCAGTTCTGATGAGTGTTTATGCACCAGTAAAGCACTTACAAAAGATTGATAATTTTAGTGATTGGTGACTCAGAATTTCATTGCTAGGTGAAGAGGATACACATGCTGCCTGGCTACAAGAGATGGGAACTTACGTCTGTCTTCTGAAAGGCATTTCTGACTTATTGGACAATTCTTGTCTTTCTTTGATTTGTTTCACCCCTAAACAAACATCCTTCTACTTCCTGCTAGGATTACTGTTTGAGCTCTAAAGGTGGAAGTGGAGAAGAGTGGATGTGGACTGACAATAACAGTAATCAGGCAGAAAGCTCTGGCCATATCCTTGCATGAAATGGAAACCAACCAGTGAGATGTGAGAGGACTGCTTACAGTGCAAATATAATTCCGTATCCGTTAAGTCTAACAATACTGACAAGGCTTAAAGAGATTTATAAAACCTGTAGCATAATTCTTCACTTCCACAGATTTATTCTTTTAACTTTTTAAAGACTTAGCAACTTAGTGAAAATAAAATAATTCACTAAATGTCTGAACTGTAGAATCCAGAGTTAAAGCTGACTTTTTTTCATTTTCTTAACCGCAGCTACCTTTCATCTAGAAATGTTTGTCCAATTCTTACAGTATCAGCAAAGCAAGGGAAAAAGCCCAGAACAGTGCTTTGATGGCATCTCTGTTTCTTCAAACTTACATTCAAAACAGCTCTGATCTATGAATAGGCTTTGACTTTCTGAGGAGTGAGGATGGGACCTGGGGTAACACACGCTCTATTTCTGCACTGGCTGATGACAGGATAGCTTGGTAAATGACAGAACTGGTGCCGGGAGGGTATCAGGAACAGCAGCAGCTGTCACAGGCTCCTTGCTGTGAGTGCATGCGGGGGACTTCAAAAGCTAGAGGTCTCTAGGGATTCCTTGAACTTGTCTTTGTTTTTCTTTTTGTTGTTGTTTTGCTCTTTCCCTGATTGTGGTTCTCTGCCTGGCTTTTCTGTGTTGTTACATCCACTTTTCATCCCTTCTGAGTCAAATTGGGAAGCTGTGAATATCTATGTCTAGGGGGGATATGAATTTTTAATCATTACTATCATCCATTATCATTATTATTTTATTTTATTTATGTAATGCTGCTGGTCTGGCTGATGTTTTTATGAAACAATTAAAAGGAAGGTCTTAGCCTAAAGTATTTTGCAGTCTGTTTGTGAAATTAGCAATACTGCAGTCACATCAGAAGTTGGGAGTTGATTGGAGTATTAGGATAATATATACAGAGGAAAAGGAAGTGTCATTTTGGGCATGTTTTCCTATCAGCTACTTGTCTATTAACTTGTCTTACTTTGCAGTGTGAAAGTTTGGTTTGTCTGATCAACCATTGAGTTGGTAGCAGAAATGTGTAAAGACAAAAAAAAAAAAAAAAAAAGAAAAAAAGAAAAAAGAACGCAAAGACCAAAAAATCCCAGACAAACTTTATACACTCAAGTTCACAGGCTAACACAGTGAAGTCCCCTAGCTTTCTGTTGGAGTTCTTCTCTGAAATTGTAGTCTGAGAACCACAGAAACTAGGACGCAAGTTTAGATGTCCATCCCAGTCAGACTGGTATTATATTAGACCATTTGGGCCTGGAGTGTAAATGTCTGTGTGGACAGACTTGGGATTAAACTGTCCCAAGGTCTTCTGCTTGACAGCTTTGGATACACAAGGCATTGTAAACTTTTAATTTGTATCGCATAAACTTACCCATGGTATCCATCCCTCTTATGGCACAAGGTGAATGTAGCTGGTTTAGAGCTCCAGAAAACAGTACTAAGCTAATTAGAAAGGCTATTGCCTAAAATGATTCACAGAGATGTGCAAGCACATTTGGAACATACAGACCAGTTAAAAATTTGCATGGCAAAATGAGGGAGGCATTGGAATAAATGCCGGCATCTGGGGGCTGGCTTAAAACATTTGGAATGGAGATGACCAGGAGCTTGACTACATGATCTGAAGTGCTGTCCATCAACCAGAATAACAACTACTACTTGAGCCCAGCACCTCATATCTTCACAGGAGAGGTGCTCCAGCCCTCTGATCATCTTTGTGACCTCCTCTGGATGCACTTAACAGGTTTATGTCCTTCAAGTACTGGGAGCCCCAGAATTGAAAACAGTATTCCCTGTGGAATCTCATGAGGACAGAGACTGAGAATCACCTCAGTTACCCTACAGATCACACTTCTTTTCATATAGAGTAGGATGCAGTTGGCCTACTGGGCTGCAAGAGCACACTGCTGGCTCATGTTGAGATCTTTTTGGATCCCACCTGAAGACCACTTGCAAATTTTGGCTGAGGAAAGTGATGGGTGGCTTTGTCTTCTTAATGGAGCTGGGTGCATTTCACAGGTAAAATGTACTTCAGTAGCTTTCTGTTTACTTCTGGGTGCAATTCTGTGTAACTTTTGGGTCACTTTGTCCCAGGGATGTTTAAAAGCACTTGTCTTTCATTTTGTTTCTGCTGTTCAATGCTGCTGTTAGTCCCTAAGCTGGATGAGGTGAAGAGACAGAGTTGTTTCTCAACACACGGGATGACTGCTTCAAACGTAGTGCCTCCTAGCTTACTGTGTTGTCTCACAATGTATGAGGTGGATGTTGGTGTCGTGGCAGTACAGATTCGGCCTTCCTACCAATTCTGTTACATTTTGTTGCCATGTGGCTGTTGACAGCAGAGGAACAACCTGACAGAATGGCATTTGACATAGAAGTATGTATGGGGCAGAGGTCTGTCACTGGATTCCTCCATGTGGAAAAATTGCACCCACTGACATTCATTGACAATTTCTGTTTATTTATGGAGACCAAAGAGTGAATGCGAACACAGTGAAAGCTGGACTGCATGGGCACCATCTTCCTAGCAACCATGCTGTCACAGCAGCTGAGAAACTATGGATCACCTCCATTGCCACAGATTTCTACAAGCGAGGTATAAAGACTCTTGTTCATAAATGATGAAATGCATAGTTAATGGTGATGACTGTGGAAGAACAGTGTTTTGTAGCTGAGAATTTTTTCCAATCCGATAGTGTTATTGTGCTCTTTCTTGTAGTTTCCATGGAAATAATTACGAGGCATTAGTTTTGGAGCAAGCTGCTGGCTCTTAAATGAAGAGACAACCTTTGCTGCCTTATATAAAACATCTGTTCACATACCTCAGCAGCTCCTTGTATCCATTTTGGTGCGTAATCACTTTCTTAAAGATAGTGTCAAAGCCGCAGGGGGCTGATGAAACCCACTGTCACCTCTCCATGGATCTGTTTGCGGGAGCTGTTTTGTTATAGGAAGATGATCTACACTACTACTACAGGAAGATGATCACACTACTCAGGAACTCAAAATGGACTTTAGTCCAAATCTGAAAAATCCTTAAAATATTAGTTTGGACAGTCAAATTCATTCAGAAGTTGTTCTATCTTATTTGCAACCTACTGTAGGAAACCTGCTCGGGGGGGGGAAGGGGGAGGCCTAGATGTGATGATCTCCAGAAGTCTCTTCTAACCCCTGCAATTCTGTGATTTTCCCCCTTCCCTACCACAGATACACACTGAGAAAAATAGAGATTTGCAAAGATTTTAGTTTCTTAAAATTTGGGATGTGATTTAGAAATCCTTCTGAATAAATATTTGACCATGCTTCAGAGTTGTGGCAGGTTAAGACTAGGAAACATTGAGCTTCTTTTTAAAAGATTATTCTGATGACTCCTTTGTGTTTATGTGGAAGCCCTTGTATAGCAAGGCTAAACGGCTTCCAGAGCATTCATGTAAAAATTATTCTGATTTTTTTTTTCCACAAAAGCTTTGAAAAATGTTCATTTTTGAAAGAATGTTAGGAGAAAAAGGTTTATCTCTCAGTTTAAAAAGAAAAAAATTGTGTATTTGCTGAGTTATCAAGATGCCCTCAGTGTTCATGTTTTCATTCTTTAAATTATATCTCTCCTGACAAACTCATTTTCAGTCACAGTAATGAGCTGATAAACAAGGGGTAGCGCTGGATAGCTGCAGAGTGAATAAAATAATTCAGAGGGGGAACTTTTTTTTCCCTGAAGAGTATGTCAGCTCTTAAAAATTTATGCATCTAGCCTTCAGATATGCAAGCCACATGCATAAATAAATAAGCTTTTGAATGCATGCCATAGGTTTCATCAGTGCTGGAAATATCAGGAAAAAGAAACCCAGGGAAAATTCAATTGTTCCTGACTATTGAAGGCATACAATTATTGGGTGTTGTAATTAGATAATAAAGAAGATGTCCCTAATAAATCTGTCTTATGGCTTTTGGAACTTTGTTTAGGCAAGAGCATGAGTGTTTTTACTGAATGGAAATCTTGGTACCAAGATCATTGTTGAGTCTATTATCCACTTATACAGGTCTGTATTTTTGAGGGAAATGTGTCTATCCCATAATCTCACCATCAGAGGCAAAAGAGAGAGAAGTTAATAACAGGACGTTTAATTGATACAATGTCTTTCCTTATAAACAAATTTTAAAAAAATCTTCATGAAGTGGTGCTTATCCATCCACTTGTCAACAGCTGTTGGAAATTGCGAAGCACCCTCAGGCATTAACTGGCAGGCACCAGAAGCCTCTGCCACCTCACTGACTGCTATAGTATATCTTGGTGCTCTAATTTAGAGGTGTGTTTACGTGCTTTATTGAACAGTAATGCTAAATTATTCTGCAGCAGTTCTGGCACAGGATGAGAAGAATAACTTTATGGGGATTTGTATATGGAAATTATAGTGTTCTTTCTAAAGTCAGCGTCATTTCTGCTCTGCAGATGTGTTTGCATAGAGCTCTGAAGGGGGTCGGCTTCTTGCAGATAAGGTGTTGCTCCACTTTTTGTACCATCTCTGCTTGAGTACTCTCTCCATTCCTTGGTGTTTGCTGGGCTTGCTTTGTTACCTTTACTTCCTTACCATGCACAGAGCATTGGCCTGGGATTTGAGTGCTCAAATTCCTAGTGCAGGTTTCAAATTCCCTAGAGAAGGCCTTAACCCTCAGAAAGCAATCAGAAATGGAATCACCTTCCCTGTTTTATGAAGAAAGTACTGAATGTTGGATGCTGATGAAGAAGTAAATTTTTGCATGGTTGTGCTCCCATAGGATTTACTGGCTGCCTGTCAAGCAAGGTACTGACTGAGGATAGCAGTGATCTCTTCAGCTCTGTTTCTCTTGCTTGGTGTCCAAACCTCATGGAGTAATGCTCTTAAGGTTGCTTTTAGCTTATAACTGCAGGATACTGTGGGTGGATAGGAAGTGCTGGTGGGAACTTGGAGCATATTTGATAATGCCAGCGATCCTCGGGGTGTCTTCAGTGGGGATTTTGAAGAAATCCAAGCAAGGTTTAGTGGAATACAACATTATCTAAAGTAGAAAGAACCGAAGGAAAAAAAAAAATCCAGCTCTTCAGAGTTAGAGTGAGTCCAGTCACATGCTTAGAATCTGCTCACAACAACGCTGGAAATAAGTTCATTTTTTTTTTCCTTCAAAAGGTAATCTGTAGAAACAAGGCCCTTTACATAATGTTTAACATATTGCTGTGACTTGTAACCGTATGTTAATTTCATAGTTCCTTTAATATTAGGATGCTTTCAGGAGTTGAATGAAAAATGCTTCTTAGGAGATTCATTTACTTTTTGATTTTGCATTCTATTTTTGAGTTTTCACTCCAGTCTTAGTAGACTGAAAGTAAATTCCTTCTTAGTAATAGGCTTTTTCATTTAGGATTCTTTTGTTAGTGACAAGGATTTTTTACGTAAATTTTTTTTGCTTGAAATTCCATTTAGCTAAATAAAAGTTCTGAAACCATCACTTCTAATCTAACCTTATGTCTGTTTAGAAAAGGGATCTCTGGTCCCAACAGCTGCTGTTGACTCCTTGGTGGTGTCTTTTGAATTTATATTTTACGAAAGATTTCATTTAGGACTTAAATGATGTAATGTTAAGAAGTTAGATGTCAGCATTTAGAAAACTTTTCTGCGGGTTGCATCCATCTTCACAGTATTCAACTTCAGAGCTCTGCCAATAACCTGAGCTTTGCTGATCTATGTGTCAATTTCAATGTATTTCTTCACTCTGTACTTCTAAAATTCATGAAAAATAAATTGTTTTATATTATATTGCTACCAACACCTTCTTGAAGTCAGAATTAGGATATAGATCTGTATGTAGACATCAGGTTATCCTGTATAATGAGTGCAATTTGGGTGTCTAATATTTTGTTGTCTAAATTTTTAATTCATGTTTTATTACAGTGATTAATTCATATAAATTTTGCTAAAGATATTATCTGAAAAACAAACCTGATATTTAGCTGTTAAAAAGTTTCTTGAACACTTCCTGAATCAAATACATTTCTTCTTGCTTTGCTTTGAAACACTGAAATTGATTTGATGATTGTGTTCTTGTATTATTTTTCATTAAGTCAACTACTGGTGTTTGTGGGGTTGTTTTATTATTTTTTTTCATTTTAAAGATCTGAAAAGAAAATCAGACTTTCCATCTTTTTTATAAGAATAATCTTCTGCCTTTCTTCCCTTCTTACACAGTTTATGAGATGTCTAGATGTGGTAGAGAAGCAATGGGATGTGGGAATGGATTACTCACAATGTGTTTTGTGCCAAAACAGTCAATTCTCTTTACAAGCCTGAATGCTTTCACCTGGTATTTTACCTATTAACACTGTACCTTACGATTATTTGCTTACATGCTTGATGCTGGAAAGTATCCCTGAGCTTGCTAAGGTTCCCAAGCCATTGTTCTAACACTGTTCTTAATTTGTCTAATTAATTATTATGGGATCATTCATTCTTTCTCATGGCAGCATCATGTGATATGTTAAACTCTTTGAAAAGTAGCATCTCTTGAGCTTTATCTTTCCACAGTGCTCATCATCTGATAGATTTTTCTTGCTAAAATCTCTCCTGTCTGGAATCTGAGAGTTTGTAAAATTGTTCCCTCGTTTTCATTCCTCTACTCTCTCTTCTACAGACATGCTTTATACTCTTCAAAGTATATTCAGATAATATTTATGATCTTTCTAATACTTACATCCCATCGTGCACATCTGAGATCTATTTTAAGCAAATGTCTGTAGACTATTTATAAGACAGAAGTTACCTTTCACTGCCATTGTTATTATTTCCTCACTGGTTGCTAACTTCACGCACTAGTTCTTGAAACAACTGGTATTTTTGTTTCTTTCTACCTTTAGGGTATTTCTTTCTACTTGAAGGATTTCTTTTCTATTAATTTCCAATTCATAGATACCTCAGTGTTTATCTTGGAATCAATAGATTTCTCTTTTTCCACTTACCAATAACTTCACTGTGGCTCTGATCACTGGCATTAGCAAGAAACAGGAATGTGTTCTCCTAATCACTTTCCTGGTTTTAATCTTCTTCAGACCTGTCTCCAATGCATTTTTTTTTTTTCCCCGAAGACCTGTGCTAGCGAGCACAGGTTACATGCTGAATACATTCAGAAAAAAAGCCCAAATTCCTTCTCTCTCAACCTGTGAGACCCCAGGCATTGTTCTCAGGTAATGAGAGGGAAGAATAAGTGAGGGAGTGGCAGGTCATGTCACATAGTTAAGGCCGCAGGAGTAGTAAAGCAATAATCTATAGAGAGAACTGTGACTGGGGAGCATTCTGTCTTGGAGTGCTCTTCGGAGCATGGTTATCCTACCTGTTCTGCACATTTGATGCCTGGGACATGGAGGAACTGCATACATGGTAGAGCACAAAGCACAGGATTTCCTCTTTTTATACGTCCACGGAATCTACTGCTTTGTGAAAATGTTCTAAATGAACCTATCAATTTTAACTTAGAATTAAAATGAATTAGTGATTTATTAATATTAAGATTAGTTAGGTAGCACAGTAGAAAACTCAGCTGCCTCCCCTGACTACTGTACTGTAAGTCAGCTTCCATTCCGTTTACATATGGAAAAAAAAAAATCATTTTGCAGTTAATCTGGTGTCTGTTTCCTTTGCAGCTTTTGAGAGTGATTTTTGAAAGTTAGGTATAAAAATCAAAGGGATTTTGATCAGACAGTAAGAGACTCTGGTTTGAAATAAACACAGAGAATATACTTACTAAAAAAAAAAAAAAGTGAGAGAGAAATTCACAATCTTACTTTCTGTTGAATCCCAGCAAGCAAGAGAACATAAACTTTTAAATGCTAAAGTAAGGACTTTAAAATCAATGGAGTGTTTAATAGAATTCAGTGCAGCACATGTAAAATGGGAGAAATGTGGCAAAAGGCAAATTTGGAATGAATAAAAGCTTGAATGCAGCCTGGTTACATAATTAAAGCAGTAGAAGAAAAGGCAAATGTCAATAATCCAAGCAAGAAGTCACACAAATATAGATTAGTGTCTTGCTATCAAGGAAAAGAAGTTATTAACAAACGAAAGCAAACCCAGATTTTGAAACTAGATGGCATTTTGGGAAGCACTGAAAAAAAGGAATTCTAAAATAAGAATAATACACAAGTTATTCAAGTTATGTGCTTAGCTCCACAATATATCAGCAAAGGGGGAACATAGGATGATGACTTCTGGTATGAATACACACCTTGTACATCCACACTCAGATGAATGTAGTAGTAAACCTGATGTTTTCCCTCCTAAGAAGCCTGAAGCAGTAATTTAAAAAATGCACCAGCATTGTCTGTTATATCAGAGAATTATTTGTTTTTATGACCTTGTCATCGACCTGAAGGTCTGAGACTGAGAAGCTGGCCAAGGTGTCTTAATGCAAGACATTTATATTTTGTCAGACAGGTACAAGTCTCAGTAATAGGCATGCTGACAACATACAAATACTACTTATCAGGGAACTTATCTTGCACACAAGATGTTTTCTTTGCATCTCTCTGGTCACTGATGCTCTCATGTACCTTTCCTGTATGTCCAAACAGGTTTTTCCTTTGTATTCTAGCTGGCCCCTTTGACAACAGCAACCATGAATGTGGAATCTATTATGGGCTGTAGGATCCAGCTGTCTTGTCGTGCTGACACTGACTGTTCCCATCTGACTGCTGTTTTTATGGGAGCACAGTGATGATCGCTATATACTTAACCTGCGTTTTGCCCAGGATGTAGCAGAGATTCATTCTCACTATTCTTCAGCAGCACTCTGGATTGGGAAGTCTTGGCACGCCAGTAGTTGTATTGCGAACCCGTTCTATGATTACGGAGTAAGAAATATGGATAATCTCAAGAGTTTTAGGAAATAAAATGTCCCTTGCAAATGGAGACTTGAAGAATAGCTATTTTCCCAGATAATGGAGTACTTTAAAAATAAGCACTTAGATTAAAGGAGTCTTGGCTTTATTTTAGAAGTCAATGAGGTATCGTACCTTTTTAGCAGAATGTGATTAATTTAAAATCTTCCAGTTACTTTCTAATATTAAAATGACAAAGCAGGCACAATTGGATGAAAACCCAGTCAGCTGTTCACTTCATCACACATTAATCCCTCTCTGAGTGTGGAGCAGCACATGTAATTTTGAGATGATATCACACAAACTGATGCTTACTGATCCACTACATTGATTAAATGACAATAGGTTTGTTAAAATTTAGTCCCATTAATTTATTTCACCAGAAAAGTTCTGGATCCAGCAACTGGATTAGGAGTACGGGGTCAGCTATAGGAGACTGGTTTTGTCTGAATTTGGATCTAAAAGCTCAGTGGCTTTCTCCTCTGCAAGGCCACTAAGCGCACATCTGTGGTGTTAGCTGCTTTTGTAGCTGTTTCAGAAAGGTGATATTGTGAGACTTCTAGTTTTCCACACGTGTGGAAAACTGTCCACCAAGTTTTCAAAGAGGAGATGAGGATGGACTGGTGTTACATCCTATCACCAAATACTTGTGCTGAAAGCAATTACACGTGCATTGCTTTATTAAATCAGGCTAAAAGATCTGTGCTTTGCACAAACTCAAAAATTCAATTAATATAAATGGTGCTATTGATTTGGCTTGAGATAGGGTTAACTCATAGTTTCTCATATGGTGCTATGTTTTGGATTTGTGTACAAATAGAATTAATAACACATTGACGTTCTAGTTGCTGCTGAGCAGTGCTTACACAGATAGCACTCACCCTGCCCTGCTGATGAGGTACAAAAGAATCTGGGATGAGACAAAACCAGGACAGCTGGTCCCAACTGACCAGAAGGATATTCCAAACCGTATGATGTCATGTCAGCAATAAAAGCTGAGGGGAAAAAAGTGCAAGATGTGCAGAACTATGGTGTGTGTCTTCCCAAGTGACCATTATGTATGATGGAGCCTTGCTTTCCTGGAAATGGCTGAAACATCTGCCTGCCTATTAGAAGAAGTGCATGAATTCCTTATTGCACTTTGCTTACATACATAGCTTTTGCTTTATTTATTAAACTGTCTTTATCTCAACCAATGCGTTTTCTTACTTTTACCCTTTCAGTTCTTTCCCCAGACCTACCTGGGGGGAGCGAGCAAGCATTTGAGTGGAGCTGAGCTGCCTACTGGGGTTAACCCACAACAGCAGTTCAAGCTAAAACAAACCAATTTTCTCTCCTTTCTAAAAATAGCGTTGTTATACATCATGGACAAGACTTCTTTTTTCCTCAAACTGAAAAATAATTAAAAGCTTCATCCTTTTCCCTGCTCTCCCTGCCTAGCTCTACATATCTCCATCCATTTTCACATTGCTATTACCTATTTTAATCCATCCATATTAATCCTGCGGTGACCTTCAATGATTTCAGTGCAGTGAGTCCCCGAGATGAGCCTGTATGTCTAGGATGATTTGTAGGACTGACTTTTTTTTAGTGTTGCTGATGTTTTTAAAGGAAAATAATATCTTGCCTCCAGAAGGATGAAAATATGTTCCTGTGACAGGTAGGGACAGAATGCTTTTGTTATGATTGACACAAATTGCAAAAATTATGAGGGTTAAAAAAATGATGAAATTGGGATGCAAAAATATTTAAAAGAGGACAGATCTATTCACTGCACAAGTGCACGTACTCTGGGCCTGTTTCTGCCAGCCTGACTATTTAACAGGAATTTTGCATGGCGTGTGCTTCTGATCTTACTCATGTATATATTGTAGCGTTAACTCATCCAACCGTATCCTTTAAGGTCCCTAATTTGCCCTGACACGATTACACTGCATGTAAGAATGAAGATGGGCACTGATATGGAGAACTCTATATACCTCAGGGAGCTCACTGCTGACAGCTGTGGGTAAGGCTCCGTGAGTGGGAATCCATAGGAAAAGCTAATATAGATCTACAGTGAAAAGGGTCCAAGATACAGGGCAGTTACTGAGGGATAAAAGCAGGTATTTATTGTGCTAGTAGATTCAGCTTCACAGTAGAAATTGTTTTCTTTGTATCTTTCAATTAAATTGCATTTTCCTTTCATGTACACACATGCAATTGCACTTTGGTTTATTTTCTAATCTGGGAATGATCCAGGAACGTCCAAAGACTAAATAAATAGCTGTATGTACTTTGACTTGGAAAACATTCTTTGCATCCTATTCTTCTTGAGTGAAGAACAAGAACCAGACATAACCGTGTTAGCATTGCCAGTGATGAAATGTTTCAGTTGTGCAAGGCCAGTTGCAGCTGAGCAAAGTACATGTGCTTACTTTCCAGATGTGTAAAAAAAAAAGAAGGAGGCAAACAGATCTGAGAAGAGGAGGTCTTAATTCTCTTTCCTTTTACCTCGCTGTGGCTGCTTTTTTTTTTTAGGATGCTACAGTGAAGGAGTTCAGGCTGCAGTCAGGCTGTTTTTAAGGATTGAGACCCTTTATGTTGACCATAAGTATATTATATGTGTAGTGTCTTTGATTATAGCAACTTATTCTCACACCTGAATATTATTTAACCAGCAGGGATGTCAAAATCTGTCCATTTATTAATGATTTTCAATTCGTGTTTGATCAAAGCTTCACTGATACATCTATCAAATTCCTTGCTAACTTAATCCTTGCTGCTCTTATTTTAAGGGACTGATTCCTTTCCCTGTTATGTTCAGCCTGCTGTAAACACCAGCAGTTTCTGTAAGTCTCTTTTTTCACCCTTTTGCTTAGTAATCTCCCCTGCCTTTTTCTATGACAAATGCATTCGTATTTCTGGAAAGCTTCATGCTTATTGCTTTTGTCATTTAAGCCCTCCTAGCACCGTTGCCCTCTATTATCTTCACTGTTGCATAGTTGTACCATAATGATCTGAACAAATGCTCATCTGTCTGGATTTTCATGCTTCTTTTTTGCATGTTGTTTTCTTGTTTCCCACAATTTACAAATTGGTATTATTAGCAGATTATTAAATATAACAATTCTCTGTGATGAATTTGTCCGTTTCTCAGGTTAAAGAGCAATGTCTTCGTTACATGAATACTTGTTTTCTTTTATTCACAATCTACTAAATAATCTGACTGGATGGCTGATGTATGGATTCTGGGAAACTTATATCTGTAGGCCAACTTTGAGGTAAGACTTGACAAATCATTTTCAGAACTGTGTGACAGATCCTCAGGCAAAAATCTGTTTGAATCTTTTCAATGATTCTTCTGGGGACTTCTTGCAATGCGTGAAAATAACATCTTAATTCTTTTCATTTTACAGTTTCTTATTGTTCAATAACTGACGTGGCCAAAGAATGACTAGAGCTAGGCAAAAGAATTTTGGTAAACAGCTAAGTTCTAAAATAGTTTCAGAGACAAAAAAACATCCTTGAATTGAGAGTTTGTCTGGGAAGATGCATATATTTATGTTTGTATTTATATGTATATGATGCTATTACGTTAATATTAATTTTGCATTATTTTAGGGAAGTGATCAACTGATGTATTGGAAATGCATGAATTTCCCTATAAATAATGATTGGGATTAGAAAAAAATTTAAAAGCCAGGAAAAGAAAATCAGATAATTGGGTTTTGAGACAAGTCATGCTGTTTTTTTCTTTCCCTTTTGTATCTGAAGTGGCCAGAATGAATGTCCACATGATTGATGTTAGCTTTCAATTCTATGACTTGTTCCAGTTTATGTCACAGTATTTGACTGATGTATGACTGCATTACTTTTTTGTGAGTTTTTTTCGCTTTGTTTTTCGTTACTGGGTTTTTTTTTTTCCTTATGTAGCTTGATTCATTTAGTTTGTGTTTTTTTTTTTTTTCTATTTAATATTTTTCATTAAGTTGGTAGAATGATCCAATAGCTAGCATTAATTTCATGCAAGGACCATTTTTATCATTCACTGAATATATATAATGTTTCCAAAAAAAAATTTTTCTCCATATTTAGAAAAGTAAGTTTGCAGGAATTTAACCAAGGCCAAGGTATGCAATGAATCAGCAAGAGAGTCAATAACACAGCTATAGGCTTCTGACTTCTGCTAGCCTTCCTGGTTCATTGCAAACCAGACATCCTGTGAACTGCTGAGTCATAAAGAAATGCTAGTTTCAGTATTAAACTTTTGCAGTGAGCATTCATTAGTCTTCTGCAGCAAATGAGTGCCTAGTCCATGTAGACCACAAGTTTGTATTGTGTTTCTGGCAGTTGCGTTTCCATGGACAACGTGGTATCTGGATTAGAAATTAATAGTAATTTAAATAGCACAAATAAGGGAGCACTTACAGACGCTGTCCCTGGCTTGAGTCATTGCTATCAAATTTTGTTATTCCTGGGTCTGTTTTATGTTGATGACATGTATTGCGACTGATGTATTATCCTCACGTCTCGTATATCAGCAATCATAGTACTTATTCTTGTGATTTTCAAGGCCATTTGGAATCTTTTTTTTTTAATCCATGAAAGCAAAATGCCATTAGGCTTAGGAATTGTTCATCAACCTATCAACTGTAGATGTAATGATCTGTAAGTCTAAACTAAAAGAGGAAGGGACATCTTGTCTCCTGGAGAGATCACATAGGTGTTAATTGAATCGTCATTGTGTGTAAGCTAAACAGCAGTGTTTGTCATTAATTTAGGAAGGTGTCACCAGCATTTTCAGGTTCCACTTCAATTAGCTTCCCCCAGCACAAAATAAATAAATAAATAAATATATATATACACAGAAGCATCTATGTTTAGCAGGTGGGTGTCATCACATAATCTTGTCAGTCTCTATGGATTTTATGAGCTTCATTAAGAGATAGTCAATGTAATCAATGCTACCCGTGCAAGGACACAGCTTTTATAAACCTTTCACTGCCATGTTTCTATGAATTACCTCCTACTTGTTCCTACCTAGCTGTAATTAGAAAAGAGTTTCATTCTGATCTGTAAGTATACAGCCCATTGCCTGCAAGGCCAGAGAGAATGGGTAGACTTGTTCTATATGGCATTACATGGATCCACGGATAGAAGAAATCCACAGTACTGACACTGAGGTTAGACTAGATTTGTAATTTTATTGCCGCATATGCATAAAAGTTTCCCACACCTTTAAAAAGAAAAACAGCATAAATTGAATGGAGAATTCATTCTATATACTTATTCCTTGTATGTGTGATTGATGCTTTAAAGCGTTTATTGATGTTATACTGGGTTATCTTGAGGGAAAATTATGTTTCCGTACTCATTTAGAAAAATAATACTCTGCTAGAGCTTGTCACTATCACCATAATGGTCAAAACCACCACCACCAATAAATCATTTGCTCTGAACTTTCCACTTCTTCCAGTGGCATGTTGCTGTTTTTGTTGTTGTTTTTGGGTTTTAATGTTTTATAAATCTAAATTTTGAAATTGCCCAGAGACACTGTGGATGCCCCATCCCTAGAGGTGTTCAGGGCTTTGAGTAACCTGGTCTCGTGGAAGGTGTCCCTGCCCATAGCAAGGGGTGAAACAGGATGAGCTTCAAGGCTGCTTCCAATCCAAGATATTCTATGATTCTGTGATTTTTTGAAATGGTTGAGAGCAAAGGGGTTGTCATGTAGGAGAATACCTTTGATAACAGTGCAACAGAAGTCTGACTTCACTTGTTTATTTTAATCATTTCAACAGTCTCCTGATGCTCTTGAGTAAATATTTTCTTTGAAGTGTTTCATTACTAATATTCTCTTCATGTTCTCTGCAGTATGAGTGTTTTTCAGGTCTCATGTAACCTTCATATATATTCATCTCAAGGAAGCCTACACTGCATCACTGATCTTTGATTGTCTCTCACCTATAATTCTTTCATGCTTAATAGATTTCATCCATGGATAAGTATTATTTTAGACTTCTGCCAGTGTTTAATCCCACAAGCCAATCTCTGCATAAGGCAGTTATAGCAGCTCTCTGTGAAGAATGCCCTGGCTTCATTTATGTAGGGAGAGTGAACCTCCATAGATTAATATGTAGTGCTAAGAAGAAAGAAATCATTCTTGGCCTCAAACTATATCTGAAATATTTTACCTTTTTGAAATAGTTTCCAAGGCTACTAACTGCTGCATTTTTACTTTGCTTTATTCATTTCTTTGAGTATGAAGGAAAGAGTCAGTGTTTCTCAGAGGATCTCATTCTCTGGTTGGTGTAGCATAGATCTGGACATCTCCCTGTTAAGTTACTGGTTAGAAGTACAAATTAGAAGTTAGAGCCCTGAATCTTATTCACCATTAAGTTAACTGTGTGGACAAAGTGATCAGAGAAGTACACTGTCTTAAATCTTGCTACCTGTATGTGGCAAGGCAAATGCATATGGCAGGGCAGTGGGGGAAGGAGGGGATATTTAAAGACCACTCAGAACACAGAGGATCTGATATTTATGGAGAGTTTTCCCTGTGGTTTCCAGACAAAAGGCAGGAATGTTCACTGGATGTTTAGATTCCAAACTACTTCAAGAAATAACAGTCAAAGTTATTGTGAATTTCTTTAAAGTGATCTTGTCCTTGGCTCTGAAACATTTCATATTTTTAGCAATTCTTTTTTACATTAGGTACTTAACCAAATGATGTGCAAATGATTCATCTGGGAGCTTTATTGCTGTGAGGCAACTGGTTTGATCAGATGAGCTTAAAATCTTGGAACAAAGTAGCAAAAACTAAAATAGTGAGGCAATATCCTCTAAATGGAGGAGGTCTGCAACTGCTCAGTTCCCTTTTCCTTTTCTTGAAAAATGTTCATTTCCTGAAAAATGTTCATTTGTAAGACACAGTGTTTCCTTTCATCCCATCTCCAGAGGAATTAAGACAAAACTCCACAGAGATTTCTTCTATTTATTTATTTGTTTATTTACTTATTTATTCTAGGGTAGAAGGGACCAATAAAGATCATCCATGTCTGATCACCTCAGGGCTTAGAAAAGTTAAAATTTTAGAAGTTAAAAAGTTAAAAATTTAAATTACTGCAGAATTAGTTAAAAGCCTCTTGAACACTGACATGTATGGGTCATCAACCACCTCTCTAGAAACCTGTTCCAGTGAACATATTCCTTATCAAGCTTCTTGCAATATACTGCTTTTACTTTTGTTTTTTGAAGACAGATTTAGTGCCAGTCAAGCTTAAAAAAAGAAAGAAAGAAAAAAAATACTGTTAAGAATGTAAGGATGTGGAAAAGCAAAGTGTCTGCTCCTTTGAGTGTACATGGCCAAGGACCTTTTCCAAAGCAACAAGGGATAGTGAGAAAGGGAGGCTGAGATAGGAACCAAATCTAGTCATTGCCACCAAATAATGATGGCATGTGGGAATGTTTATTTCAGTGTATTTGACATACTTTCTTGTGTGTGTGTGTGTGCAGATACCTGGATATGGATAAGTGCATTGAGTGCCGGTTACTGGAGTCAGGCCAGGGCAGTAGGCCTGCAGACGATGTTGCCGGCTACTGGAGTGAGAACAGGGGCTAATCTCAGCAGCTGGAGGGGCCATAGCTCTCAGGAGCTAAGAATGATTCCACTTTGCACCCACAGTGCCAGGTAACAAGTGGATCTCTTTGAGTGGAATTTAGTGCTCCAGCTACTGGAGTAAGGTTGGGAGTACAGCTGCTGCAGGCTGTGATTCCAGCTACTGGAGTGAGTGAGGATCTTGGCATCGCTAGTTGGATGGTCCTCTCTGGGCCTAGGATGAGCTGTGCAGAGTTTTAGCCTGGACAGCTACTGGTGGGCTGGTGAGTGAACTGTGTGTCAGCTCCTGAAGTCAGACCTTGGGTGTAGGACTGCTGACTGTGCTGTAAGCTACTGGGGCAAGTGGGGTGTCTGTGTCAGCTGCTGGGATTCTGCACTTCCAGCCAGCAGGGCCTCAGGTCTGGGCTGGGACATCAGTCAGACAAGAGGTCCATGCTGGTACACTCAGAAAGATTTGTGGATGTGGTGTGTCTGAGGGATGAGGGACAGGGAAGTCAGTGAATTTCAAGCTGAACTAAGCAGCCTATGAATAGGGTAAGGAGCTTGGGATCTGGATAGGGGTGCTGGTGCTTAAAGCATCCATGAATGTGTGAGTGCTTGTTCACCTGGAGAGTGCTGCATGCATACCTTTGTTAGTGTATTTCTATCTCTACCAACTGGAGAGGAGGAAGGGGACTCAGCTGTTTTACTTGAGTCCTGTGTTTAAATGCTGCTAAAGGCATCCCTTGGCTTGGGCAACCTGTGTGACCATTGATGTCAGTGTCCTGTCTCTATTAGAGAGTGAGTGTGTGTCTCTGGTATATGTGCTCAGCTTAGGTACTAGCTGGATCTGTAGTGGATCTGTGGATCTGAAGGCAGCAGCTGTAGCCCTCAGCCTGCTGATGCTTCTAATAAAAATATTCCTCATGGTAAAAGAAGAGAAACAAAAATGCTGTAGTCTGTCCTTTTCTCATTGTTATCTTACTAGATGTTACATATTTGAGTTTGCGCTTCAAACTACAAAATGTCACAGATGTCCTCTGTTAGTAAAATACATCAGGAGGAAATACATCAACAAATGCAACCTATGAGCTATTTAAACTGTTATTTTATGGGAGCTCTAGAAATGTTGAGCAGTAGTTGTTTGATCTGTTTTCAGGCTGGTAGGTGGAGGTTTAGTAACTGGAGAGGGAATGTTAAAAACGTACTGTGCTTGAACATAAGCTGTAGAATGAATCAGAAGTTTTTTTGCTGAAGTTTTTCTCTCCCCCTTCTATAACATTTTTAAGACAGGTAGTAGTACTATGTATTTGTTTATTTTTGCATAAGAATATTTTGAATCTTGTCAGTTACTGGGAATATGTATAATATATCAGTGCTAAATGATTTATGGCAAGAATTATGGATTTCAGTGAAAATTCAGCAAGATATATTTATTCATTCTTTTTATTTTAAGCATTTTAAAAAAACTCATATAAGAAGGGATTGGACTTGATGTTGAATAAAAAGTTTTATGTAAAGCATTTTTAACTAATTTTAACCCACTAATTAGGGAATACAATGTGCAAATTATTTTTAGTATGTTTTATTATAACACAAATATTTCAATTGTATAGAGTTTGTTTGTTTTTTAAGATATACACAAGTATTGAAAACAGCGTGGTGCTTCAAAATGTCATTGTATTTTCTGTTCTGGCCAAAAAGGAGGCAAAAGTGAAAACTGGATGGAAAATGTTGTTCCCTACTACCTTTCAAGCAACACTGTTTTCTAGTATAGTCATGCTGTTTGTATCCCCAGAGTCACGAAGAATAGCAGTTAACCTTCACTCTGGATACAATTGAGTATTCACTCTATATGACCCTTTATAATGTAAGAAACTGCATTAAAGCCCTAACCAAAGTCACAATGCATCTGGTAAGTGTTTTTCCCACCTTTTCATCTGAGGTACTAATTGGTAACTAGAGGGGGAAGACTGGCTATTATTCACAAACACGAATCAGCAGGAAGGTAAGGAAGTCAGTAATTGTGTTTTCTCAAAGAGAAAGTGCCTCCACCTGATGTAGGTACTTGCAAAGCACTGTGGGAGAGAAACAAACATTTTGCAAAATAAGTAGCAGAGGAGTAATCTTTTACACCTTCAAGATTCTCTATTTGCTATAAGCCTAGGGTGCTTTTAGATCTTGAACTTTTCTTGTTGAGAAATTATTTAGAGAGTGAGGTAAGAATTAGGGACCTATGTCATCCGAAAAAAATGTGTGTGGTGACTGCAAAGACTAACAGCTTTGTGATTAGCCTAGAAGTGGCAGGCTGTGTACGGTGGTGAATTCAACAAAACTAGTGATAGGCTTCGGGACAGACTAATCTGTTATATACATGAGGGGTAGATGTGTTTTCAAATGGATGCCTTTGTTATTTTAACCCTACTCTGTGCTGTACTGCCACACTGTTGGCAAGGATCGTCTTTGATTCAGTTACAAAACAAAGCGAACCATTTTAACTTTAATAAGATTTAAGTAAAACTCCTCAGAATCAGAGCCTTTTTTTGTAGTATGCAGTGGAACAAATAAGGACGAGCACTTTTTCACTTGGTTCCCACCAGCTGGATTATTTCTAATTGGCTGATTACATCTCCTACACCTACAGATATGAATGATGGTCTAGTTAAATGGCATGTGTCTTTCTTTCTTTCTTTTTTTTTTTTTTTTATGATGACAATCCAGAGGATTGCTTTATTTTTCTTAACTGCAGCAAAAAGAGCATAAGTGAATGCTGCTGGAGCGTAATCATGTACTTATGCAGACATGCTCCTTTATGCTTTGTGTCTTCTGTTTTTGTTGCAAGGCTTACCAGAATGTACATTGCTAGCTGTGGTCCCTATACAAGGGATGTGAGATCACGGGATGGATGGTGAGGCTGGGAAACTCATGCACAGATGAGTGGGACCATTGTTATGGCAGGTTGTAACTTTGATAGACGAAGGAAAAAAATATCTTGTGTCCTTACTTAAAGGCTACTAGAGGCCACCTCTGTATTTTGTGTTTGGGAAGCTATAACCTGTTTGAAATCTACCTTGTGTTAAACTTTTCCAATGGAGTTACTTTCTTTTTTATACTCCTTTTTAGGAGACACTGTCTCCTAAAACTTCTGCATAAAACTAATAAGAATAGTACTGGTGGAGTAGGGGTAAAGTTCCTTCATAAACAGTATATTGTTTAAAAGACTTGAAGCTGAAAAAGAATTGCTGTTATTTGTACTCTATTGGTGCTTTTTGTTCGTTTTGTTGGTTTTTGTTTTTCTTCATTTTGCAATGAGAGTGAGGAAGCTTAATTCTAATTCCTGATCTGTCGGCTTTTTATTATCAACAAGATTTACTGAGAAAACAAAATTTATCATGTAGTATTTTGTGTACGCTTGTCAGTTCTTCCAAGAAATTTAGGAACTTGTTGCCCAATTTCAACTAAATTTGACAAGTGTAGAAATATCAGAGCTGGTGTGATGTGTGGTGTTTTTGGGGGGGATATGTGTGGTTGTGGTTTTTTTTTCCTCTTTTTTATGGAACTAGTCAGTGAGGAATAGTGTAGAGGAGAGGAGTAAGTGCTTCCCTGGAGACAAAAACTGTAAGATGAATTCAGCTGCGGGGTTAGACACCTCAAAATCCACATTTCTGAAATCCAGACTTTTCTGTGCCCCAGTGCAGCTTTGGTGGGAATTAGAAATGTGGCTTAATGATGTGGGTGAGAGAAAATACTGAATGGATTTAAGGTTTCAGGTAATAAATTTCTTGTGGCAGAAGTGTTGTACCTAGATCAAGGCTGTGTTGTGCAAAGGTAGATGAATCCCCAGCCATCAGCACCCCTACTATCCAGAGGAAGGAGTGTGCCAAGCACCTCACCTAACAAGGACTTAAGTGGGGGTCTTATTGTGAGAATCACCATGTGGCATAGGTGGCCACTTTTGCTCTAAGTATGCACCAAAGCTTAGAAAAAGACACCTACTGCTGGGTTTTCCTGTTGGCTGACTGCATTAACATTTGAAGATCAGCTGAGCCTGATCTGTGGATCTTCAAGACCTGAAGACACTCACTAAATCCTTTACAACATAGTACAGTAAGGATGTTTGGAAGTAATGCAACGTGGAGGTTAATGTAAAAGAAGAGTAGAATTACTCATCCCATCTGGTCCATGCGGTAATATTATGCCTTTTGTACTTTTTGATGAAGAATGGTCTTTTATGTCAAGCTGAACGACTTAGCTTTCCTTAGTGTTCCCCGTTCTGTTTGCTAATTATCAAGGATTTCCTTTTGTCCCATGCATATATGCAGAGTCAGCCCCTTCACTTAGGCATTAAGCAGTGCTCCTTGCAGTCTTCTGCCATTTGTTTCTGTTGGGTCAAATGCAAGCGAACACTGTGTGGCTACATTTCAATGAGTTAAGAGTTCGAACTGAAGTTCTCCTTTACCACACAGGAGAGAATCATGCACAGTATTTCTCATCAAGGGTGGGTATAGGCCACTTGGGATAGCTGAGTTTTGTTCTCGCTGGTTATACTGATCCTTCTAGATCCTGAATGGCATCTGTGACCTCCAACAAATGTGGCAAAAGATTATACTTTATAACCACCCATTGATTTATTCTTTTAATTCAAGTTCTTACAGTACTTCACAACCTCCATCTCCTCATATTATACTTGTCCATCTGGTGTCTGATGCAGCTGCACTGCATGCTTAAGGTCTCTTCATTTTCTGTAACATTTTTGAGACCTATTTAAAATGGCTGTTTGCTGTTATAGTGAAAATCCAGTCTGTCTTACACTACTTTTCATTTGGGCAGAGCACTTCAGTCCTTGAGATAGCAGAGATAAAAGAGTGGGGGAAGGGTGTTCTAATATTCTTTTTGTTGTAGCACATAAAGCACCTTCTGAAATTCATTTTAAGGCATTTGAATGAGGTGTAATAATATTTAATTCACATTTTCTGCAGCTTGTCCTGTACCCAGTAACCAGGGGCATTCATGATGTAGAGACGTTCTCGTGTAGAGACAGAAAGTGCTTACCCAGATGATTTGCACAGGGGAACTTGACTTTGTTAATTACAGCACTAATGCAATCAAATTATTTCAATGACAAAAGAGGAGGGAGACTGAAGAGGACTTTATAACAAAGCAGCTAATGAGTGTAGGAGACTTTGTGCTGTTTTATCAATGTCATCTTGGTTTATAAACTGGGACTGAAATGTCCAGAGCTGGGCATTTGAGTTGACAGTTTGAGTAGTGGCTATAACTTCCCAGCTCTGTAGAGAATGTCCTCCTGTACCAGGAGGTCAAATTCTTTCTGGTGATCTGCACTGCCCTTCTGCTTTTCCATCTGGCATCCTGGGTTTCAGGGCTTTGGTGAAGCCAGGCCCTGGGAGTGTTCAATGTCATTTAATCTCAGTTGAGCCACCTTGTTTTCTCTTGGGCTGTTGTGGAGCACAACTGTGCAAATGGCTGATTTCTCTGTTTAATTGGAAGTTTAAGAACAAAATATCTGAATAATTTTCTGCAAATTAAAATTAAAGACTGATAATCCTTAAAATATACCTTAACAGTTAATAAAACATCAACTTTAAAATCCAAAACAATCCTAAGGCAGTTTTCTAAGATATTCTATAAGAAGTATTAGAACAATGAATGTCTTCAGAAAAAAAAAAGACACAATGTGTAATGAATTGTTTGCCTTGTAACTATAGGCTTAGTGGTGACAGTCATTGAAAGCAGTTTAATGAAATTAAAACTATTTCTGATATATATATATATATATATATTATTAACTGATTTGGTTTTATGAGAGGTTCCCATTTGCTTGACTTCTGAAGTCAGCAAAGAAAACTTTGGCCTGCTGCTTCACAAGGCATCTATGCTCTCTTCATTGGGATGGACTTGGTTTCTTCATCAAAATTTCTTTATTATTTGTACTGAAGCTTGCTTGAAATGCTGTTTAGAGGAAAAAATCAGTGAGAGGTGATATTGCAAGTTAGTACTTGAGAAACTAAATTTTATGCAGTGAATTTACAAGGCTAATCTCTATGGAAGGAAAGTGGCAGATGATCCGACTCCAGAGCGTATCTGGAGAGATGATGTTAATATGCTTGTCCAAGGTAATTGTTTATAGTTGAGATGTGTGAACACTGTCCTTATTATATTGAGTATGACAGACTGGTTTGTGGCACAAGGACTTTTTTTACACACTGTATTGTTTAGGGAGCAGGCTCTGAAAATGCCCTTACTCTGCCATGTTTAGATATACTCTTACGTATGTTGAAGTATCAGTGCTGGCAATGTTCACTGAAGATGCTGCAGGCTCCAGTGGTAGAAATTAAAGGATTTGTTTGCGTGCTTGAGTTCTTATTTTGGCATGCTGCCTACTTCTGACAACCAGCAAAGCAGGGACATCTTCCCCAGCAGCTCAGATGTAAATCCCAGCTATGCAGATTGATTTCCAGCACAGCCTGTGCTGTGTATAAATCCTGGATCAAACAGGGAAATCACTGTTAATCACCACTAATCAGCATGATGGAGCCCGTAGACCTTTGCAGCCCTGCTTATTGGCTACAGGGGACAAACCACCAGTAGGTGCTAAGTAATTAACAGTTGCTGTTGAATTTAAGTGTCTGGTGGTGTTGAATTTATGTGACTAGTGCTGCAGTCATATACTGTGTGAAGGAATGACACTTTCCAGAGCTTCAGCATCACTGTATATTTTTTTCCCAGCATGACTATGATTCAGGCAGAGGAAGTATTAGTCTGTTTGAGCACACGATTTCTTCAGCAAAGTTTCCTCCTTCCAAATATTCTATTGGCTGCTGTACTGTTGGTTGTTGTCTTTAATTTTTTTTATTTTTTTTTTTCCATGACATTGTGGGTTATGCTACTGAAGTCTGGCACTTACAATCTGGCCTTTACACAGTTTTTTTGTGTAAGAAGAAAGCTCTTCAACTAAAAGGAAACCTAACACTGGATCTCAAACTTATTATCTGTCTTTGATATCCACCATATGGTTTACTCCAAGATGACTGTGAAATCTGGAAGACCTTTGGGTAGCCTGCTGTGAATTTCATGCTTATATTTTGCAACACACAGATCTCGTTTTCTTTCCTTTTTTCTTTCGTTCTCATTAACAAATCACATTTCAAAATGTGATTCTGTGAATTCAAAATAGAAATGAAATGTGTCAGGTTGCACAGTTGGGGAGAGTTATGGCCCCTTTCTGATAGTTAATGTACCCAGAGCTTTTGGCTTTGGTGCTTTGTAATGCCACATGAGGCATGCAGTAACTGCCCAGAAACACATTTGTTAGCTGTCATGTCACTAGTTAATTATATCTTACTTCTGTTTCAGTGCATCATGCACAAGTCTGCTAAATGTTCTATGTGAACCTAAATGTGATTTATTGTCATAAACATCCCTTGGAGAATACCATAGAAACAAACAAAAAAAGAGCTCCCTTTTAACATGCTTTCCTATCTATGGAACTCCAATTTAGTTTACCTTTGTTAATCTTGGAGATGGTAAACAATACTGGATGCAGTGTATAGCTTTAATTTAGACAGATTACTTTCTTACGTGTATGTTCTCAGGTGCACCATGAAAATGAAGTTTTTCTTCTTTTTTGAATCATATCAGGAGTTGAGAATACAGTGGGTGTGTTGCTAGATCCTTCACCACTGTAATTCAGGACAGTTTCAAAGCCATGACAGTACTGCTGATTTATAACAGCCAGTGTTGAGATTTTGATGCTGTTGATAATGGGAAACTATTAAAAATCCATTTTCAGATTGCAGCTTTTTTTCTTGCAAGCCACAATACTAAGGGGATAAGAGGAGGAAATGTAGCTGAAGTGCAGTGGTGTGCACTGGAGGTGTTGCTGCATTCTTCTCAATAAATTATTTTATTTTTCAGTCAGTGGCAGCAGCTTCAAGATGCCAGAAGTGCTTTTGCTCTGGAATGAGACTTACTGTGCGTGTGTGAGACTGGAATCTGTAAGCATTTGGCAGCTGCTGAATTGCTGCTCTCTGCATGATGGGGCTTAGGGCAAAATAGCATCATAGCATTTGCTGTGTGTCTGTTTCCTCTGCTCTGTGTTTGCTCTCAAGAAGTTCAAATCAAAACACTAACCAGGAAGTACGTAGATAATTCGGAACTAGTTGGGGCAAAGTGGAATAGCAGAAATTAGAATTAAGTTCTTGAATTACTTTCAACATTGACAAACATCAAGAAAGTTGTGGAGGACCATTCCTGTTCTTGAGGGTGCTTTAGTGTTGGTTGGAGTACTGACTATTTTAAGTCCTTGGGCTATACAGTAAGCCTGGATGGAAGTAGACTCACCTGTTTATGCTAGATCTGTTTCTAAGTATCAATGTGTCCTTCAACTTTTTATTTTTTAAGCGGCTAGAGAAAAAAGGTTGAGTGCAAGCACAGGCTTTGCGAATACTGTTCTGTGAAGCTCAAAGTGGATCAGATAGTGCTTATAATGAATTCATACAGGAAGTAAGCTCTCTATGCCTTGAAACTGAATAGCCATGAAGACCTCTTGCAGTTACATAGAAAAAAACGAAGAGTCAGTAGTTTCTCTTTGGAGCCCTATGAATAAATAGCAGAATATGAAGCCTGGTTTTGTGTGGAACCTAGGCAGGGTGAATGCCTGCCCTTAAACAATAAGAGTTGCTACATACATCACGAAAGGGAAGTCAACAGAGAGGTTCAGTAACAGTGAGAGCATGGGCAAACCGAGAAGATAATTCTTTTAACCGCAAATGAAACTTTGCTTCTGCAGGAATCAGTAGATTTCTTACAATAGGTCAGCCAAGCCAGAGTTTTATCGCATGTCTTTTATGGTTATCAGAGGATCTAACAGGAGTAAAAAGAAATAAGAAAGGTTGGAATATGCTTTTAAATATCTACTTTGAATGGGAGAAAACTGCAGAATCCAGATATTGCAGTTGCTTACAACTGAGGCCAAGATCTTAAGATTATGATTGCACAGGCTCTTTTTGGAAGTGAGATCAAATATCTTTAAAACACTTCTATGAACGTAACATAAGGTTGTAAAGCTCCTTTTTCTTTTTCTTTCTTCCTTTCATCATGGTCTCTTACCACTGGCATTTTCCTTTTTATACTTTATAGTATAATGCTTGGTGCAGCTGCATTGTTGTTAACCTTAGCAAAAGATAAACCAGGCAAAATTTGCATAACTATAGTTGCTTATCTTTCTTTGTGTTCTTTCCTCACTATGCCCAGCAGGCATGGTTGGAATTCATCATTTACAGTGATTTTATATAATCCATGAAACCTAGAAATTTCACTATTGGAGGAACTGGCTGAAGTCAGTTATTCTCTACTGTTCACAAATGAGTTTTCTGAAGATAATGCTTGTGAGATGTTTTTAATGAGGATCCCTACGTTTGTTTATGTATATACATATGAAAAGTCCAAGTGATGCCCTTCATCTTGTTATATTATCATATTCAATTTCAGCCTTAGCAGCAAGGAATGAAACTATTTAAGGATAACCTGTTACTGCAAATTGACTCCCTTTAAAATTTAGGACAGTTGACGAAACTCCTTATTTTCAGGTCTTTAAAAATGTTATGAGTAGACACATGTAATTAGAAAGATGGAATCCAAAATGACTGCTGCAGCATGTCAGCTGATGAAGTTAGCAGTGTTTGAGGCAGACCTTTGCAGCTGAATTCCATGTGCCTGCATTTCATGTTGGCACCCATAGGTTCCAGCTGTTGGGTGGCAAGTTCAGTTAAGAAGGTTTTGTCCCTATGGATTCATCTTAACAAAAGTCTTGTTCTGTGTGTTCTGTTAAAACCCAGTTTTTGATAGCCTACCATGAATGCCTGTAATGAGGTAAATAAATTAAGGCCAAGAAGCTTTGGATGCACTAAATCTTACTGTTTGAGCATGCTGGAGTGAAAAAGCTTGATTCATGTGTATCAGATGAGTTCTATTAAGTTGTTAGCATAATGTTGACTAGATTGATTCCATTTAGGGTAGTGGAGTTATTCTGGTGGCAAAGTGAAGTTTACTGGATGCTAAACATTACTGTTTGTAAGAGTAAATTTTTGTCCATGTAATTATGGAAGGCCAGGACTTGATTTCTTGATTTAAAATCAATCATGGCTCTAAAAAGCTATTTTTAGATCAGCATGAGATCAGATCTCATTCAGAGATTGAATGTAAATTTTAGGATTAATCTAGTATTTGTGCCTTCAGGTAGATAGGCAAGCATCTAAGGCTAAGGAAAAATTTCAATTTGAACTTAACAAAAAGGATGATCCACCATTACTGGTTTTTCTTACATAAAGCTTATCTGAAAGACATCATTTGATGTTTGCATTATTTGATGACACGTCCTTGACAGGATCATCCATCAGGTATTTGAAAGATATTCTTCACTTCTGAGGGTAGTGAGACCCTGGAATAAGTTGACAAGAATCTTTGTATGCCTCATCCCTGGGGAGGTGTTCAAGGGCAGGCTGGATGGGGCTTTAGGCCGCCTGGTCTAGTGGAAAGTGTCTCTGTCCATGGCAAGGGAAATGTAACTAGTTAATATTGAAAATCCAATCAGAGTCATTCTAGGATTGTTCAGGGATGCCTCTTGTAGTCCTAAGCCTGTACCCCATATCAACCTTTGATCAGTCTGTTTTGAGACAGATAATTTAATCCATTGCTATCCATAAACAAAAGGTTATGGAACCTTTTTTTTTTTTTTTCTTTTTTTCCTCTAGTTCACTTATTGTAGGGGCATTGGACAGATGTGAAGAGGCACTTTGCCTATAGTTTCTGCTTCTTGAAGGGCTCTGGGAGATCTTTTCTGCGTGACTTTGATAGAGCCTGTTGGAGAATTTTCTATCAACTGTATAAATCTGAAGTTAAAGATCACATGAGGATACAAGCAGTGAATTCAGCCATCTAATGAAGGGGAACAAAGTATTCTCCAGAAGGAATAGTGTTTGATTCTCACATGGAAGAGACCAACCACCTCTAGAGTGTGGTCAGCCCTTGCTGACTGTTGAAAAGAGAGAATTAATACCAGACTACACAAATATATTTCCTTCCCTTCTCCCCATTTTTGAAGTGCAGGAGAGGAAAGAGAAGGTATGTAGACAGTGTTGGTAATAAAGCTTACTTAACTCCGAGGACCTAAAACAGGATTTATGAATTATTTACACCCCACTTTGATTTAGGATGTTAACCAAATATAGCTGTCTTTGGTGTTCCGCACAGGAATTCATTCAATATTTGTTGCTTGAAGGCTGCATTATTTACTGACTGTCTTTAAGCATTTGTTGGATTTCTTTTCTTAATTTTTAATCAGGAAATGTTTTTGCCTGAGAGATATCTTCAGATTTAAGAAACTTTATAATCCCTTATTTTCCAAGCATAACAATGGAGCCTAAACTGTAAAATCTTGGTGCTGTCTCAGTTATGATAGGGGTGTTATGCAGCGTTAGTTGGAGTATAATAAAGTTTGCCAGGGAAGAGTTGAATTAATCCTGTCCTGTGGGAGACCTTTTCAAAAGTAAGTCTGGCCATATAGGCAAATTTTAAATAAATGTTTATAGTTGCAGGTCTCTGAACACAAGATTAATTTCTGTGCCTGCTTGATTCATGAGGGATCTAAAAAATATAAGCTTAAAGTATAGGAAATGTATAGGAAAACTGTCATAATTCACCTTGACAGAAGTGATGGGGAATTTGTATGGATAATTGAAGCCTTTGAGGGCATGGGCCATAGTTATTAAATCAAGCCTTTCTATGAATATAAGATTTCAAGAAGTTGAGTTTGCAAATCATAGCCTTTGTATTCAGGATGGCTGTGTGGCGGGAGGAGTTTATTATTTTTGTAAACGTGAATTTGGATCTGAGATGGCTTATCCATTCAACTGGAGTCATTTGTGTCCTTTCACTTGCTGTGCATTGAGCGTACATGTGAATTGTTTACTAGTATTTGGACAGAGATTTTTCCTTGACAGAATCATAGGGATTGAAAGGCACCCCTGGAAATATCTCAACCCACACCTGTGCTAAAGGAGATTCCCAAAAGCAAATCACACAGGAGAGTATCTGCTTGTATTGTCCTTTCTTGACAGTCGAATTAGTGTTTCTCTGCAACAATTAAACAATCCAAGCAGACACAATGTGATTTGTTTAATCTTTTTGGTGATAGGCTGAACCTTTGATAGAGAGCATATTGTTGGCATGAGCCTGCCTATAAGAAAAAAAGATGATTATTTTTCATGTAGAGAAAAGTTCTGGATAAAGGAGATGTTTGCAAAAGATTGCATGGGAGAATTGACTCATTCCTGTAAAGAATGTAAAGAAAGTACAAAATCTTGGCTGTGCAAGAACTTAGTCTCTGACACAGATGCTGATTCATATTTCTCAGATAAATTTGTTTTGCATCTTCATGTCCAATACAACTGCTTTAAGTTAAAGAAATTGGATTAGTTAGCCAGAGCTTAAGTTTCAGGATGTTTATTTTGTAGGTCAGATGTTAATATAGGAAGCTTGTTCTATCTGTGCTGTGTACTTCTATAGATGTTATAAATGCTATTTTTCCTTCTGAAGCATTCATATTACTATTGCAATATGTGATTCTTCTGCTTTCTCAGTTCCAAATCATACCAGGAATGTCAAATTTCTCAAATTTCTGTCCATAAACCAAATTTTTTTCAATGTAAAATGAATTATCCTGTACGTATTGATTTTGCAATTGATTATGACCGTTAATGTGGAAGGGATAAGGGAAAGTAACCAAGCCCATTACTCACAGAGGGCCAAAATCAGATGAAACTTAGCCAATAGAAAGTTGGATTTAAATCTGCTCACAGCACTGACTGTGATCTTTCAGTAGCAATTGATCCACCCACCTTGGAGGTGGTTGTTTCTTGTTACTAGCCTTTAAACATCTCTACTTAAGTATCTTCTACTGTCAGTTTAAGTGGAAACCTACATTTTAGAGACTAACATTGGAAATAGGGTTTCAGAAGTGTATTTCCTGATTAGTTTAAATGGCTTTCTATAGTCTGTGCTCACTGAGATTTTTCAGATTCCTTAACACCTGATTCTCTCTTTAATTTTTTTCTCTTCCCCCCTCTCCCCTTTGGGATGAAAATTCAGTCACCAACTGAATCATTACGTTGTGATTTCACTCATTTTAGTTCATTATGACTATTGTGAACAGTCTTCTGCTGCAGTACTTTGGAGCTCCAGTGGCTATATTGATTTATATCAGCTGCAAATCGGGTCCAGTGGCCTTGATCCAGCTATTGATAAAATTTAGAAGCTCAACTAATGCAAAGAAATTGATTTTTTTTTTAAATATACATTTCTATTTGAAGGGTGGTCCACAGAGTCATTCTTTGACTCTGAGTTGTAATCATATTCATGTTGTTGAAATGATATACTGTGCCCAGGGTTGCAATGCATCATGAAAATCTCATTGTGTTGGATACAAATAAAATCTGCAGTTGAATAGGACTCTTTATTTCACCGTTGTCTATCAAAATTTCTATTACTGGCTCAGTCATTCATTAGCAAAAATACAAAGCATGCATTTTGAGTTCTGTACAGGAACATCTATTATGCCAGCCTTGTGAGGAAGTACGGCCATTGTTTTAACTGAGCAGCTGTTTCTTTAAAGTTTCTTTTTTCCAATTCTTTTTGAAGTTGAAATAAACATCTTGGCTCATCCTCCAGTGGTCTGTCTGTGAAACTGGATGTTGAGCAACCCATAAAGGAGCAAAGTTCCACTCAGATCCAGCATTTGCACATTTTGTTTCTTAAACTCTGCTCCTTTTAAGCAAAATGAAAACATTTCTGTGTTATCTCCACATAGCAGAGAAAAATCTGTATAAAAGTCCCTCAGAAAACTGCAGCTTCCGTTTTTTGGGGGGGTAAAAATGTCCTCCTATCTGAGGCTGTTTCTTACAGACATTCTGCTCCTCTATAGACATATTTATATATACATTAAGGATTTCTCTGATATGACTGGAACCTGTTTCTAGACATACCTATTACTATTTGTGTAGAGCAGATTGTCTTGATCCATCACTGTTTGGGAAATTGAGACTTTTACCAACAAAAGTGGCTAGTGCCAAAATTCATAAAATAATAATAAAAATAATGTGGAAGCATTGCTCCTTAAACACACGAAGAAAGACCTCCAACGACAGTGAAAGCTGCAGAAGGAAAAGAAAGCATACTGCTTTGCTTTGGAATCTTGTGGAAGTGGGATATTCTTGCCTGTTTAAGCATTAGGAACTTTAACTAGTAACATAAGAAATCTGTGGTACAGTTATTTTGTTCAAGCAATTATTTTTAATATAGAGATTTTGTAGGATGGACAGTTAGTGATTGGGGTGAGGATTCCTACTTGTCAAAAGTCACAGGCTTTCAACCCAAGAATTTTGCTCCCGTGGCATATTTTGATGGCTTGAGTTCAGAATGTTTTATTTGTTTTAAATAAACAGTCTGGCCAATGATTAGAAAGAATGGAATGGAAATAGTAGAGATAGAAAAGGAATTCATGGAAAGGTAGGTTGAGAGGAAAATAAGTTAATTTGAATATATGCTTTGCAGAGTTTAGTCCTGGCTCTATTAGACATGACAATCCACAATTATGAGTAGAATGGCTTATCATGCTATATCCTGAGCTCCACTGGGAACTTTAAAGTTGCATTAAAATAAACATATCTGGATTCTAAATTAGTTATACCAGTCTATTTCATATATTTGACCCTCATGTCACAGAATACAACATGAGCACTGAATTTGTATGCTTACTAGCTCTTAGTAATGCTATCACTTGTTTGGATGCATACAGCTTGGTGAGTCTTATTGTTTGTTTTCGCTGTTCTGCATTGCTGTCACATAATTTTTTCCATCAGTAATAATAATAAATATGTTTACTTAAATGAAATCCAGGCAATGAATATGCTTTGCTTCAACCTACAGGAACCCTCAAATAAACACCTGTGAGAAATAATAAATCTGTTGATATTAATATATGTATTTGCCAACTACTCTTAAGCATTTACTGCAATATCACTTAAAAACAACGAGGAAACAAAAGTCCACAGTAATTCTTATGACTGTGACTATGCTACACATACAATGCACACCTTTTCCTAAATACCTTTCCATAAATAATGAACCAAAACTGAATTTAATGCAGCAAGTATAGATTTTTTACTTAATTATTATGTAACATAGACAGGATTTGCGGTCAGCCAAGCACTGTGCTCTCCTATTTTCTTGCTCTTGCAGCTAGAGAGAAACAATCTATTACACTTCATTAATCCTTTTAATATCTGTTGTCTGCATTATTTGCTCTTTACTTTGTGGTTACAATTAATATTTAACTTCCATTATGCAAAGTCCCCTTATCTGTATTAAATTCTATTTTTTAGGCTTCAAAATCAAAGTGCTGCTGGGACAGCATTTGGAAACCAATATCTTTTATGCTAATGTTGAGGCAAATACATGAATTGTAGTTTCTAGTTCCTTCATCTAAGTAATTGATAGAGATGGAGAACGAGAAGCCTCATTTTCTATCCTGTTTGCCTCTTTCATAAACCATTACCCGTTACAATTTGATTTCCAATTTCTGACCAATTTTCTACTCAGTTTGATTTTTTTTATTTTTTTTTTTAATGCTGCTTAATTCAGTTGGTACAATTGACTGCAGGCAGACTTTTTCCAATATGCTTGGTTGCAACTATCTGAAGTACAGTAGTTCTAAATCTTAATGCAGTTTTGTAGACACTTATTGATAAACTATTTGAGTTCAACCTTAACGTGTATTAATGATGCATGGAATGCTTAATTTTGACTTAAAGCATTGGAGTGGTGACTTACTATGAGGTGAACTCTCCAGTTGCACATTCAGTGCAAGCATCAGTTTTTGGAGGCACTGTGTCTAAGAGATCTCAGTTTGGGTATCAGAGCTCCTGAGCTCCACGCAGTGCCATTTTCTTTGCTGGATGTGTATCACTATGTGGTCTTGTGTTGTGCTGAAATGAGACAGTAAGACTTCTGAGAATTCTGAGCAGGGCTTATGTTGATTTGCATTAAATGTTTGGTGGAAACAGTGCTTTCAAATTTACAGAAGTTCTAGGGGAGGTGGAAGGGGAATCCGTGTCTTCTCTTTATCCCTTGTCACTTGGACCAGACTTTTCTCCTAGCAGTTGAAAGTTGATTTTTTTTTTTTCCCTTATGTGTGGGGAAAAAAAAAGGGTTTGAGTGGACATGGAATTACTGGATTGGACTGTAAAATTAGTTTGGCTTTAGCATGCAAAAATATGGAACAAATGTGGGGGTTATGGTAAAACTATTTGTAAAGAAATGTCCCAGGATGAGAAGCTGGGACAATTTAGAGAAAGAGGCCTGGTTCCAGTGAAGACAGCAGCAGTGTGAAATAGGAGAAAAATAAGAAAGGAGCATTTGGGAATAGCATTTAAATTTGGGAAAGCTGTCTGGGAGCAGGTAGAGACTTTTTTTGTGCAGTATAGCTGTGTAACTTAAGGAAGATGGTGATCTCAGTGCTGTCATCAAAGAGACAGTGATTGATAAAGAGGGAAGAAACACAGCAGTGAGCACACCAGCTACTGCTTGTGGAGTGCAGCCCAGGGCTGGGGCTGTCAGGAGTTCTGGGGCTGTCCCAAAATGGTCATTTTCCAGAGGAAACACAAATTAGTCTTTAAATCTAAAAAGTGGAGGAAACAGTTATTAAAAGTCAAACTTTGCAAAGTCAGCTCTAGTCTGCTGTCTTGAGTTTCTCTTTTGTCAGCAGAAGTTGTTGAGAGGCAGCTTGGCAGCCCACCTGTGCGTTTTCTTTATGTTATTAAATATCAACTCTGGGGCATGCTGAATGGAAGTCAGGAAATATGTTAAAAATGATAAAGGAAACCTTAAAGGATTGATTCCCAGAGGAGTCACACAGCGTGTTCTTGGAACAGGATCAGTTAACCCTGGGGGATATTGGGATCTCTTATGGCTGATCCAAGTATACTTGTGCTGCAGATTTTAAAGTAAGATTGATTAGATACTGCTGTAGTTAGTGGCATCCAGATAGAAATGCTCTCGTATTAGTAGAAAGCTGCTGTTCCAGTTGTAGTACTTAAAGTATGAGAGAATAAATTATGCTGAAATAATTTGCCTTCAGAATTATGTAAACATAACTTCATTTGTTTTATCAATTTAACTGTGCTGTCTTGGAAATCAACAAAACATGGCTTGTTGTCCAAACTGCCCATATTTCATTAATTGAATAAACCTGCAGCTGGTAAAAATCAGGGAATTATTCTATTCTTCTCATTGACTGTAATTCTTCTGGACAACATTCTGAACTCAGTCTATCCTGAATCAGGCATAAGAACAGCAGTTTCTTCTTAGTTCTAATGTGAAGTTTTGTTTTTCCTGGAGTTTTATTTCCATCTATCAGAATTTTTCTGAAGCGGTATTTGCATTGGCACTAGTTTAAGACAACAAGAACAAAAACAAAAATTGAGTATTAAAAATCAAGACACATAATTAAAAGGGGTTTGAATTATCCTGCATTTAATACATGTAGAGGGGAAGAGACATGGGAACTATGGAAGATAAATTTCATTTGTGGTGATCAATTGCAGCTGACTTACTACATGATTTACCTGGTGGTTTGGCTCAGTAAATTTTTTAGCAGGTGCTGCTTCTGGCATTTTCTCAAGTGTTCGGCACAGACTACTGTTGAGAGTGGGAAATAAATACCTGTAGAAGTACAAGCGCTTGTACAATACTTGCACGATATTTTTGTACAAGTATTACATTAAAACCTCAGTATGTATGAAAATGAAAATCAAAGCTGATCCTGCGTGCATTTCAAATTTGACAGCTTCAGTCTGGTAAACTGATTTCTTTAAGTGAAGATGTCTACAAGTAGTGCAACTTGCTGCCCTCTATCAGCTTTATGTGATGATGTTTGAGACTTACGTTACCAACCCAAGATTTCAAATTATCTAATCGCTTTCTAATGAACAGAAACACAAAGTTGTTACAAGAATATAAGTCAAAAGACATGAATTCTGAATTTACCAGAGGAAATTCATATCTATCTTCCCTGACTCTACAGCAGTGGAGCTACTGTATTTCTTTCCAGTGTAGGATCCCTAAGCAATTGTAGTTAGTGGCACAGACTGCTTACTGTTAGTATCATTTCAGTGGGTGAAAGTTTTGTTTCTTATTCTTATATACTCTCAAATTATGTGTAACTCTTTGCATTATAGGAGCACAAGTTGAAATCTGCCACAGCACAGAAAATTAAGACTGTGCTCTTCCCTGGGGCTAGGACAGTTCAGTGAAGTCAAGCTGGACGTGAGTTGTTTTTCTTTTTTCTTTTTTCCCTAAGAGTGAAAATTGCCTTTCTTCATGAAGTATCAGATAATACAGATTTCACAGTTTACACTTGTGTACTTCAGAAACGTGTATCTTAATCAGAGCTGTAGCTGTGGTTGGGAATGATTTGTCATGCCTAGGGAAAGAAAGGAGGCTGCTTGCAGTGCGTTCTGTTCTTCCACCTCCTTTGTGTAACGTGTCATTAGTCATTACCTTGGAACCAGGGGACAGTTTGAAGAATTTCTTCAGCCCTATGGTCAAACTGATAAACAAGATGGGCAGGTTTTATTCGATCATTTGCAGGGTGAGGATTTGAGCCTTCACACCCTGCCTTGCAAACCTCTTCCCTGCTGTTCTGACATGGAAATATAATCGCAGCTCTTGTCTCAGTGTGCATGGAGCATGGGTTTGTACTTGCAATACAAGCTAATTAGAATGCAAATTATGTCCTGCAGCCCAGTAGTGCAGTAGTGTCTCTGTCCACCTCCAAGTGAGCAAAGATTCTGACAAAAGTATAGTGGTTTTCAATCTAAGTTCTTCTCCCCTGTGTGCGTGTGGAAAACAAGGAGGCACTGGTTTTATTCTGGCCCCCTGTAAGCAGAGTTTGTCTCAGTAGTGCTTCTGTGCTTCTCTTTTAAATTAGTGTTTTAAGCAGAGCCGTAGAAACGTGCTAAGTTCTGAATGACTGGCTATTTAGAGTATAAGAGGACATGTTCTGACATGTCCATGGAGTACCTTTAATGGAAAGCTGTAAGAACAGTCCTCCCATACTGGGCTTTCTTACACAGGTAAGTATGCAGGAGATGTACCAAGAAAGCAGCAGAGCATACTGGGGGGTATTTAGATTATCTTGCAGTATTTCAGTCCCTACTGCTTAAAATCCCCTCATCAAGCCAACGCTTTAAATACTATGACTTGATAAAAAGATCAGAGTAAGCATATTGCAGCTCTTGGCCTTTCCCTACCACTCATGTCTCTGCCGTTCTGCTCAATCAACTTGTGTGTTTGCTGGCGTCCCACTGCTGTGCCAGCACTGAAGGTGGGCATTTTTCACAAGGCCAACCAGCTGCTCTTGAAGTGTGGTGTTGCATGCCCTACACTGCTTGTGCTCCCCTCACAGGCTGCAGAACTGTGTCAGGTGCCTTCACTGCTGTCAGATACCTTTGTTTGCAGAGTGCTCTGTGTAACTTTAGTCTGTCTGCATTCTGCTCCCTATGAAACCATCAACCACAGGCAAAAAGCACATATCTGTATCCGTAGATTCTTCTGCCTTTGATCATTGTAAAGTCAGAGAGGAGACTTTACTGAAAACATTGAGAAATCATCCTGAGGTTCCCCTTGCAGCCCTGCCTTAATTGACTCCTTCAGCTCAAAGCATCTTTCCTTCTTTCACCTTGCTGCGCAGGTGAATCTCTTATGCTGTATTATTTACTACCTTGAGTGGACACTGTGACTTAAAATGCTCTGAAACCTCAAAGCGGACTTCTCCTTGGATTAAAGAAAATAGGGATTCCTCTGCAGTTCTGAGCAACTAGTCTATAAGGCTGGAACAGACTTCAGTTAGGGTTGGTGAGGAATAATAGTACTGTTTTGTCATTGATACCAAAATTTCTGAAGGAATAAACAATGGGTGTTCAACTTCATAATCAAGTAAAATCCTCTTCCTCTCACCTTGATTATAACTCACTTCCACACCTTAACCTATCCTGGGAAGTCCCAGTAGGTTTATATAGATGAGGAAGGGTTTTTTATTCAGCTCCTGGCTTAGTCCATGGGAGTTACTGGGTGAAGTATTAGCGCTGGTGCTGGAATACACTGAGGTGGGAGACAATGCAAGTAGCTTGTGCATGTGCTAGCAGCATGTGGTTTTATAAAAGTATTATTTGATTAAGGCTTAAGCTCTGCAGTACAGACCAAAATCCTCTCCACTACTGGAGGAGATGCCTATATTTCCTACTGAGTACCAGATTAGTTTTAGGTAGATTTCACTTCTGATGTCACGAGGTTTATTTGGATGTCCTTGGAAGGCCTTTGCAGGAAATGTAAGGGGATTCCTGTTAGTCTTCATTTGTATCTAATTTCCAGACCATGAGAAGAATCTTTGGTACACTATTTGTTTACAACATGAAATAAGATGGAAATAGAGCTGAGAAAGAGAAAGTTAAGCTGATTCAATTTAGCTTATATTTAAACAAAAATATCCTTTACTTCTGAAGATCTTTCTTTCTTTGATAATAAACTGGAGAGTGTGCAGTTCTATTACTGATCACTGAAAATAGAGTGTGTTCATCTATGGGTCATGAGCTAATGTCTATGCATGTTTTTCTTGTAGTGCAAATGGCTTGTTCTTGATTTTTGGAATAAAGACATCCTAATTTACACTATGAGCTTCCAGAAGTTTCAAAGCACATAGGGTTGGTAGGATACAAATACTGATAGTCCAGTCATTTCCAAGATAGATGATTTTTAGCTCTCCTTTATTTTACAGAGTGGGAAATCTGCTCACTTAATTTTCAACAAGTGTGAGAATCTTTGGCTCTAGATGTGAACATTTGTACATGCCACTGAAAAGAGCAGTCTTACAGTTTACTGATTAAAACTTGTGCATGGGTTTTACTGCACTTTTGGTACTTTTTGTGGTGATGTATTTTCCAATCTACTATGGACTCAAAGAGTATGAAATTGAAAGCTCCGAGTTTCATGTGTTGATGTGTTCATATGATATTGCTAGCAAAGAATCTTTAGACACAGTAGGTAATGAACAACAAGTTTATGTTTAGAACCTGAAATAGTTTCCAAAACCAGTAAGTCTTGTTAAAGTTTGTCAGAAAAAGTGAAACCTTTTCAGTTAATTTCTTCAACCTCTACCTACTCAAACATTTTCCACGTATCATACTACATGTTTAAGCAGCTATAATGCATATAAACGAAAGGTGATTTTCCCAGGATAAGCATGCAGGCGCTTTTTTCTATAAATGTCCTTACATTTTTCCACATACTCTGTACAGGATTTTGGAATATAATTTGGTGTCCAGTTCTTGTTACTCTTCACTGAGTGACCAAAATGTGCTTGAAATTTGTAGGTACAGGGCATAATGCTATGTCCTTTACTGAGGGCTAAGTATGGTGTGTATGTTGTACTGAAGGACCTTCACATGAAAATCTTTTCCCTGAAGATTACTGCATCCTCATGGATTTGTCTTTTGCTTTATTGTAGTTACATTTCTTTAATTAAAATGTAATACTTCATTTAAAAATGAAAGCAACCATAATCAATGGAGCTACTGTGGCACTACTAAGGCAGCAGACCTGCTCGTGGTTACTGTTATACAGACTAATCTGTGTGCTTTGAGCATGGCTTTTTCTTACCTAAGAACCATATGGAAAGCAATATTGACCCCAGAGAAACTTTCAAAACGTGACAGGATTGGGTGTAACCAGTAACATGCAGGGTTTGACTTTCATCAGTTGTGTTGGTTTTGTAAGCAGCGCAAAATTGAATGCTTTAGTAATGGTCTGACATTACTACTTTCACAGTCTTTTGCAGGCTTGATTTTATTCAGAGTTAGCTTTTTAGTTGCACTACTACAACTGAGGGAAAGAGAGGAAATGCATAAAATGGTACTCAGGAGTGACTTCTCTGACCTACCATGCCTGTGAAGTGGAGCAGAGGAAAGGAACTTAAATCACATCAGCTGGGATGAGGAGAGTTTGGATGATGCTGAAATTGCCTGCTTTGCCTCACTGATAAGGAAATGCACATCACTTCTGAACTTATGATGCCCAACCCAGACACTAGTCTGTGTGAACAGTACTCTGAACAGCTGAGATCAGACCACTTCTTCAAAAATTATTTTGATGGCTTGACTTTGTTCCTTCCTCCTTCTTCCACCAGTACATTAGAACAGTTCTGCTGTTAGCTACTGCCTGTGTAGTGAGGTTGACAGAACCTGATTATGGGATTGTGTGGGAACCCTTAGGATGTAGCCTGGACCAGTGATTGAGCACCTGGTGAAGGGGTGTAGCCAAGCCCAGGAGCACAGGTGCAAGCAATTATCTGGTGTGACCAGAAAGGGTGGGCCCACTGTCCACCTCTCCCTAACCTCATTTAAGGGCTGACAGCCAGAATAGAAGCATCTTTATTTGGAGACTGCCTCCTTTGGGAGTTTCTAACAAATCCTGATCCTTAGCAAGGGGTAAGCTATTTCTTCTTTGTTACTAGGCTATGACCATTACCTTTCTTGAGTGACCCTAAAACTGATCAAAGGCGACAGTATCTGCTGCTGCCTATCTTCTCTGGAAGTTTCCTTATGCTCTCCTGTGCAAGGTCAGCTAACTTGCCGGAAACTGCTTTAGCAATCTGTGCTAAATCTCTGTGCCTGAAGACTTGTTCTATTTTCTGAATTGGTGGCTTTTCGATGAGATCACGTGCAGGCAGGAGGGTTTTCTTCAGAAAGGTGATACCTTGCAGTTTAGAAGCTGTGACTAAATGACTGCTGTTGTGGTAGGAATTGAGGCACCTACTGGTGGATTTTGACTCATAAAATGCATTGGATTTTAGTGAAGGTGGTGTAAGAACATTCATTCATCCCACAACAGTGAGCAGATGGCACTGGCTTGTTCCTCTTGGTTCTTATGATTTCTGCATGTGCTCTGTCACACAGGTCTATTTACCTTTGAGGGAAAGTGTTTGTTTTATTCAGTTTGTTTAACTTCATGAGAGGCCTTGACCTGTAGAGATGCCAAAGCATGGCACAGAGTATCACCAAAAGATGCCCTGGTCAGTTATTCTTCTCTCACACTGTTTTGTGCTGGTCTAACATCAACGTGTCAGTCTAGCAAGTCAGATTGGAAAACTGGCCTGCCTGAAGAATATTGTTAAAAGTCATCTTGTTCTGTAACCCAGCTTCCAAATGGTTGAGCAAAGTAATCTTGTGAGCAAAGTGACTTGGAGAGAGGGCAATACTACTTAGAGAAAGTGTAATAACATTTGGTTTTGCTTTATTTCTCTCATCCCTGAGAAATACACTAGTCACAGCACCTTATTCTGTCACTCTACAAATAAATTTCTTGTTAGCCCTAAACTAAATAATAATAAAATATCTATCTGAGCAACTTCAGTTTTAAGAAAATAGTTTTCTACTGATTAAAAAAAAAAAAAAGGTTTAAAAGGAAAAGTTCTTCCTGACGTTAGCTATATTTGTGGATGAGATTTTTGTTCTACGGGTTTCTCTAGGGCTCTTATGACATTAAGTTTCATGGGTGGGAATGTTGCATTAGAACTTCAACTTGTTCAGATTGAAGGGCCTTTTTTTTCCACCCCCTTCAAAGACACTTTTTGTCCATGAGAAATCTGTGGAAACTGTGAAAATCTGTGGGGAATTGTTTGTTTGCTGGAGGTATAGCTTAATCCTCCAATAAATGCTGAATGATATAAGTGACATTTAGATGCTTCCAGAGGAATAAGGAATTGATGTCAAGTAACATGGAGAAATTTTGTCATATAACGGGGGTCAATAATCAATGCAAAGAATGGGTTGGAGTAGATGGAACCTGGTTTCAGCCCCTCCCTTCTGCAGGCAGGGTTGCCAGCTACTAAATCAGGCACTAGATCGGGGTGCCTGGGGCCACATCCAACCTGTCCTGGAATGCCTCTGGGGACAGAGCATCTACAACCTCTCTGGGCAGCCTGTTCCAACACCTCACCACCTTCTCAGTGAAAATTTTCCCCCACAGTTTAATATACATCTCCCTTCTTTTAGTTTAAAATTGTTTCTCCTTTTCTGACACTATCTATCCACATAAAAAGTTGATTTCCTTCCCGTTTATAATATCTCTTTAAGTACTGGAAGGCTGCAATGAGGTCTTCCCAGAGCCTTCTCTTCTCCAGACCGAACAAGCCCAGCCCTCTCAGCCTGTCCTTTTAGGAGAGGTACTGTGTCCCTCCACTGGACTTGCTGCAAGAGCTTCGCATCTTTCTAGTTCTGGGAGCCCCAGACCTGGATATGTGCAAAATGCTATGGGAATGAGAAGTGCTTGTCAGCTTTGAATGTTATTCATCTACATATCTAATGATTGTGAAGTATCCTTTCAAAACCATGCTGTAGTTTTGCACCTCTTGGGTTTAATTAACCCCGGAGTAACTCTGACAACTTCATTAAAGGTGGGTAAGGGAGTTGTCTGAATCATTTACAGGAGCACAAGTGTGGCATTTTGAAAGCTACAATCAAAAAAAGAAACACCACCACTTGTGGCAAGAATCTTAAAGGAAAAAACTTGATTGATTTTCTGAAAAATGTTGAACAGACATTATGTATAGAGCTGCCTGTTAGTCCACCAATGACTGGGCTTCATTTCAACTTGTGTTTCTTCCAACCAAAGAACAAAATTGGTTCCACCTGGAATTGTCAAGTGGGTTGATAATTAAGTGCAGTCTTTTGATTTGTGTTTGATGGGGCTGTCCTGGTTTCAGCTACAATACAATTGATTTTCTTCATAGTGGCTTATATGATGCTATATTCTATCTTTAGAGGGAGGGTTTAGCAACTGCTTGGGGACTGGCTGAGCATTGGTCAGTGGATGGTAAACAACTGTTTTGTGAATGACTTGTTTTGTAAATTTATGTATGTAATTGCTATATATTATTAGTATGATTTATCTCTTCCTTTTCTGTCTTAGAAGTAGTTTTTATCTCAACTTATGGTTTCTACTTCTTTATCTGATCCTCTTCCCCTTCTCCACTGTGGTGGAGGGAGTAAACAAAAGGCATAGTGTTCAGCTGCTCACCAGGTGAAACTACTATAGGGGTGGTTAGTTTCCATGGCTTATTATTCAGGCAAGCACTCAAATGTAGATTAAAAAGGTTTTGAAAAAAGGCTATCTGGAAAAAGGCTTTTCTTGTGCATATGAAGTTTTTTTTTTTTTTTAACCCCAAACTGAGATCATCATCTCACAAGGGTTTTTATCTATCAGACTTGCCCAAGAGCCTAGCATTGTTACTGCATCTCAATACAGTCCTTACACCGACCCTTGAGAATGACTGTTGGGATCTGAAAAGACGTAGTAAGCAAAAACTGAGACAAAGGTGTGATGAATGCACCTCAATAACCCTCTTCAGGTGTGATTCAGAGAGCTCCATACAGTCACTTCAGTACTTAGTTTAAGACTGAATATGAGAGGAAAAAAAATCCACTAGGAAAAGAACATTTTACTCAGTCATACTAAGCAAATTTTAGTCAAGCACTAGCAAAACTAATCTGGCTTGACACCAGTAATAAATTGTGCAAATTCCTGTGACCTTCATCATTCTTATTTTGTATTAAATGTCATCTTGTTAGATGATGCATGAATGAACGGTACAATATGATAGATTGTGTGAATTATTGCCCACTAATAGATTTTGTTAAAACATGTCTCCTCTCTGGGTTGGTCCTTGAGAAATATGCCCAAGATTATTTCTTAGCAGGTCTTAAAAAGCAAAGGAATAGAAGACTTTCATAGGAGAGAAAGAAATAACTTCTGCTCATTCCTCGTTTTAAGACCTTTAAGACCTTTGCTTTCACCAATCTGTATGTGAATAGTTGGTGTGTTGGGTGCAAGTATCCACAGGCTTGGGCCTGACTTCAGAAAACTTTGGGAAAGTAAGACAGGAATTTTCTGGTGTATGTAAGGTTAAGCAGACTGGTGTTTAAACAGAACTTACATGTTTAAAAAGAGATTTCTATCTATGATCCTAGCAGACCAGTACTTTCCACTCAGTGGCAAAGCCATTCCCTGTGGAGATTGTAGGCCAGAGCAATATAAGTGATTAAGAGGATTTTTGTGATCATGAGTAATCCTTAACACTGTGTTAAAAACAAATGCACTAAAAGAGGTGTTTGTCTCTGAAATGATACTTAGCATTAAATGATATTTTATAAATAACTTTATTAGTGATATTTAGACTGACCTGATGATTTTGTCTATGAAATATTGTCCCCAAACACTTCCAGCAATCTGTTGGCATATCACAGTATTTCTAAGATTATTCCTTGTAGGATATTATTGAAGTGCATTTTTAATTATTTTTAATTAATTTTTAATATTTTCAGAGACTGTCAAATGCTGGGAACTCTAAATATTCTAGTATTAGCAGTTTTTTCTAAAAGCAATCAAAGGTCCTCCTATAAATAAGACTTCAAGATCAAAGGGAATTAAAGGAGCTCCGCGGTTTTATGGATACAGTCAGATTATATTTAAGATAACTAGCAGAACTCCACCAGGCTGCCAGTGCCTTTATATTTTTAATAGGTATGTGATAGTAGAGATGTTTCTTTATATTTTTTTTTCCTCTCTCCAGACTCTTTTCCATCTTTTCTTTTTCTATGACTTAAGTGACCAGATTGATCTAGGAGCTTCCAATGCTAGAGTGAAATCTTGGTTAGTAAAGCTACTATTTGTATTCATGTATTACATGGGACTTTGCCAAGCCTAAGTCAGGCCCAAAATCTACTTGCATTATAGGTAATAACGTCTTTCTTTTCTCTTTCCTGAGTAAAGCGCAAATCCTAGAACCAAAAATGTGCTTTTTAAAATTGTCTGTACTTGACACTAACAAGATTTATCAATACTGTAGCAGGTGTCCAGTGTTCTAAGGGTGACACACTTCAGCCTGGGAGCTGGGGTGCCAGTGAAAAGTGGTGGATTTACCTACCAGAGAGTTCAACAGATCTGAACTAATATTCAAGTTCACAGTGCATAACTTTCCTCTGGGACTGGGGAGTTCATTGCTTTTTCAGTTTCCAATGTCCATTACTCACTTGTGCTCCTTCACAAAGGAGATTACGTAGATTGTTATTTTGTTCCATCATATGAAGCATTGTTCAAGTCAGTGGGTGTCTAATTCTAGTAATCCTTCATAAAACAAGGAACATCTTGAAATCAAATAGGTGTTCACATGATATTGAAGTCTAATTCTAATTATGTAGGCAAGTAAGATTTTGGAAAACATGTCATGTTGATGTATGGCAAATAAACTGCATCCTGACATTTCTCCAAATTTAGGATTTCTTAGCAGTGGAAAGTCTAGCATGGCTTTAATTTAAGCACTGGAGATGTAAGGGATATATTAAAAAACCAATCAGCCCCAGACTTGATACGCTCTTTCATAATTAAAGGACATGAGGTCACATGAAGCTAATCATGGGTAAATTTCAAGCAAATGAAATGAAATATTTCTTCACAAGGCACTTCAGATTATGCTGGAGGTCAGAATCAAACAGTGTAGCTGCACTTCTTTTAAAAGGTGCCACCTAATTTTATGGTCATCGATAAAATTTTTAGCTTTACCTGCTAGATCAGGTTAGTCTGTGTTCATGCTTCGGGGCATTAGTATATCACCGAACTACTGTATTTTTTCCCTATGTAAAGCAATGTGCAATTAATAGGACACAACTACTATTTTGTGTCTTTAGCTGTTGTCCTAAAAACAAAAGCAAAAAAAAAAAAAAAAAAAAAAGAACAAAAGCAAAAAATGAAAAACAGGTGCTGGAAACAGTGTGTAGCTCTGATGGATAATTGGTTAAAAAAAAAAATCTGTATAAACTGCTTATCTATTTTTTTTTCTTGACTTTGCCAGAAGTTTGTATTTATTTTTAGCAATGGTTTGTGGTAAGAAGCCAGACAAGAAGAATTGCTTCCTGTAATGAGATAGAATGATGCATGTAAGAGGATGCAATTTGAATCTAATGAACTTCAATTTTTTTCAGATTTTTTTTTTATAAATAATATAAACACATACCTGCAGATATTTTAATTCAACAATTATGTCTGTTGAAGTGACAATTGTGTTTTACACCTGAATGGTCTCGTTTTCTGATTTCATAATATAATGGCATCTAAGTGTGTGTTTCTGTAGTTTAACAAAAAAGTTTAAACTAACTTTTTCTTCATCTAATTCTTGCCTTCACTTGGGTAAACTTCTGCTGGTTTAACCAAATAGCAATCCAGTATTCCTTGCTTGCATAAATAATGTTTAAAGGCCTTTTCTCATCTTAAGAAAACATGAAATCTTGAATTGTTTCAAAACTGATGTCTCTGTAACAATCAGCTTTACATCATGTTTTTAACCCTTTATGTGTGACCCCATTGTGTCCATAAGGCTATTGCATATAGGCATCAAAGATATTTTATGTCATCAGGGCATTCCAGTAATGCAGTTGAAGTTCAGTAGTTGATTAGATCTGATTTGGAACTGGATGAAGGAATAATAACTAGACTATTACGCCTGGAAGACATATTCTTCTGAAATCTTGTTTGGGTCGCTAAAATTGATGTTGCACATTTCTGTCAGGATAAGGTTGCACAAGTTCCTTGGAGGAGAAATGCCACGGCAAAACAGGGTCCCTTTCAATCTGTGAAACAGGAGACAGGAGCCCATTGTAGTAAATGTGTGGGTAATCATGGTGGGGAGAATTATTGGAAATTTGTCCTGATATCTATAACCAACTGGTTAGCTGTCAGTAGTGGTCAGCTGTGGTAGTTGTCAGTAGTGAATGGAGTGGTGAATACTGGTGAAACTGAATTTATAGTGATGAAAAGGATGCAGCAAAATCTGAGGCAACTTTGCTTTATGTTTGTGGTTTTCAGTGTTAAGGTACTTAAATCATGATTAACCAAATTAATGTAGTTCTGACAGTGCCCAATGGTGAGTTTTCTGAGTTCAGCAGCTCCAGTGGGGTCTCGGCTAACTCCACCAGCGTCCTTCCATTAAGCTGATCCTTTCTTTACTTGGTCTTTACTTGCCATCTACATATCAATGCATTCAGCTGCCTACTTTGAGTGAGGATCCTTCTTAGCGTAGTTGGGCATTAGGTTTGTTCCTGTGATACAAGCAATAATTACCCTTGAAAAGGAGGAAAAGGAAATTAGAGAGGAAAGGAAGAACTTAAGATAAAGAAAAAATAAGTTGAAAATGAAAAATTTGAAAAGGGTGGGGAGAGTTGGTTTGTTTCATTACTTCATTTTCAATCTGTGGGAGTGTTGGGTTTGTATGAGAAATGCAATCCCCAGGTTCTAGAGTGAGGGTGACCTGGTTTGGACCTGTCATTGAAACGCATGAAGGGAAATGTAATATTGAGAATCACTTGTGTAATTCTGTAGTGAGGTGGGAAATCAGGAAGAGAGGGTCTTGACAGCATGAAAGATCCTGGTATTTTTTTCTTTGCAGGTGTATTTATTTGATCATGCCAGAGCTTTGAGACCAAATAGCCTGCAAATTGCTTTTTCATTTCAGATGTTTCCATTGCTGGAAAACAAATAGCTTTATTTTACAGCTTTTAAATGATTCTCCTACGCATTTCTCTCTGTTATCTTGTTTCACTTCCTTGCTCCAGCATTTTCACTGTTGCTGCCACTCATCTACATTTCTTTCCTCTTTGATATTTATGAGCTCAGCTTCAGTAGAAGAGTTCACAGAAAACATTCCCTCCTTCTCTGTGCAAGACAAGTCATGTAAAAACGGTTCACTCAAAGGGAACGAAGGTGATCAAAAGTAAAATCTCCTTTGTAAATCAGGCCCCCAGGCCAAATTCAGCTGTGGTATAAGGAGCGTTACCTAGTCATTTCCCAATAGGATATATGTGCCTGGAATTGACCTACCTTCTTTTTGAGATATAAGATGTCTAAACTTAAACTCTTCCCAGGAGGAGCAGAGTCCTGTGGGAATATTGTGCATGAGGAAGGATATAATAGACTATGGCAGAGTCAGGGATTCTGATGTCTGAGGGGTTTTGACACCTGTACTCAGTGCTGGCTCTTCTCTGAACTCTCATACTCTTGAAATCAAGTTCTTCCATCCTTGTGCCCCTGTGTTTCTGTTCCCATGTGTATTCTAGTTTAGTTAAATAATGAACGCTTGCAAAAAGTTTTGTGAGTGCTGCTATCATTTTTTTCTATCTTAAGTACAACTTATAGTTATGTTGTTACTATCATTATTTTTGTTATTAGTGTGCTTAGGAGACTATCAGTGTCCGTGTTTCTTGTATATGTAGAGGTTTACTTCAGTTTCTTTCTGATGTTCTTTCTTAATGAGTATGGGACTACTTTCCAGTTCCTAGTGAAGAGAAGCTAAATAGATCCAAGATGTATGTGGAGGCATTCATTTGAAGACTGAAATTAGAAGAAAAATACATATTTTTACAAAGTACATATGTATATTTTTCTGGTATCTGTCAGAAACCAGAGTAGAACAACCTTTACTAGTTTTATCTTCATCTGATGTTATTCAAATTAACTTTCACAGTGAACAGACAGAGCTCCTTGAAGGTATGTGACAGAAATTCCTGTCTGTAGGTAGTAAGGTCACTTTCACTGACCATTTTCCCTTAGCTCTGGATTGTAGGTATCTGAAGAACAAAGCAAAACTTGCAGCATTTTCTGGCAATACTGAAATTCTTCTTGAGCTTTCTGAAAGTTGAATTACCTTGAATATTGTGGATAATGAATTTCTGAGTCTGTATATCTGCATGTGATGTGTGGGACAAGTAAGGAATCTCAGAATATTTCCTTGATGCAGAAGATTTTTTTTTATTCTTCCACTGCTGGAGGCGAGTGGTTCTATTATGAGACATCAAAATAAATAGTTTAAACAATCTCTTGCAGCTTTAAACATCTATGAATCAAAGTCTATTTGCTCTCTTCATTGTTATTTTCCTACATTTCAATTAACAAAATCTCTGAACAAGAGCCTGGGAGTAAAGGATTGTAATACGGTAGATAAACTGGAAAAGTTGAAAGAGAAGGGCTTGAGAGGGAGAAAAAAGGGAATGCCTCCATCTCTTAGGTTGTCAATGCCTTTTCTCTAGCTTGTTCAGATGTTCTTGCTGAGATCTCTAGTTTCATCTCAAAGTGCAAATTTTCTCACATTTTGCTTGCTAAAATAATTTTATGTATTTCTGAAGCTTGAAAGGAGTGGGAAAACCTGGCTTCTTAGAGAAAGAGGATTGTTATGACCAAACTGGATGGCTGTCAGTTTCCTTGGCCCCTTTAATAACTTTGAAATGTGTTGACTGATTTCATTGTAAATGCAGCAGGTGTCTATAGACAGTGAGTTCCTACAGAATTGGTGAAAGTCGGGTGCTAGGTAGATGAGGGAAATCTACTGAGAGAATGGTGAAGAAAAGTGAGCTCCTAGTGATTTTTACTTAGTTTGTCCAGTGGGAATGGTCAATTCATGGTCAAAATATAAACCTCGAGCTTAGCCACAGCAAATTGCATTTATTTCTCAGCTAAGGATGTGAAATGGAGCTAAAGATACTGGGAGTGTGGTCCCCACAGATGTTTCTAGAACCTGGGCGATTGTCAGGTAGTGTTTAATGATAGAAGTGTGGCAAGGATATTGTAGTGTACAAAAGAACGAGAGAATGGCAGGTGAGTAGATTTGGAGTACAAAAGCTTAGGAAAAATGAACTTCCTTGGGAGGATTCTGATGAATTATACTTTTGCTATATCATTGTTTCTTAATTATTGTTTTCACCCGAGGTCATGAAGTTACATTGTTTTTGGTCAATGTGAATCGCGTTGCTTTTATTTTCATGTTATGTTAAGGTAATTAAAGATATTAAAATAATAAAAACAGGGAAAACTGAAGAAGTAAACATCTGGGGATTGGTTATATAATTTACGAATATGTATTTTTATGGCCATCTGACACCTTTTAAAATGTTTTGTGATTTTCATTATATTACAGTAGGGCATACATATTTCCACTGTAAACTCCCTTAGTTTGCAGCCTCTGTGCATTGCTTCTTCAGATTTCTGAAATAATATTTTAAGCTGATGTGACCACCATTTCCAGGGCTGGAATAATTAGAGGCTGCTTTTGAAATGCTATGGTGTTTTCAAATCTGCTAGAGATGTGCTGAAAATGAAAACAATAGATGCCAATGCTGTTCTTTTAATGCATTTTAAAGAGCTATAATTTCAGACTGATATTGTATATCTGGGAAAGAAAAAAAAATGTAGCTCCAGATTTCAGTAATATCTGCAACAATGACAGGATAATTGTTATTACAGCTTAGGCAGTGTTCAATCTATCCTTCAGAAAAATTTCATAAGGAACAGCCCTTTCTGAAGTTGTCTGTGCTCAACTTATTTCTGTAGTATGCATTTGTTTAATTTGTTTTTCCCAATGATATTTCTCTGTCTGTGCAGCCATTTCATTATTAGGTTTTGTATCTTATATCTTCTTCCTTTGGTCTTGCCTCAGCTTTGTCCCTTTGCTTTTTTTTTTTTTTTAAACTGCTCCCATATCATAAGGATTGGATCTCTGCATGTCTGCTACTGCAAATCAAGTTTTAAAAAATACTTCAAACTCACCCAAGTAAAGCAAGAAAATAAGCTGAAAGTGGTTGTGTTTCTCTGGCTTGAACATCTTTTATTATGGCAAAAATTCTATGATTTTTTTTTGTTAAGATTTCTGAAGCACAGGATAGATGTTATCAAACATAAGAATGAGTTCATAAGCTTGGAAGCTGTCTGCTTGCAGACTTTGAGATGTGATTCTGGCTGCATATAGCTTCAAGTAAGTAAGTATGTAACTGAGTGGATAGCTTCTGTGGAGGTTTCTTTATGTACCTTTATTTTTTTATTTTATTTTTTTTAATAAAATAGTTAAAATCTGCTGAAAATAAACGTCAGAAAATTAAAGCTTCCTCATGAGAGGAAACTGATTTAGAATTGTTTGAGTAGGAAGGGACCCTTAAAGGCTATGTGGTGGTCCAATACTCTGCAGTAAACAGGAACAGCCTCATCAGGTGCTCAGACCTTGAGAGTCTCCAAGGATGAGACGCTAACCACCTCTCTGGGCAACCTGTGCCAGTGTTCCACCACCCTTATTGTAAAAAAAAAAAACAACAAACTTGTTATATCCAATCTAAATCTTCCTCTTCAAGTTTGAAATCATTTCCCCTTGTTCTATCAGAACAAACCCTGCTAAAGTCTGTTCTTTCTTACAGCCCCTCTTTAGATACCAAAAGGCTGCTCCTGGAGCCTTCTCTTCTCCAGGCTGAATGGCTCCAGCTTTCTCATTCTGTGTTTGTAGGGAAAGTTTTCCACCACTCGGGTATTTTTTGTGGCCCTTCCATGGATGTATTCCAACAGGTCCAAGTCTCTCTTGTACTGAGGACTTCATATCTGTATGCAGTATTCCAAATAAAGTCGCACCAGTGTGGAGTGGCAGGATCACCTTCTTTGACCTGCTCTTTTTTTCTCAAGCTGTGTGCATTGATGTAGAGACACTTCATCTGGGCAGCTGGCCTTGTTGCCACCCTGGAGGGTAACTCCTTTGTTTATTTGAAGTATTTCCCCTGGGTTTCCCTGTTGCCTTCTCCTGTTGCCTCAGTGGTAACCTGTTGCTAGCATGTAGTACTGGTATCAATTAAATCAGTCTCAGATTTTCATCAAGAAATCAATAACCAGTTTTTTAATAATCTATTGTGTGCTAACAAAAAGCCTCAACAGCCTGTTAGCACCCGTAGGCATTTGTACTTAATGGGAACTTACACTTTTAGAAGACTTTCTTGGAAAAAACTTTGTCTACATTATTCCTGAAAGGCATGCAATGAAGCCTCCTAATTGACAGGCTGCATGCATTTGATTTTTTGCATACTCAGCCCAACTCTGCCCATGGAAGGTGAATTCAGAAGTGTGTGCTAATGAATCGAACACACATTCAGCTCTTATAAAAATTTGCATAGTGGTAATGTTGGAATAAGTGATAAATTTCAAGTGAGATTCAATGAGACTGAATCAGCCTTTCTGAGACTTATTTATCTTTCTTTTTCTCTTTGGAAATTATCCTAAGGCAAACTGTTCATTCTTTTTTATTACATCTGTTTGGATTTAATGCCAGAATCAGCAGGCTGTATCAGACCCAAGCTCCATTCTAGCCAATATCTTGTCTTCAGCATTGACTGGTGGCTTACACTTTCAGAATAATGTGAAAGAAACATGTATGACGTAGATCATAACAACCAAATGACCATCAAATCATTTTCTCCTTGATTTATGGTAGAGATCACGGTAATCAAGTTACAGGTCACTGTGGTTAATATTGTCACTCTGTAATTATATATTTGATTATGTTCTTATATATGTCTTCTGTAAATACAGGAGTTATAGAAACGTCTATAGAAAGGTAGGGATGTAGATCTTGGATTCTCAGTTTCTTGTATATGCTCCTTTTCTTCTTGATAGAGAAATATGGGCTCTTGTAGAACACTTTTTTTATTATTATTTTAAGGTAGGCATCCAAAATATGTCTGATATTTAAGAAAGAAATTCACTGAGTTGTTATCCTGTGTCTCATTCTTTTTACTGATTGCAAAGGGACACTGGAAAACTAGCTCTAAGGTAGTCATCTGCAGTTATGAAGTTAGCCTGACTTACTTTCTTGTCAGCCTGACATTCTAAAGATGAATTGTGCTGTTTCTTCCCAATCTGAAATACACTTTTATCAGAAATAGGGTAATCAGCAGGACTGAGGAGGGTGATACTTCCTCTGAACATGGCACTCGTGAATCCTCAGAGACCAGGGGAGACCTTATAACTCTCTACAGTGACCTGAAAGCTTGGAAAGCAAATGATATCCTGGGCTCCATCAGAAGAGGAGTCCCCAGCAGGGGCAGGGAAGTGATTGTCCCCCTCTACTCTGCTCTCATGAGGCCCCATCTGGAATATTGTGTCCAGGTCTGGAGTGCCTAGTGCAAGAAAGGCAGGGAGCTGTTGGAGAGGGTCCAGAGGAGAACCAAAAAGATGATCAGGGGACTGGAGCACCTCCCCTATGAAGACAGGCTGAGGGAACTGGACTTGTTCAGCCTGGAGAAAAGAAGGCTGCAGGATGATCTAATTGCAGTCTTTCAGTACCTAAAGGGAGCCTACAAACGGGAGGGGAATCAACTCTTTGAAAGGGTAGATAATAGCAGGACAAGGGAAAATGGTTTTAAGTTGAGGGAGGGGAAGATTTAGGTTGAGGCTTCAAGAGTTGCTAGAAGCACCATTAGAGCTCTCCAGGTATCAGGACAATAGTTAGATACTATTGAGACAGTTGTATTGAAGTGAAGAGAAGGGTCCAGCTAATAACAACCATAAATGTGCAGCTATACTCCTGTTAGTTGTTTCAGTATATGCAGAGTTTGACCTGACAAGCTAAGCTAAAAGAGATATGGGAAGCCGAATACAAGCCATGAAAGATCATGAAAGCGTGTTGAGGAAAATCTATACTTAACTATCAGGGAGGAGGAGGGATGTTTGCAGGCAACGGAAAAATAACTGCTAAATGGTGTTTGGAGGCAGGGACCGAGGAACAGGACTCAACTATGGCAAAAATGCATATCTGGGTGGAAAGATAACCCTGGTTTTGGATCACAAGTCAGATAGCTGTCTCCTTTATGCAATATATACAATTCAGACTTTCATTCTCTTCTTTGGGGAGAAATTCTTCAACGGCAAGTTACCAGACTGCAAATGATTTCTAGGTCTCAAGGAGTTACGCTTCCACTTGCTTAGAATTAGATCTCTTGTTTCTCCAATTTCAAAGTTTGGATATGTCTTTAAAGAAGGTATTTATGCGATTGTTTCAGTGCCTTTCTGTGCTAAATTACCAACTTCACCAAAATCCACATCCTGGAAACATACAAATAGAATCTACTCTGCCCTGCATGATGTTTAAACATTCATTTCAAATATTTTTGGGATTTATTTTCCTTGCATATGACAGTGCTGTCCATGTGCAGCTTTTGTACAGTGAACAGATACTGCAGGCATTGTACAGAGAAAAAAATTGCTGCATACTTTATAATGCTTCATTTCTACCTGTATACAAAGAATCCAACTACAGGAAGCAACATTTTGGTATCATTTTTTAGAAGGAGATGTCCAAAGAAGAAAATCATTTATCTTTTCAATCTTTCTCTCGCTCTTTCTCTCTCTCTCTCATTTGTTTTCCATTTTGGTTTAGTTTTCCATTCATCATGTGCCACTGGTGCATATTGTATTAGGGTATTAGATCAAACTGTCAAAAAGGTGACAGGTTTTTTTTTTTTCCTAAGCATATGCATTTTTGGAAGAGTAATTAATTCAGCCAACTGGAAGTAAGTAATTAGTGTCTTTTTTCTTGTGCTTGATACAGGTTTTCATATGAAATATTTTTAGAAGGTTGAAGATTTAACATCTAAAAAGCCCTTACTTTCAGATAATTTGGTCACAGAAGAATATTAAAAAATGATCTAAGAAAATATATTAACTCACTGGATGCTGAACATGATTTTAGAGTGAGAAATAGTTAAATGCTTATTGACCTTAAATAAGAGCCTGCAGAGCACCGGTGTCTGTCTGGATACTGTCTGCAAAAGTGCTTTGAATACTCAAGATTTTGCATTTCGTAATTGCAGCCATCCTTTGTTACTATGTGTGGGATTTGTATGTTCCATTCCTGAAGTGCTATGTGTCTTAAGTGATATGTGTCTCATTTTAGATAAGGTACATGAAAACAGTTGTTATACTCTCATATCCTTAGCTGAAGTTTGCTTAATGTTTCAAGTTTTTCCAATAGGACATGTGAACGTTATATGATAATGACACACAGAGATCGTATTGCTTAGATCTTTTATATGTTCAGAAAATCCAATATGAAAAATACTGCAAGACTGTTTTCTGAAATGATGCAACTTGCTCATTTGATGATGGTTTTCCTGGAGCAATTGTTTGCAGAAAGTAGTTGTCAAAACTGAATAATATGTATATTTGCAGAAGCAGAACTTACCTAAACAATGACCTCAAAGCTGTGAAAATTATTTTCCATTTCATGGCTGAGCTTTGCAAATGTGTTGTGTTCTATCATAGATCTGATTGCCAACTGAAGAACTTGAAAACAACAGAACAACCGGTGCTTTAGATCTGTTATGAGGAAAATCCAACTTCTGATCCTGGAAGGCAGGTAAGTGCAATTTGGAATCATTGGACTTTTCTAATTTTTCAAATTTTATTTTTTTAAATAAGCCTGTGGAATAATGTAAAGCTGAAGTGGTTTGCAAACTTTAAGCACGTGTTTGTCAGCTCTTTACTGTTCCTCTCCAATTGAATCAAAGTAAAAATTCAGATTGTGACTGAGGAGCAGTGAGAGAATAGAATAAAAAGCAGAATGTTCATGCTCTGAAAGTGGTGGAAATATGAACACAAGGAGTTGATGCTGACAGGACAACATACAAATATATCAAGTACAGTTATACAGCATGAACTGAACCTGCACTGATCTTAAGAATGTATGTGAAAGTCAGAAACTGCATAAAGCCATTGGCCTGTCTGAAATGAGGGCTAAATATATGACAGAGGATGATGGCTGGCAGGAGGATGACAAGTGCGCTGCAGAAGGGCCTGATTAGCTGTGTTTAGGAAAGGATCTGAGGTTTGGGTTCAGGCTGCTGGATCACTTAACTCCTGCTGTGGTGTGTTTGCCAATACCTGTGCAATCTTGAGCTTCCCATCTAGAGGCTTGTTCCAGCTGTGCACAAATCTGTACTTTTGAGAGAATGTGATCCCTGGGTTGGTATTACAATGGAAACATTAGGAAGAGTCCTTGAGTCATTGAATGACTTCTTAGCCTGGAGTGCTTATAATGGGGAAGGTTACCAGGACTGTCTGGAGCATCCATAGTACAGCTAGTTCAAGTAATGCAGTAGAGCATATAGATCCTTTTATTTATCCATAAATATTTCCTTCTGGGGAATATACCTTCCATTCTGACCTACTACTTTGTTTAGGCCTTTAACTTATCGCTTATACTTGAATTTGCACTTCAACTTCAATTTATATATGCTGGCTACGAGAAGGCAATGCAGCAGTATATGTTTGTGTTACTCAGTTCTTCTCACCAGCCAGCAAAACAGTACATCATCTCTAGGAGGAGAAACCCAAATAACTTTGAATTCTCTTGGTAGTGTTGGTTAATGTGGCTGTACAGAGCCCCGTGGTCACATTGTCAGTTTTTCTACCACTCTCTGCAACTGAGTTGTGGTTTCAGTGTATCCAGTAACAATGGAAAAATAAGTCCTGAGTTCTGTTTCATGGTCTTTTTACCAGACAAATCAGGCAGACATGCCTGTGGTCAATGTGAATGAGTGAATTTCACCTTTTATGCTGTCTGGTTTAACCTGCAATGTGGCTGTTTTTATACAGTAAAGGGGAGAAATAAATTTCAAGAAGGTGAAGAAGAGTCGTCATGTTACTGGGGTGGGGAGCTTGTAGATCAAAGAAGATCTGTGACTTCATTTGACATGACTGGAAGATACTTTATTTTAAATAGCACAGCCAAGGCAGCAAAATAAGGCAAGGCTATAACAGATGTTTTCTTTTATTTTTAGCTCTTCCATTACTTCTAGCCTAGTGATATGTTCCATATCATATGATAATAGTCCCAAAGCTCAAAGGCTTTCTGCTTCCTTCACAATACTTATTGAAAGGAAGGAAATTTGTATTTGGTGTTAATCTGTAACCTGCTGGAAGGATTTAAAATACACGTTTTCCCTCATCAAATGTTAAATAAAATCCTTGCCTTATTCTTTGTCTGAACAGGGGATAGAAGTTACATAAAGCTTTTAATGGACCAGCTTTACCCTGACCACAGACAAATAGAGAGTGAAACAACTATGGGGATCATCCTGGGGGAGGTCACAGCATGTGTAGGTGGGGAAGCCAGGGGATCAGGCCTAGCCAGCATGGATTCACGAAAGGCAGGTCCTGCTTGACCAACCTGATCTCCTTCTGTGATTGAGTGACCCACCTTGATGGTTGAGGGAAAGGCTGTTGACATGATCTACCTAGACTTAAGCAAAGTCTTTGATTCTGTCTTTTGCAGTACTCTCCAGGGCAAGCTGGTGGCCTGTTGTTTGGACAGGTACACTCTTTGCTGGGTAAACAACTGGCTGGAGGGCTGGACCTAGAGAGTGGTGGTGAATGTAGTTAAATCCAGCTGGTGACCGCTCATGAGTGGTGTTCCCCAGGGGTTGATATTGGGGCCTGTCCTGTTCGATATCTTTGTTGATTATCTGGATGAGGACATTGAGTGCACCCTTAGTAAGTTTGCAAATGACACCAACTTTACAGGAAGTGTTGTCTGCCTGGGAGTAGCAGGGCCCTACAGGGTGATATGGACAAGCTGGAGAGTTGGGCTAAGGCCAGTGGGATGAGTTTCAACAAGACCAAGTGCTGGGTCCTGCATTTTGGCCACAGCAACCCCAGGCAATATTACAGGCTTGGGGCAGAGTGACTGGAAGACTGCAGTGAGTAAATGGACCTGGGGAATTGGCCAATGTTTGGCTGTACATGAGCCAGCAGTGTGTCCAGGTGACCAAGAAGGCCAGTGGCATCCTGGCTTGCGCCAGAAATAGTGCTGCCAGCAGGAACAGGGAAGGCTGCCCAGGGGGGTGGTGAAGTCACCAACCCTGGAGGTGTTCAAGAATTGCTTAAGTGTTGTTTCGAGGGACATAGTTTAGTGGGAAATTTTGGTTATAGGTGGACGGTTGGACTTGGATAGTCTTAGAGGTCTTTTCCTTGGTGATTCTATGATTTTCTGAAACTATGGACTTCCACTGCTCACTGTGTGAGCATGTAGCATGAGCTCAGGAAATCTTGAACTCTGTTTTACCAGCCTTGGAAATGTACAAATCCATCTGTACAAATCAAACTGATCTTAGTAGAGGTCTGAGAAAAACTGTTCAAAGAAGAAAACGTCAAATATAGCGATGGTGTTTGTTTGTCTGCTTTACAAAGGAGTGAAGTGAGTGTAACACTTAGGACTTCAAAGGGCTAATCTCCTGTTTGTCTACTTTCCAAGAAATGGATGAGCTGTAAAGCTTCCTGTAAAACAAGGAACCCAAGACTGCATCCAGTGTTTTGTTTCCTCTGTTTTATACCAGTGTGAACTGTTGTACATCAGTGGTTTTGAAACGTTGACCTTTCCATGTTACTTTAAGGGTTATTGGCCTCTTTTCACTGTATAAGGAGGCATATTGTAGATAAAAAACGAAGCATAGGTGTATGCACGTGTATGTGTATCTGCATGCATGTGTATCAGTTAAGCATAATATGTGGTAATACATCTGCAATATTCTTCCCATATTCTTTATCTGGCCTTGTCTTGACTGCCACAAATGTAACACTTAGCTTGCTGCCTCTGATTCTCAAAACTTCTGCCTAGTTGTTCTAAGTCTCTCTGTGTTAGAACTTCCTGTAATTCAAGCTAAGCACTGCAGAATTGCATGGTAATTTGTAGCAGAGGAGAAGTCAAGCTCTTCAGCGACCTTTTCACTAGAAATCTCTCATGAAAGCAACTGTAAGCAAGTTTGGATTTATCTTTTCATAACCTTTGCAATTCAGTGTGCGTCCTTCTAATGAGCTCTTCAGTAACTTAGTCCCTCAGTTCTTCTAGAAGTGGTTACTCTTAACATGTGATTGGGTGGACCTGAAATTCATTTGGCACAATTGGCTCTCTGGGCTGCAAATGCACACTGCTGTCTAATGCTCAGTTTCTTATCCACCAATGTCCCCAACTCTTCCTTGGGCTGCTTTCAATCCTGGCATTGCCCAGCCTGTATTCATGTTAGGAATGGCTCCAATCCAGATGCAGGACCTTGTATTTGGCTTTGAATTTTATTAGCTACTCAAAAACTTTACCAAATCATAAAGCAGTATTAGAAAAAAAAAAAAAAAAAAAAGACTCTTAGTGTAGTTTTGTGTAGTTCTAGTTGCTCCTTCTATATTCTTTGCAGTTTTTTTTTACCTTAATAATTTCTGACGTGGAAAGGTACAGGGAAGTGTAGCCTTTCAGAGGAATAGCTTCCAACCTTGTTAGACCTATAAACCACTAAAGCTTTCTCATGTGTTCTTGTTCTTAATTGCTGGAAAGATATCAGATTCCCTGTGTGCTCATTTGGACCCGTGCTTGTCTTTTGCGTGTCTCCTGATCTCACATAAAGAATTTTAAGGTTACTTCTTTCCACTTTTCACATTTTTTTTCTTCTCTTTTTTAAGTTAGTCTGCGTAAATCCATTAATCAACTAACTCCAAGCTCTTCTGGGCTCTTACATGTGGGAAGGTTTTCTTTTGATGACAGTTTGAGGTAATATGAATCCATGGGTCGCTTACCAGCTATAGCAGCCAATTAATTACTGGCAAAAATTATTACTGAAGCAATAGTTCAGCTATTGAACTAAAGCTGTTAATCTAATTTATTCCATTTAAGAGAAGGCACAGATTTCTTCCTCCATTATCTCCCACGGACCAGAGCTCTCACCTGTGACTAGAAAAATGGCATGGTGAAGGAATAGATAGGAAGTTTTACTTTTTTATAGTTCACTGGCCCCTCTGGAGAAAGAGGGGGACCTATGTTTTGTGGGATGAGGTAACCTGAGTGTGTTCAGCCACTGAAGACATGCAAGACTCATTGCTTCATGATGTAGAATATCTGTCACTGTAACTAGAGAGTGCCCTGGCATCTCAGACAGTAATGAATGGAAAACATAAAGAAAGTAAAAATAAAACAGGACTTTTTTTTTCCTAGGTGAAGAACTGATTTCAAGCTCTTGTATTATGTGAGTAGGTGCTTTCTTGCAGATATGGGCAGGGGTTCTTCATTCAAAATTCAATATTTCTTGATTTGTTGTCTCATTTCTCTGTAAATCCAACACTTCTCTCAACTGCTTTCCATCAAAAGAAATTAGGTGTTAGACTAAAATAGCAAATTGTCTTTTCTCTCCTGATCTTCAGGACATTTTGCAAATTCAAGTGGTTTGAATAGCTCATGTAAACGTGGTAATATCTTTCAGTTGGAGTGAAACAGTCAGTAGGATTAAGCTAGATATTCAGAATAGTTCATGCAATGTAAACAGCTCTATCATCATCACCCCCTTTCTCTGGAATTTGGCCAGATTTCCTGCAGTGCTGTCTAATCACATCTACTCTTTTAATTAACATTAGATACAGTGCTTAGGCAAACTAGAATTAAATTCCAAGTTACATGACTTTTTCTTTCTTGACTCAGGACTGCAATTTAACAACTCTCTCTGGGCAGAAATATTTATACCTGTGAAATTATATCCATAGACTAGCTGTAAAGATATATAGAAATATGCTTTTTAACTCTGTGGGTTTCTTAAGATATTATATGAGCTGAAAACTAGGTATAGAGACTGCTAAGTAAAAAATAGTAATTTAAAAAAAAATGGCGTGAAACCAACCACCACACCTCATAAAGAACTGCTAAGGAACAACTGACTTTGTTGTTGACTTTTTAGCCAGAGCTAAAAATCTGTAGTAATATGCGTATTCGCGTTGGAGCTCTTGCACGTAAAGGGCAAAGTTGCAGAGATGACAAGCTAGATGTTTTGAGATGTGTTTTGTTGCTGGAAAGCATAAAGAGTGTTAGAACTTGGTACATTTTTCTGAAGAACGGTTGGTGACACATTCTAAGGTCAAAATGTAATATCTCCTCCATGCTCTTCTCAAAAGTCAGATTAGTCTTTTCAGCAGTAACCTTTCTCACATTGAGTATGTTTGCTTTCCTGTCTTTAAAATTCATCCTCTCTATTTGTGATTCTGACAGCTTGTAGGATTACATTTTCCATATATCGATTTGGATGTGCTCCTTTTGTTATGTTTTGATTAAAAGCAGTATAGTTTTACTTATACTAAGATAATGTACACTGTACAATAGGCATATAACCTTTTAGCAAAGTCGTCTTCGTTGTTCTTTTTAAGAACCTAAGGACAATACTTTGCCATTTCAAGCTCAACTAACTGATAATGAAGCAGTTGTCATTGAACAAACAGCTGCAGTCTGGGCTAAAGGAAAGACTATTGCTTTCTCATCTTTAAGTACTCAACAGATTTACTGGGGAGGCTAGGAAAATACCCAAAAAAGCAAAATAGAAAACTTCAGAAAATTGTGAGAAAACAACACACAGTATAGTTCTTAGAATATGAATCTGGATAAGACCTGGGTTATTGAATTATGAATCTGGATGAGACCTGGGTTATTGAATCCTGTGTGTTTACTGTTTTAGGCAATTATTATATGTATAATAAGTGGTTATCAAAAGATAAAAGAATTAAAAAAAAAATGCTCTCCCAATAAACCAAACTTAATTGTATGGTGTAGTTCTATACAGAACATTTTTAAAATATATAAGAGTATATTATGTCATATTTAAAAATAGAATTACTAAAGCAAAGCAAGGTTTAATTGTTAAGACTCTGAAGATAATAATTTATCTGACTTTGAAGATGTTTTTTGGCTCTCTCGGAAGAAGAGGTAAAAGGGGTGTGGTTGGGAGGAAAGAAAAGAAACCAACTCATTCCGAGATCAATTTATAGAATGTCTCATTTCTTGAATATTATTTGTTATCACTCCTAATAGAATTAAGTATTCAAGATGAGTTCCTTTAGTCATAATTCTGGTTTCTCCATTCCCATGGGTATCTTAGTAGCCAGCCTCTTAATCTGTTATTGTTTGAACAAAGAGATCTTGAATATATGTGGTCAGAATTACGTGCAGAATTCTGGATGAGGCTTTGTACAGTCCTGTTTGTACTCCTGTATCATTGGTGGAAACACCTCATCTTTTGTTCGTCTTTGTGTTTGCCTTTTTCATGGTCACATAATTAATTGCTCATCATCATCCCCCAAGTGACAATTCACATAGGGTCTTTCCCCTTTATTTTTCTCAGTCAGTGAGATACCGTCTTAGTCTTGTTATTAATCTTTATCAGTATGACCTTGTTACTTTACGATATTACATTTTATACAGAGCTTATAAAAGCCTCTCATCTTTAGTTATAAGAACATTGAATTAGCCTGGGTTTGCTAGAGGAAGAGGGGAGAAGAAGGGTCTATACCCCCCCATCTCCAGTAGTACCAATTTATTCTATGTATGCTTTCTCATGTGATGCAGATTGCCCAAATGACTGTGCAGTCTATATACAGATTGAGGTGTATTAGTTCTTCCATTCCTACTTGCTAGTAAGACCTGTATCTCTCAGAAGTAATGAGTAACTTTTTTTTAGCAAGTTTCTCTCTCATGTTACAAAATTTTCTTTTCTTCATTTAGATGTGTTTTAATGTATCAAATAAAATGTCATCAAAATCTAAACAGAAAAAAGAGTTGGTGGATTTAAGGGTAGAAGAATGCTGAATTGATTTATCCTACCCAGAAAAATTCGAGGTATGTTTATTGAAGGAACTATTGAAGGGTTATTTTGATGTCATGGATGTTTAAAGTTCATAGTGTTTTTTATCATGTCTTCTGTTTCTCTGCTAAGATATTCCTCCCTTCAGAGTTCTAAAGCCAGGCATTCCAGATCAGTCTGCTGAACGTGATGTACTCCCTCATCCATGAAAGGATGCAAAGGAAAATTAGGCACTCTCTTCTATAGCTACCAAGGAAATATATTTTCTTATCTGATGAAATGTAACTGCTAGCGGACGCGGGTGTTTCTAATTGCATTGAATTCTAACGTTTGTTGAGCTTTCCCTGAGTGTTCACTAGTATAACTGTAATGCAAATGTGAGCTTCAAAGTAAAGTTCACCTAAATGTTGCACCACCTTGTAAGTGTTACTGTGTGCTTAGGAATTAATGACTATAGTGGCCACATTACTTATGCATATCAACTAGTAAATCTCATCACTTGCCTTCTAGACACAAAATCACCCCCAGTCGACTATGTGTTCCCTAAACTAGTCTCTATTCTTGCAATTGTCAGCTGGTTTTTATCAGTTAGGACTAGAGGGAATAGCTTCAAGCTGCGCCAGGGGAGATTTAGGCTGGACATTAGGAAATACTACTTCTCTGAAAGAGTGGTCAGGCAGTGGAATGGGCTGCCCAGGGAGGTGGTGGAGTCACCGACCCTGGAGGTGTTCAAGGAACATTTGGATGTTGTGTTGAGGGATATGGTTTAATGAGAACTATTGGTGATAGGTGGATGGTTGGACTGGATCATCTTGTAGGTCTTTTCCAACCTTGGTGATTTTGTGATTCTGTTTATAACAAACGACAGAGAATATGGATCACAAAAGTTTGGGCTTCTGTGTTAAACTATATGCAACGTAAGTTTTCTCTGACAAAGCCTGTTCAATCTCTCTTCAATGATTTTTTCCAAAACCACAAAATATGCTTGACTTTTCTCTGGTGTACTTAAGAATATCTACCGGAAAAGAAAATCAGCTGTGGTATTTGTACTTTCTTTCCTCTTTCTTACTGCTTTTTGTCTGTGGTGAAACAGCAAAGGACAGTGCTATGACTGACAGGATAGCAAGAGAAGAGGAGGAAAGGATATTTTAACAGGTGATCAGAATTACCCAATTTAGAGGTCACAGATTAAGCAGTTTTTTAACATTTTCATGGCCTACCTGAGAACAAGGTTTCATAACTGCATTTGGATAAAATCGACTTTGGATGCAGTAATTTGCAGGGAGACACTCTTCATCCTAGATCTTGCTATAGCAATAGAAGGCTAACATATTCATTTACAGTAAAAAGATAATATAGTGTATTAGAGGGGAACTGAGATCATTTGAGATCTGTTTGAGGCCAGGGCTATGAAGCTACACCAGATTACTGTTTCCAGTTTTGGTCCTTATACTGTGTAAAGCCCAACACAAGTGACTGACAAGACATTCAGCAGCTAATGCTGCAGTTTGCCAAAGCTTACAAACAAAACAGGTTTCTGTCAGGAAAGAGCAGGGACCTTTTCACTTCAACTGATTGCCCAAGTGCGGAGTTGCTATTATATTCAGAAGTACCAGTACTAGATGGGAGCAGAGCTGTCAAGCAGCTGTTAATGGGTACTTTGGCAGTAAACCCAAAGATCGCACTCCATCTGAGAGTTTGTTGCTTTATTGTTGAAGCTCTGCTTGTTTTTTCCCCTCACGCACCGTACTAATAGACACTGAACTTTAGATCCCACTTTAAGTTGCAGTGGTAAGATCCTTCAGCATTTTCACACAGCTGGCCGTCTTCTCTACTAGTCTGAATAATTTTTAATAAACAGTAAATCTTGATGTATCTCCATCAACTCAATGCCACTGAAGTTGCCTTGGGCATCAGTGCAATTTTTAGTTTCTAACAGAAAAATACAAGAATGTAAACCTCAGTAGAGTGCAGTGCTTTAGTAGTATTTAAGTAAATAGATTAATCACTAAGTGTTTGGGTGATATTTAATATCTAATAATAATCAAGATGATGTAATCAGTAGTTAGTCCTTTTGGCACTAAAATTCTAAAATATATTTGTACTCATATTTCTGTCCTGTGACCACAAATCAAAATAGAGGGCATTCAAAACAAATGAAGCCTTGTTGCATATGTATGTATTTATTTCATAAGTCCTACTCTCTGCACCTCAGTCATTCCAGCTTCTCTAGTTCTGTAACCTCCCTCACTAAAGTATGTGTCCTTTTGGTATTGTACCACATCCCTTATGCATACGAGTTTGAAATAGTCCGTACGGTGGCTAGTTCAGAAATGTGTATGTACAGATTGGCAAGTCACCATGAGACTGCTAGGTTATGCCTTTGAAATATTGGAGATCTCAGTTGGGCATCTTTTTCTTTTCATTAATTGGAAGAGTAAATGAGAACACTTATCATCTTTAGTTGTCTAGCCATTTGATAGATGTGTAGAAAATTATTATCTTGGGTACTTCTACTTCTGTAATAAACTTGGTTGAAATTTGCCTTGAGTACAAAATGTTGTTTAAAACAAATGAATTGACAGCTAGTACAACAGAATAAACCCTACTTGTTTGGAGACAAGACTTGTACATCCTGTTACAATTGCTTCTCAGGGGCAGTGCTAAGATAGGAAGCCTATGGAGAAAGCCTAGATCTTGCACAACAAGGGTTTTAGGATTGGAAAGTGATAGCAAAGATCCCAGGGAGCAATGTTCCTTACTTTGAGTGTGACTGAGACTACAACTGGTTATCAGAGAGGAAGAGGAGATCAGGAAAGAATGATTTGGTCTAAAATCATTAATACTCTTGAGCCTGAGGACATCAATAGGCCTTGAACGTCTCTCATGACCGCCTCATGAGACTGAATGTGTACAAGTCTATGGGGCCGGATGGCGTGCATCCCAGGGTTCTGAAGGAACTGGC
>JAOWBP010003503.1:15981065-16003763 GCA_028571105.1 Tragopan temminckii
GTTATTTTAGATGCCCATGTGGCTGAGTGAGTCCTGTGTAAACACACTGCAGGAAGGGGATGCCATTTATCTCACACCCACGAGTCCTGCTCTCAGGGGACTGTCTTACAGGAAGGAAAAAGCATTCCAGCAAAGGCTTGATCTTGGATGCCTCTCTTACTTTTTCCTTTCCTTGGGAGTGTTTTCTGTTACAAATAAACAAGAAAACCTACTGTTACTCCCCAGCCAGAAGGAGGGGTTTCCCAAGTCTACTCTGCCCTCATGAGGCCCCATCTGAAGAAGTATGTCCAAGCCTGCAGTCCCCAGTACAGGAAGAATGTGGGGCTGCTGGAGCAAGTCCAGAGGAGGGTCACAAGGATGATCAGGGAGCTGGAGCACCTCCTGCAAAGACAAATGAGGGAGCTGAGCTCGTTTAGCTTGGAGGAGAGAAGGTTGCAAGGGAGATCCTGTTGTAGCCTACCAATACTTGAGTGGAGGTCACAAGCAGGAGGGGGACTGATATATTTTTTTCATGTGGTCTGATAGTGATAGGACAAAGGGCAAGGCCTTAAAACTGAAAGAGGAGAGATGTAAGTTAAATGTTAAGATATTTTTTACTCAGAGGGAGATGAGGAGCTGGAACAGAGCTGTAGTGCCCCACTCCTGAGGTACTCAAGGGAGCCTGGTGGTGCCTGGGCAGCCTGAGCTGCTGGGGGGCAACCAGCCCACAACAGGGGGTTGGAGCTGGATGGTGTTTGAGGTCTCTCCAACCTAAGCTGTACTATGATGTTATAAGCCTTAGTAATTCATGTTAGTGTTCCTCATCAAAAGGGCTGAAGATCAATTCTTTGTGACAGAAGCTCATATTTATGGCTAGATGAACCTGCAGAGGTGGAGGAAAAGGAAGCTCGGGGAGGTATGTGAGTTAAATATCCCAGTGGGGGAGCTGAGGGTAGGGTTCTGGTGTTTGAATGTTGTACAGCTGCTTTATGTTTTTATTATTTTGCACCAAAGGAAAGAGTTAAAAAAAAAAAAAGCTCTTGTGGAGGAATTCCTACAAAATCACCAGGGCATCTGGGAAGAGTAAGGGGCATGTTTTCCTGGGAGCAGAAAGAGATAAATAAAGTAGGTTTTGTGATGTAATTTTAACAGTGAAATTTTAAGAAGTGAATTGCTTTTTCAGAAGGTGTAGAGTGTTTACTTTCATGTAGCACTGTTTCTGTTCTCATGTTATCACTGTCAGAGGTCAAATTCTGAGCAATCAAGAAAGTTTATTTTTTTTAAAGCAATTTATATTTCTAAGCGGAATTGTAAGGCAGGACTGTCTAGCTTGCAGAATAGTCAGCAGGGTGCAAACTCATCTAAGAAATAAGATGGGTCAGGTCGGAATCAAATGTTAGTGTCTGGCAGCTGATGGCTGGTCTATGAGCAGGGACTTCTTGCTCTTAATACTCTCTTGTGTGAACCAATGTTCTCCTGTCTCAGACAGCAGAAAGGACATACTGATCAAGTTGATTGAGCCATGTTGTCTATGACCCTAGTTCTCTGATGTTTATGGTAGGAACTGACTCCTTGTCTCTTATGGAGTCAGTGATGTGGTATGCAACTTTTCTAAGTAAACAAAGATGCTGCAATGTTTACATTATGTGCCTATTGTTCCAGGGCTTTTAAATACCAGAATAAAAAAGCTGAATGTAACATTTCTTCAAGCTGTGAAGATCTTGTTATTTGGAATTCATTCATAATATAATTTGAAGGCAATTTACTTCATCTGCTCAGTTGTAAAACAGTTTATTCAGGACAAAATCATAACACAAAACAATGAGGACAAGGCACCTGAAAGGGTCCTCCCACTCTCTCCCTATTAGCAAGGAATTTGGCTTTTGATATGTGTTATAGGCCTGGATTCCTTGCAGACAGCATTAGCATTTTCTCTTTTGTAAAGCAGAATGGATTTTTAAAAAATGCTTCTATTAAATTTCTTTGAAGTTCTCTGCTTTAAAAGCATGATGAATCAGACCACTTCGGTGCTGTTTTGTATGTGGTTTTTAAAAATCAGTGTGGAATCGCATTCATGTCTGAATGCATGAGTCATGATTTGTTTGGCTTGCTTAAAAACTATGCTCCTTTCTTCTCTCTGCTTTTCTTTTCCAAAATAACTGCCAAAACATCTTATGAACTCCTTACCTGAATGAGTGTTTCATCATTGGCAGAGGAGGGAAGTGGGAGAAAGGAAAACAATTTTCCTTGTGCACATAAAACATCAAATATTTTTTTATTCCATAAAATAAGCAATTTTTTTCATGCTTAAAAATACCAAATCTTCTTTAAATATTATCAAATGCTATGCTTTCCACTGGAAACACTGCAAAAGCAGAAGAATGTTCAGCAGTATCTCAGTTTTATGGATTGTATGGGAACTGCTGAATCATGGCCTGAACCACTGATTGAGCAGCTGGGGAAAGGACTCCGTCAGCACTGGGAGCACAGGTGAAGGCAATTCAGCTGTGTGACTGGAAGGGATGGAGCCTGGCTGCACCTCTCTTAGATCTCATTTAAGGGATCACTGCCACTGGGGAAGGATCTCTTTCTGGAGATCCCTCCTTGGTGAAGCTTTCCCTTGTAAACCTGGAATCTTCTGATATGGGTGAATAATCTTCTTTCCTTCCTTATAGCATCTTTCTATTGTGTTAGTCCTTCTGTCATCACACCTCTGTAGTAATGTCTTTCACATTGTACTGATCTGTCCAATTGCTATGCAAATGTAACCTTTGCTGTATAGGAAATTCTTACACAACAGAAATCCAGATTGTGGATAATTTCTACTGAAAGAGTTATGCTATTCTTTCTGTTGGCAGAGTGGATACTGTGAGAGAAACTATTCAGTGAATTAACACTTGAAGGGAGAAAAATTTCAGGGGAGAGTAAAATAAGCAAATAACCCTCATGTGCAAGCAAAGAAGCATCCTAATGGGAAAAAAAATTTTATTTGGCTTCTTAGTGAAGTAGCAGCTCCAGACTCCTAACTTCACAATCCAAGTGTCACCTTCTGTCACAGGGAGCAGTAGCTCTGCCTCCAGTGAGCTTTTGGAAGGGCCTAGGAGTTTGTGGCTCTCCATCCAACCATCTTGCAGTAAGAGAATGTTCACAGAAGCACTGCCATTGGGCAAACTTATGAAAAAAACACAATTTTAATACATATGCTATTTGTTATCTCACCTGCTGCCTCTTTAGCCCTCTTTCCACAAGGGTCTGCTTTATATTCGCATTAACACTGCTTCTGTTCAGAGCTCTTTTGTAACACATGGGACTGTTGAAGGCAGAGAAATTGTTAACAAGGAGGAAGGTTTGTTAAATGAGAGAAATATGTTGAATCCTGCTTTAAGAAATGCCATTAACTTCCTGGTGAGGCAAACATGCTTGTTCCCTTGAAATTTTTCTGATTAGCTCTCCCTTAAGGCTTGTACAATAGGGGACAAGCAAACATATAGGGAGTCAACATTTCTTGAAAACAGAGTCACTTCAGGACTAATTAAGCTCCAAGAACAGGCTGGAACAGATTGCCCAGAGAAGTGGTAGATGCCCTGTTCCTGGAGATGTTAAAGGTCAGGCTGGATGAGGCTCTGAGCAGGCTGATAAAGCTGTAAGTGTCCCTGTTCACTGCAGAGGAGTTGGACCAGGTGGCCTTTAATGTTCTCTTCTGACTCAAATGATTCTATGATTGAGGAGTTCAAATGGAAGCCTGTTCAGGGCACAGAAGAGATCCAGAAGAGAACACATTTGCTGTGATGCAGAAGGCATTAAAAACAATTATATATAAAAAAAACCTAACCCCAAGACACATTTTCAAGAAATCCTAGTGGAAATGTTCTGATAGATTTTGATGGAACTGGATTGTTAATATTTATGAAGCCAGACAGGACCTCCAGATGGAAGCTGCTCTGTAAGTGTGGAGCTTTGCTATTAATATTTATTCATGTGAAAGTACTTAGTTTTTTAGGCATCTTTTTTGCTCCATCCTTTTCCCAAGCAAACTAACGTCAAATCTGTGGGATCTGTGAATTCTCAGCTTCCCACTGCTGCCTGTGTTGTAAATTGCTCTTCAAAGGAAAATGAAGAAAAACACAAAACAGAGTTCAGAAAGTCACAATGTGAAGGCTCAATCTATTTGCAAAGAGCATTCCTGGCAAGAGCTGAACATTTGGACTCCTCATCAAGTGACATAAATAAGGCTTTCAGGACTGATCTTGTAGCCTCTATGAAGTATAAAATCCCAGGGAAGAGATCTTGCCCATAGGACTTTTCCCCAGCATCATGGTTATTTTGTTATGTGTATTCAAGTGTGTGTCTATAGGAACATGTAGTGCATTTTGATATTCATAGTTACTGGCCTGTGTTTCATGATGGTGAAGATGGACACACCTGGCTTTCATATAAATACGTATGAAAGCCTTGTCCTGATCAGAAAAGCAAATATACAGAATAAGAAGTTCCTGTAATGTGCATACCTACTCACTGCTAAAAGCCTTGTAATATTTTGCTGTCCACAATAAAACCAATTTGTGTCTGAGGTTTGGATGTAGTTTAGTCTTGTCCACCACTCAAGAGCTCTGGAATTGGGAATGACAGAAAATAGTCAGAATCATGGTCCGTAGCCTTTAAGAATATTACTTTGTAGTTTAAACAATGAAGTTTTATCCCAGTTTTGCTAGCCCTCTCAAGGTTATTCGGTTCTTCCTGTCTGCTATTCTGATCATCCTTTATTAACAAAACCTTTCAACTTAATTAGAACACTCCTACATCTGTGTCATAATTCTTAATGAAAAATGTAATCTTGGAAGTATTTGATTATTACTGTTTCTAGAACAATAGTTCTCTATTTAAGACTATCTGTTTTATCATTTTTGGCGAGTTACTTGCTCGCATCAATTAACTGAAAAATGACCATTTTTTTTCTGTGTAAGGAAAGCTGCCTGACAGAACCATATTTTAGCTGATGACAATAGGTTACGGGGACAAGTAGAGGAGTTCTTTCTTTGAACATTTAATGCTTAGCTTGAAAAACATAATCCACTGTCAAAGTATAATACAGAACAATATTAGAGTGTTAGTGGGCTGGACTGTTGGTCTAGCAAATAAATTTCTACATCTTCTGTAGATTTCTACATCTTATCTTACTTTCTAAGGAAAAAAAGTTTGTGATTGCAGCTTTCTGTAGCTTAATCTGGCAGGCAGCTCAGCACCACACAGCTGTTTGCTCACTCTCTCCCATGAGAATGAGGGAGAGAATTGGAAACAAAATAGAACATGTGGGTTGAGATAAAAATTACTTAATAACACAGAAAAGAAAATGAGAAAAATTTTGGTATTTGTATATATAAAAAGCTATATATAACACCAATGTTTGTTCATATGAATATTATATATGTAATATATTATACACATATAATGTATATATGCTGTGACCTGGCACTCAGCAACTGTCAAACATCAGTGTGCTGTTAACGCTGTCGTGGCTGAAACAACAGCCGAAGTATCTGCAGCCTCTGCAATGCAAAACATCAGTCAATATCAATATAACTATCAGGCAAAATAATGTTCTACTGTGTCTTGTTATCCTGTCAAGATAATCCATGCAAATAGTCTTTATGCATAAATGTCTTATTCAGATACTTGGATGTAATCCATCAAACACTTCTCATCCATTAAATATAATTATATGCTTTGTTGGAATAACCAGATGTTTAGTGTTGAGCAGAGCAGATGTCTCTGCTTCATACTGGAAGGTTATAAACCTATTTACACCAGCAATAAACTACAAGTATTAATATGATGGAGGAAGTGAGTATTTTCTACTTCATTTTGGCAACTTGCCAGTAAATCATTCTGTTTGGATTAGCTTAAAAAGATGCTAGATTTGCTACAGGGTGAATTTGACATAGGAGGCTGTACGACTTGGCAGACCTCTTGTAACAAGTGTAATGATGACCACTTTGGGCCCCTTAGATGGACTTAATTTATCTTGCAATGAGTTTGTTTTCAAAGAATTTGGGCTAGACTTTGGATAGCAATAAAGAAAAGGCACCTTTGTTTTCCAGCTGTTAAGGTGTTTGGGATGGGGGAATGTGAACTGTATTCCCTAATTCATCTTATTGAAGTGCTGACAGGGTTTATCTAAATCTTTCCTTTTGTTCAATGATTTTCTTGCCTGAAATCTGAATTCTAGATTCTAAGTTCTCAAGGAAGAGTCAGCTAAAATGTCCAAAAACTATTTTTTTGTCTCAAAATAAATACTGATAGCTTAGAATTGCATTTCACTCAAAGAATATCTTTCCCCTCTTGTCTGAACCTTAACATAGTTTCACTTGCTTATTTGCGTGGAGAACTCTGCTGAAAACATGGATATTGCTGTTTTTCTAAGATTGTAAGTACATCTGCAAGACTAATTTGCCACAAGACTGCATCTGCTATGTTATGCCTGCCATCCAGTAAAATAGTTAAACATTTATGCACGTAAATACTTTCACAATTCACCTCAGAAATTTTGCAAAAACACAATAAACATCAGTTATTTTGATGATCCTAGAGAATTATCTTTTCTGTTTGTGGAATTCATGTAACTTTTAAGCATGTCAGCAGTATGAAATAACTCTGTCTTTCTTCAACTGAAAAAGTTAACTGAGACAAGCAAATAATTAATACATCTGGTTTCTTGACTCAAAGCAATTCATGATAAACTGTCAGGAAGAGTGACTCATAAAGGAAGGATTTAAAACAGGAAGAAAGTCTAGAATCCCAAATAGGAAGAGGGATGACTTGAACTTTTTTTTTTCTGAGGAAAAGCAAGAAAAGATCCTGAAGAGAATCCAGGACAATGATGGACCCAATAAATACTAGAAGAAAAGTCTTAATGAGTTATACTGTACTGGCATTTTGAATGAGAAGCATTTGAAGTGTGGGAGAAGGAGAAGTAATACAGTGTAAGGAATCATTAATAGCAAGGAACAGCTTCTCATCTGCATGCTGATGTTTTGTCTGCTGGTCAAGAGGGTTAGTTACTCTGATGTTAGTAAGGTTAACAAAAGGTACAAGAGAAAATTACTTAGAAATGGAGAAAGATATTAATATTACATTGAGCAAAACATAATTACTATGCTTAAAGAATTAGAAGGGAATCTTAAATGAGCATAGCAGCTTGTGAAATAATTCCCAGCAGGGACTCAGAGCAAGAGAAGGTTTCCTTACTTACAGGTCAGTGATAGTGTGGTTTATATCTTCGTTCAAATGCAAACAACTACTTAAAACAGTGAGAAGAGCCTCACAATGGGGAATTGCTCTGAAAAGTCACATGGCATTGTTCCAGTTTCCTGATCTGTGGATCTTAATGAGATTTCTGGAATCAGATATTCTCTAACATTCATCCCTATGCTTTTGAAGAGAAGATTTTACATTTATTCCAAAGACTGTAGTAAACTGCAGTTAGGCACCCTGAAACTGTGTTTACAACTTCGCAGGACAACTAAGATAAGATTAGATACAGGGATTTCATATCCATTTTTTTTTTCCATAAAGCACATCCCATCTTCCCGCTGAGCCTCAATAATAAATAGATCCTTTTTAAACATTATCAAGTAGACAGCTTGTCACTGCATGTTAGCTGACTCATTAAGATTTCTGTATTGATAATCATCTAGGCTGATGGAGGGCTGTTGAGATGTTAAGATAATCTTGTTCTAATGTCTGCAAATAGAAGTTCAGTTTTTAAAGTTTTTATATGGTTTGCTTTTGAGTGATTTTTTTTTTTAAGATTGTAGATAAGATACAATCAGGAAATGTTACTTCAGTAATAGTGGAACTACCTGAAATTAAATTACCGAACAGCAAAAATTACATCATATTTGTTTTCAGCTATTGATAATACTGTTTGAGCAGATCTGAACTTTCCTTTGGGTTCTGGATTCCTAACCTCTTTGACAAGCTCTATTCATTTACGTGACTCAGAACTGGATAATACTGATCTGAAGAAGAGGGCAGTTTTGTGACAAGTTGCACAAACTGTCTATGAGACATTAGATAAATAACTTAATTTTTCTGAGTCTTGATTTATTAGAGGAAACAGAAGGACATTAGTACTTTATTTCCATTGTGATTTTTCTACTTTTATAGCATTATGACAGTGGAAAGTAAAAGCATACTGATAAATGTGCAGCAATCATGACTTGATTTCACTGTAGTTAAATTCTAATTCTTATTTTTCTTTGCTACCAAATGTTTCAGTTTGACATTTTACAGATAGATGTTATGATGAATAGAACTCATTTTCTCTTTTCTAAAAAAAGTTAAGGGTAACAATAAAAATTCTGTGTTCCAAATCCCATAATAAATATCAGGAGAGATGACAATGGTGAGAACATCTTTCATTGTGTACTGATACATTTGTAGTAAAGTGTTCTTTTCGTTCTATGGAAACACTACAAAGAAATCAAATCTCAGTATCCTATTTACTACCCTGGACCTGAAGCCATTACTGATGGAAATTCATTGACACATAAGCTGAAATACATGTAGAAATAAACTGCAGCAATATTTCATTATTTCTAAATTTTTAATTGCACAAGGCAATCAATTAACAATCATTCTTCCCGTGGATCCTTTGCCAGAGGAATGGTATTAAGCATGGGATCAAATTATCATTTCTGCTCGGTTTGAATTGATATGGCACTGTGATAAACGGCTTCTACTGCTTTTAATAACAATACTTTGTGCACATTTATTTTCTCTTGTTTACTTAATAATTAATATGCCACCCACAATGACAGTATGTGAGCTTGTTTATACAACATTCAGTAATCAATTGTTGATGTCCATGTGACTCCAACAAAATATAACCCGAAATATTGCCATGACAACTCTTTTCTTAATGTTCTCATAGTAAAGTTCTGCCTGGGTTTTGATACTGATCTGCCAAAATCCCCAGGATATGAAGATTCAGTATTTCTGATGGATTCCACTCTGTTTAGGTATTTTGTTTGAAGATAGCCAAACTAGCTTGCTCAGGGCAATTTAGTAGTGGTAATACAGAGTAATGAAAGGCAAATCATCTAGCTTTCATATGTGCTTTGATTATCTCAGCACTGTGCATGATAGAAACACCTGGCTCAGCTCCTTAAGAGGAGCATCAAAATAGTGCAGGTCCTCTGCCAAGTATGAAAAATGATGGGCAGCAGTAGCAGCAAATTTGTTTTCCAGGTACTGCTTCAAACCTAGACCACTTCTGTGATCAAACAGTTAATTCTGCCTTTGGTAACTTATTCAGTCTCCCTTTTGCTTTTTGCAAAGATTCAAAAGACCGGGGGACAAAACATGAACGTACCGAATTTACTTAAATATTGATATGATCAGTCAAAACAATTGTTGAAAATATAAAGAAATGGAGAAAAAAACTCTTTAGCTCCAAAAATCTATGCTTTTCTCTCATATGGTAAAGAATTGAGAATCTCCATTTTGCTGATGCTTCAGATATGTAGAAATGAATGATATAAGGAAAAAAGTGGATCTATAGTAAAAGAGTTTTTTTTAAAGTGCCATCATATCTTGATCTAGTTGGATATCTGTTAAGTATTTTCACCAGGGAGGGCTTTAGATTTTTGTAGAAATCTGTAGGTCAAAGATCTTCAATTGATCTCCAGTATGTCTATTAAGAGTTGTTCACTTCAAGTGGTCCTGTATTCCGTGACAAAGTTAGTGTCCTGTCGATTTTTAGTTTAAGAAAATGTTCTTTTATAAGAAAAAACTCGAACCTTTCAGACCAGCAAGTCTGACTTTTTCTAAAGAGCAGCAAAACCTGTAATGAATCTGAGTTGCACCCCACTTTTGCTAAACTGGAGTTGTTGATGCACTCTAGGATGAGTGTGTCTGGATTGCCCAGTTAGGTACATGCCCAGCTTGTACCTAATGAATCAGCCATAAATTGATGACCTCTTTCATTTTATGCTAGACCTTTGTATATTTTTAGTAAACACTGTCTCTCACTTTGGTTTTTCATTGGGAGCGGTGACTATTCAGATGCCATTGCTCAGAGTTTTCAGTGGATTTGATGTAGAAGAAAGGGAAGCAGAGGCATACATGGCTTTGAGTAAATGGAGAAAGTTCACATTACCATATATAATATAAGCCATATATAAATTTCTATGTGCTTTACCACAGTACTCACTGCCAACTCCAGAGTTTGGGTAGAGTGAGAATGGTGGAGGCTTTGCTTTCTTAAGCTCTCTATTACTCAACACAGTCTTCAGCATTATTTATTTTACTCAACGCTACATTGTCTACGTAGACCAGGAAGTAACTGAACAAGTAGAATTACTGGTTTTTGCTTTACTGTGCTGTATGTACACCATACAGATGTAATAGTTGAGATGTCCAAACCTCAGAGCTCCTGTGCCTTTGAATCTAGCTTTGTAGCTGGATAGATTTCTTCTAAATCTTGCAAATACTTTCATTGAAAATTATTTCGAATTCAGCAAGGTTAAATCTTAGGCACATCCTTAATTCTTAATCCAATTCATACTCTGCTAGAGATGAGGGGGGAAAAAAGGGTAGTATGATAATATTCTTCTCAACAACTGTGAAGCTGGGACATAACCCCAGTTTCATTAGAGGTCACTTCTGTGCCAGAGGCATCCAGAGAAAACATGATCGCTCCATAAAAGTCCAGACCTTTTTGGCTGCATTTCGGGATTCTTGTTTCACAGTCTTTCTGCGGAATGGAATTTACCATTAGAACTATGCCAAACAGACACGGATCAATTTATTCAGGCAGAAGAGATTGCAGGCTAGCTAACATCTTATCTGTAGAACTGGTTATTTCATTCATCCAGTTTGCTTGCCAAAAGCACTGTTCTAACAGTGGGAGTGATCATATTGTCAAGACCTGAAGGCAAATGTTATTTCCATTTTTCTTTCATTTTTCTAACCAAGAAACTTAGTAAAGCAAGTTAGATCTATTGAATACTTAGATTACAGCTAGAGGAAGGCCAGCATGCTGTATGAAATGATGTGAGTGGCTGGCAGCTGAGTTGTCTATGTTGGCTCTGTTCGTTGATCCTGGGTGATGTCTGTATCTGCCATGGTGCCAGTCTACACCATTGCCAGGAAACATGAAACCAGCACAGGGCCATGGAACTTAAAACCAGGTTATGCCCTCTTCTTTCTGCTTTTAGGCATACCCAATTGCAATTATGCATAGCCTGTAAATAACCCTCACAGATCCAGTGGTAACAATCACCTGTTTAGGTGCTATTGAGTATAAGCAAAAAAGACATGCTCTTCTAGTGATGAACTGAGTGGAAACTGGATAGTTTTACAAGTAATTATAAAGTAGGCTTTGACTTGAAAGTAGCTGTTTATTGATGACCCAGTATGAAATTCCTTGTCTAATTGCTGGGTTTTAGAGTAGAAATCAGTACTGCAGTTATTCCTCTACAGCCTTGCCATTCTTGTGGCAAATCTGCCTGAATTTGAGAAATGGAACAAATGAGCTTTTACCTTCAACAATGGAAAGGGCCCTCCCTGTGATTGGAGAGTAGTTGTTGAGTTTCGAGTCTAAACTGACAAGTGACATTTCTGTAGTTTGATCAATGATATTGGCTTGCAAAAGATCTTCTGATGGTACTGCTTGACAGTAGATTGATGGAGGGATTGATAGAGGGAAAGTATTTGAGTTAATCAAAATATATTATTGAGATGAAATTTTTGGCAAAACAAGTGAAATTTCTTTGTGTGTCTACCAGAAACAGTTTAAATTGAAATAGTTTTTTTAGATTTCTTTTAAGCTTGCAGTCTTGTTTGCTTGCTTGTGCAATTAAAAAGGGAAATCTTGGGACATTTTGGGAAATTTTAAAACAAGTTGAATCTCTCTTTCCCCTTTATAAGATCAACATGAGAACAAATATTTAAATACTTATTTCTGAAACTCTATTTACCTTCTGCAAAAGTTGGTCTCTATCTTAAAATGAATGGATAAATAAAAAATTGCATGACAGAATGAAAGTTTGTTCTAGTTCAATAGAATGGAATTAAATAAAATGAGTGCCATCTGCTGGTTGTAAATCCTAACCTGTAGCTCCCTTAACCTCTCGTGCACTTTGGCACTGCAGTGTGCTTGCCTTATATTAGAACTCATCTTTATTCAAGAAAGATAATAAAACACTTCATCTCTCCACTGTCTCATGCTTCTGGATGAGCAAAAGACATTCTGTCGCAGTTTTAAATTATGAGTAAAGACACTTTATAATTAAGAAGGTGCCATTAATCAAATCAACCAGCAATAGCTCAGTGCTTTAATTATACACAAATATTGTATTTAGTCTCTTCCTCTCGGTTATTCATCACCTCTATCCACTATACTGCTGTCTGCTTATTATTTATTAAATCCTACTGAACACTTTTTGTATTTTTTATGAGCATAAGAAAGGTGCTTCAAAATTGATACCAACATTGCTTTCTTTTTAACCATAAAGCATAAAGTAACATTTATATTTATAACTGAATTATGTATACTGTGCTCTCAGGTATATACACATTTGCCTGTAGCAATAATTTTCATTTATTATATATAGTGACTTTTGATAATTCCACTTCTACTTTCACACTTAGAGTGCACACACTCTAAATGGCATTTCTAATGGATTATTCACCTTTCTCTCAGGTAATGAAGTTAACTTTCAAGTGTAAGAGAACAGACAATTACAGACTTTATCAAATCAAAGTGATGCATCTTTGATCTTATTGTGTTGGATTTCAGCATTGGATAAGGTAGTCAAATCAGTTCAGAATCAATGTGAATTGAACACTCAATACTGGTGCGAAACAACTGATTTGTTTTTTTTGTTACTAAAAATGCAGAGTAGAGAATTTCAAGGTTCTGTATGTTGTCATTGTTTCCATGTTATCTTATATTTTAATTACTGTAAAATTTTGATAGTTCAAAACATAGTAATTTGGGGAAACAAACTCCAAGACTCCAAAGTATAGGATTCCTGAAACTTGAGAAATACAAGATTTGCTTCTCAACAACAGGAATGAACTTTCTACCTTAATATGAGAACTCAAACTACTGTGCTGTTGAGTGCATTAAGACTGCCCATGCAGGCTGTTCTTTGAATTGAATGTTTTTTTTCTGGGAAACTAGTGATGTCCAAGATAAAGCATCTAAATTTCAACTCAGTTTCAGTATCTAACATTTATTTTCTTTTGGATGGTTCAAGCACTTCAGTTATGCCCAGCAGCTAGTAAGAAGAAATAATCATTTGAATATTGAGTTCAAATCTGGAACTCAATCCCACTGCTTTGTGAAAATGGAAATCTCATGTTATGACTTGTTTCAGATGTCAGAAGTTCTGAGCAGTTCCAGTTGCTCATTACAACCACTGATGCCATATACCTCACTAGGTGTTCAGTATGTATCCTGATCACAGAGAAGCAGTCTCACAAACATTTATAAACAAGAAAAATGGGATGGCAGTTAAGTCAAAATGTAGAAGAAGACATGAGTTTGGGAAAGAATGAAGCATTACCTTCTTTACTCCACAATGAGCCAGCCAGTTTGTGACTGCTGTTTCTTCACTGTTTGTCTTATATTTTCTAATTCCCAGCCCTCTTTACTCATTCGTTCTTGTGATGAACACTAAAATGAAATCTGAAAAGAAATTTGAACAATTACAATGGCTGGGTGAAAACAAGCAATCAAACAAAATGATGATATCTGCATGTATCTTCACAGGTTCTCTGGAGGACAGGGAACAACAAAGGCTTCTTTGTTTGAAGGCTTTGAAAAATCCAGCTCTCAATCAAGACTCAAACCACCTAACTCCATATTTAGTAAAGAAAAAGAGAGAAAAAACTTTGGGCAATCCAGTTATCCCTGAATGTAATTCTCTTTGAGACGACTTCTTATTCTCTTCTCAATAGCTAAGTAACAGATACAAATAACATCAGATGCACTCTTCATTACCAGTAAGGATACTGGACAGTATTTCTGAAAGGAAAAAGGGCCAAGTGGAACAGGAGAAAACTGGATTCTTTGCATTCATAGGTGGTACATGTCTCTGGCTTGACCGTTGAGGATCCTTTAAGATAACTACTGCTACAACTGAGCAGAAAATAAACCAAGAAATGGTTTCCATCAAATCTGTTTTGACCCCATGGACTGACTGGCGGCTTTATTTACAAATTGTGCCATTTGGCCTTGGCCTTGTGACAACTTTTTCACAAAGGGTAGCTCATGCCTGAAGGAGAGTCCTTGAAATACTACTATTGATGGCAAGATAATATTCAGTCTTTTTTTTTTTTAACGTGTGCTTGAAGGGTACTGTTGGGCAGATCAGTGCAAATGGAGAGTTTAAATGCCATTGACATTGTTGGGAGTCATAACAGCACTGTCATAAAGTTCAATTTTTAGTATAAGTATAATGAACTGGACTTTTATAAACAGAAATCTATAATGAAAATGCTTTCTAATGAAGTACCGTGCCTGTTTTCTCCCGATTTTGTCTCATCACTACCAGCAGTAACCTACAGTGTCTTATGAATGGATACATGGATACACTGGTTTAATTTCAGGTATTTCTAGCCTTCCAAGGATTTGGCATTTAATTTAAGCTGCTGAACATTTGTAATCAGAGGAGATGAACACTCCCTTCTAGAAGATTCCTCTCAGATACCTCGTGCCCATCTTTTACCAAAGGGGTGGACCTTCTGGGGACTCACTGTCTCTTGTCCTTTTTCCAACAGCCATTGAAACCACTTCACTGTCAAAATTCCCCCATAAATCTATTTATCTGCCAGTAGTGGTTGGACCTGCTTTAGTCTATGCAGACTATTCTGTCCCTTTGCTCTCTACTTCTGGGTGGTAATACAAAGCAACGTGGATGAAATTGCATAGCCAATGCTGAGACCTCAGATTGCAGTGAGTGACTGGTTTCCAGAGACTCATCAGTAGTTTTTTTAACCTTTGAAAGATTTATCTGCAGTGAAAATATAAAGTTCCATGGAGGGATCAGTTTAGTAAAGTGAGAATAACCTTTTATAATTTATGTAATAGTAATCTTATTATTTACAATTATCTTATTCTCCAGGTCTTTTGTTGGTTTGTTATTTATGCTGATGCTACTAATGATAGATGAAAGGTAATATGTATTCTTAAAAAAAAAAACAAATAATCATTTAATGTATATCTGATCTGATTTTTTTCTGGAAAAAAGACACTGCCTCTAGTGCAGTCTGTAGTGCTTCACCTACGCTGTGGCAAAAAACTGCAGAAATGTGTGGTCACAGCTTTTCTACAAGTCTTATCATGGATTCAAAACATGTTAGTGTGCTCTTGAACAATTGATCTGGAGTGTCTGTAGTATTACAATGACTTTTTTTTTTGGCCTGGGGTAACTTAACACAGACCCAAAATTCCTAACATCAAAGAGCAACACTTGCTAAGAGAGTAGGATTTAGAAATCTTTGTCGAGTGGTTGTCATTACATAGTGAAGTTTGATGAACAGTCACCTAAGGCAGCAGACATGTCTGGCTCAAGAACTAAGGAATAACCCACAAGCATAATACACTGCTTGTACAGCCACACCACCGTGGGGACTGGAATCGTGCTTTTCTTCACTGTTCTTCTGATCACATCAGTTTGGATAAGTTGGAGTCTGAAAGTTTGTTCTGTGCTTACTTGCCACCTATGCACTAAAAGGAACAGGAATTACCTGTGCTACCTTACAGTTGATCATGAGATAAGGCTGTCTGTTCTGAAGTTCTCTACAAACTCTCCCTTAAGAAAATCAGCTAATAAATAGAATCCCTGACATTTCTGTAGTAACATGCATCGTGATGCATAAGAGCCTTCAGTAACCAGAAACTTAATCAAGTTTCTTAGTAAGCTAGAAATCTTAATGTATTAATTCATGTAATGATTTTATCCCTCCTGCTGTTTGTAAGTCATCCTAAATGAAATCTAGACATTCTTGGAGTGGTATATGTTGCTGCAAATGATTTCCACTTCCTAGGCTATATGGGAGGCATGGTCTCTATGCATTTCCAACATGATTAAAGCAATTTTGATTTTTGGGAAAGTTTTGTGTGCCACTCGTGGGGAAGAAATTGGTAAACTGTCACTGCTAAGCGTCTGTGTGAATACCAAGTAGGAAATGTGCTGTGAATATTCAGAGGAATGTATGTGTCGTTTATCAGTTTTATGAATGGCTTTTCACCAGCACTGGTAAAATGATTTTATAACAATGACTCTTACTAAATACTAGCTTCATATTCAAGAGCAATCCTTCCAAAGCAAAGCATAATATGACTGCTCTCCATACAAAGAACTCAACATGTGAAAGCTCTACTTACCTGAATCTGGGAATCTGATTGTTAAACCTAACTGATGGATAGATTACATCATCTTGAAGGGAAAGAGAGAGCTCATGAATAAAGATTGTGAATAGGATACATCTGATGAGACCTTAACTCTGTAGGAATGAGACATCCAGTGTAAATGTTCTCTTAGAAGAATAGAGGTACATCTAAAGGATGACGTAATTCACTCTAATTGAATTTCATCTGCCTTAAGCTGAGATAGCCTAAAAATATCCTGTGCAAGTGGGTTGAACTATAGAGAGCCTAGATGATCAGTTTAGGCAAGGCAGATTCTTGACTGTATAGAGGAGTTTGTTAAAGCTAGAACTGAAGTTTGGCTGCCTCCATTACAGCATTCAGTTATTCCTTTCTCTCACAAGTTTTTATAATATCTACTCTGGTAAGAATTGTGGGCACTTTATAATAATAGAATCATTGGCAAAAAGCAGCTGACAGCATTATAATCTGTGAGTTCAATTCTGAAATATAAAACTCTGACTGAAGATCTGAGTAAATCTAGATTAAGATGTTTGCTTCTGCTGCCATTTTACATTCAGCCCTTTTGTCTCTGTCCTTACTGATGTAGAGTGAAATCTGTCTACTTGGCATTAGGTGCAAATGTCAACTTGTATGACTCTGTGCTGTTTCAGTAAACCTGCAGCATGTGGAACATTGACCTAAAGAAAAATCTCAAAAGAGAGTTGCATGTAAAACTTTTATCTAGAGAAGAATTTTTCTCTTCTCTTGGAGAGATGAAATACACAGATAAGAGGATTGCCATCTATTTGTAGCAAAGTCATCTTGATTTATCTCGTGCACATGGTCAAATTTAAAGCTTCATTCCAGTGCTTACTTTAATTGAGTGTAACTTTTCAAAAAATATTTTGTATTTAAAGTTCTTTGGAATTATCATTTGTACAATGGAAAAAATAAATAGAAAAATGATGGGGCAAATGATATTCTGGTGATGATAGGCTACGATGATCTAAAAGAACCCCAGAGGATGTAGAAATGTGACCTTTTCAGAAGCTATGATTTTTAAATGAAAAAGCCTTTAAATGGGTGAGCTGTCTCTTTTGCTCTGCCCTCAACTCACATAATTGTCTTAATTTGAGAAAAAGATCTAGTAATGCCTTACCAGTACTTTGTCCTCTCAAAATTACAGGCTCATAGGTTCATCCCACCATCTTTCTCTAAAACACCACACTTGATAGTCCTTACAGAGGTAAAGGGAAATCAATAAGTGTCCATACCTTCACTTAAAGAAAGAGTTAAATATCTCTAAGCAAGTCAGATTGCTGTACTGTGGTGAACTGAACTGATGTTAAATATTATTCCTGCTGCTTTTACTCTTATTTTCTTTTTTTGTTTGCAGCAGATCTTTTTGACAGAAGCATCTTAGCACAAGGCTGTAGATGATGAATTACAAGTCACAAAGTACTTTATGCTAGCAGTTGTTCTTCCAAAGAGCAGTGCAATGCCAATTGAAGAAAGGCCTGAATAAAAATATATTTATATATTTTTCTATATAACTATAGATATCTACATGCATGCATATCAGAAAAGACTTATTTTATCCTTGGAACCTTATCCATCTGTGGAACCTTGTCAGAGCTTGATGAGCTAATTTAGGGACTGGAAGAAGTACAGATGAAGCAGTGCAGTGCTATGCTTGTCCTAATTGTACCTACTGAGAAGAATTACCTCCACTATAGTTAATTAGTCCTATAATAAGTTATTATCACTGTATGGTGTAGCATTACAGTGTGTGACCATGCCAGGGTCACCCAGGGCTAGGCTGCGCTCTTAAAAGAATTGCACTGAGCCATGGAGTTGCATCTCAGGCAATTAGTGGCTGGGAAATCATGTATCCTCATTGGATGTCAGGGTGAGTGGTATGCTGAACTCTGTGCTGCTGTGTTCATGCCTCAGAAAGTAACTACTATCAGTGAAAAAGAATAATTTATTCTATAAAATATGCTATCATCTTGAGTAAAAGTGATACATAATGTCATTTGTGGTCTTTATCCTATGCCTCTCTATTAAGATCTCGTGAAGCTGGAATATAGTAAAAATTTCAGCCTTGAAATATTTGCCCCCCCTGAAATTCCTATGTGTTGGTTGTTTTTAAAAGGAACATAGCATAACACACATCTGAATTGTCTAACAATAAGGAGTTTTGTGGAAAGCTGAGCATTAGGGAATCATTTAATAAGATAGACTGTTGGAGGTAATCTGACAAAATCTCCAGCACCTCTTGCTCTGTCTGGGACATTATATTTTTATGTAGCTGAAGTACAATATGAGTGATAGCCCAGTCAAAGAATTTACATTTTCTAAAAGAGTTCTCAAAGCAGGTATGCATTTTGCTTTTAGATCTGTAACTCACTAAGGTCAAGGGAGATTTTTCCAGCACAAAAGAGCTTAACTCTAAACTTTCTTAACGTAATTTTGTGACTTAATCTTGAATCCATACTTTTTCCTTATTATCTCTCAGAAACTCACATACCAAAATTCTGTATCTTGGAATGTTGGTGGAAAAAACTCTGTATTATTATCATACATAGTTTTTTCCACCAACATTCTGAGATATAGTTCTAAAAATATGAGTGAGCTGTTATTTATAGAAGCTAAGAAAGGTAGAACTAGGACCATAGAGCATTATTTATCTCAATTCTGTGAATTAGGTTACTGATGTTCCTCATCAGTTCCAATAGCATCAATAGAAACCAATCCTAAGTAACATATAATCATCTTATTTTGCTCTGTGCTAAACTAGAACAGCAACAATGAAATCAATGAAACAAAATCAGTTTGCATCAGCAGAGAAACTAATATTTGATTTGGATTTTCTTTTTTTGATACATTTTTTAACTTATCTTGAAACTGTCAGAACTGTTCATTAAAAGAACATGATTGCTTTCAGCTACTCAGAACATTCTCAGAGCATGATTTTCCTCAATGAGCATAATGTTCTCATCCGATATCAGTATATTCTCTGCCCTTATTTCAGGTATCTAACATCAGGTAATATAGGCTGTGTGATCGTTACTTGTTTACTTTCAGCAGCAGAATAGCCAAACTTGACAGTCTAGCTTAAATTATTCCTGAAAAATATGTTTCTTTGGAAACACCAAGGAGGAAAAAAAAAAAAAAAACATACACCAAAAAAAAAAAGGGGGAAAGGAAAATGAAATATTGGAAATATTGCTGAAGAAATCTGAACATGAGTTATTTTAATGCCATCCCTGAATTCTCAACGTGGAAGTGGAAAATATCCTAGGACAACAACTGAGATGTGATTCTCAGTGACAAAAATGCTAAGCTGTTCCAGCATAGGCTTCTAGATGAAACATATTAACTAGAATATCAGGCTGGTTACGCTGACTTAATCAGTTTAGATTCCCATGACTATCTTTCTTTGAAATCTGGACTTGGCCAATTTGTATATGTAATGCTGTCTGCTCTAGGAGAGATGTTCATCCTAATCTGACTTAAGGATGTTCTGTCTACTGGAAATACCTACTTTCTTTCCTCAGTTTTTCAGGATTTTCTTCTTGGCTTTCACTTATTGAAAGATTGTACCTGCGGTAAATTTGAAGTCTCTGATGTAAATGACAACATCTACACCAAGAAAACAGATTATTTTGAATGAAATGGAGTTCACTGATGTTTTCACAATGATTTAATGCTTTTGGAGTTGCAAAAATATTAATGCCTACCTCCCAACCAGTTTCCATTACACATATGGATTTTCTGCCATAGAGAAAAACATTACTGATGATTATGATTATTTTCAAATATAACGTCATCCTGTTCTGAGCAGAAATAAGATCTGTAAAATTTATTAAATTAAGTCAGTTGCTTACATGTCAAAATCCATGAAGTTCACATGATCATAAATTTGTTTGTTTTTTTGTTTCTTTTATTTTAATCTCTTTGATTCAACTCTTCAAAGCAGTAGGAAACTTCAGGAATTCATCTTTCTTAACAAATGGGACTATGTGAAAAATATGTATCGCCTCTCGTTTCAAACAGTACTCTTTATTCATAAAAGAGTATAAAGGAAGCATGACAAGCAATGTGTCGCATGGTAGGTGATATTAATGACCTGCCACACTCGCACTTCCTTGTGTGATCTGTGGCTTTTATTTTTTAAGTGACAGATTGCAACATAGAATGTTTGGTGTCAGTTATGTCCTATTCTCTACTCCCTGATAGTAAGAAATGAGCCCAGTACCTGGGCTGTCAAACCCAGGTACCTCCAGCACTACTAGTGTATATCTTAGAGGACCAGTCATGAATACTTAGGGAAAGAACATAAGAAGTCAGGAAACCATTGTCCTGCTACTAAGTTCCCTTTTTACTGATAGCAATAACTGCTGAGTCTGTTGATTTGCAAGCACTCTAGTCATCTGTCATCTCTTTGAGAATTCCCTCTGAAACAAAAATGACAGTCTTCTGTAATCATTCAACAGGAGTCCTAACATATTAAGGCCTTTAAATCCTCATCACTGAGATTGATCCACAGCTGGCAAAGTTGATGGAAACACTTAAGCACTGAGAGTGTGCTTGGCAGAATAATATTTCATCCTAAGAGGCCTGAAACTGTCAGAGCCCAAGCTGAATGACCATAGCTGGAGCTAGTATGATGGCACCAAGGGCTGCAGCTTGGTGTCAGAACTCTCATGACTACCCTGTGAGACTTAAGTGTCTTGGGAGAGCAGTCTGCAGTGCCACTAAGTTGGATGGGAAAACATGGAGAGAAGGCTAGTGGGACTTGCTGGGTGGTGGATGTCTACAGTGCACCCCTCTGCCTGCTTTGGAGGGTGTCTGCCCATGAGGAGACTGTTTTCTTTCTTACTCTACTCCTCTGTGAGATGAGGAAACACCAAATAGATCCACTAAGGTTGGGGATGAAGCACCGGTGCAGGCTGCCCGGAGAAGCTGTGGATGCTACATCTCTGGAGGCATTCAAGGCCAGGTTGAATAGGACCCTGGGCAGATTGATTTGGTGGGTGGCGACCAGCTCACTGCAGTAGGGTTGGAACTCAATGATCTTTAAGGTCCCCTCCAACCCAAGCCATTCTCTGACACTATAATGCTGAATATATAGGGTTTGGATGCTGCTTCCAGCTGAATCAGTGATTTTCAGAGTTTAAAATGGGGAAAAAAATGTGCTGGAGCTTTAGGCATTCCTAGTGATTTCCTGTCCTTCTAGATGGATTTGGTTGGCTCAGTTTGTTCTGCAAAAATAAAGCTACCTGGCATCACATGAAATGAGTTGTTTAAATCCTTTGGATTTCAGACTGGTACCTGAAAATACCTACAGCCTCCTGATAGACTCCTTTGTGTCTTGAACTATCTTCTGCTTGATAGCTTTAACAAGAGCTTTTTAACTGGTGATGGATAAAGAAAAATACAGTGTAGTCAAGTATATCATGAGACCTGAAATTCAATATCAGCAGCAATCGGAAGGAATTGCATAGGAAAAGTCTCCAGCTCACCCATGCTGCCTAGTAAATGATAGTCAAGCTCTTTAGATGTGTTTAGACAGTTGTTTCCGCATCCTCACCCCAGTTCTATCTCAATAATCATTTTCACTGAGATGTTCAGTGTGAAATGTTTAATAGCGTGAGTATGATGGGAGTATTAGCAAAAACAACAGAGACAATTCAAGATCTTGTTGTAGTGGTTGTGACTTCATTAAAGTCACCACAGTAATTATCCAGCAATTTGTTCTGTAACTGTTTATATCTCTGTCTTTTGTTTGAAACTCTCCAAGCACTAGTCATTTTGAAGTACTCCAAAAAATAAAATTAAGGTAATACTGGGGAAAAAAATAACTTATATAAAAATTAGGAGTGATTCTATCTCTATTTGTAGTGTCAGAACAGAATAAATAGGGATTTCAGTCAAATTTGAACCTAGGCTTTGTGTTTTATATACATTGTTGATAATAAGGAATGCATCTTCCATTTCTTATTTATGACAACATCACTCAGTAATTTCTTTTCATCATTCTCCAATATTTAATTTGAATGCGCTATGTGTATTGTAATATATTGAAGCAACTACCAAATTCCAAGGTGTATTTGTGTTACCTTTTCCCCTGTTCCTGAACCATTCCAATTTCTCCTGTGTATGAACCAATAACTAATTTGTGATTGGGCCTTTTGGAGAACAATCTGATGTTCATTTAGAGTCTCAGTTTCTTTTCTTTTTCTAAGGAATTGGGGCCACTGTTTAACTTTGAGGTGTGTTATTAAAATCAACAGAAATAAATATTTGGTGGAGATAGGTGCCACAGAAAT
>JAOWBP010003503.1:16019240-16053453 GCA_028571105.1 Tragopan temminckii
GAAGGCCTTTTCTACCCTTGATTCTATGATAAGATAGGGAGATTATGAAAATTTTCATCTTCCTCATGTTTAAATGGTGCCTCATTTACTTTCTGGGAACACTGGGCAGTAGAGCATAGCTGGAGAAAAATACTCATGAATAGCAAATATTAAGCTCAAATGCTGGGATATTCCCTGAAAACAAGTCCCAGTTTGTCTATGCCATTTTGTCATTTGCAGTTCATTTTCTAACAGTACACTGTATGTATCAGCAAAAATGGGCAGAAGTCAGTGGTAAGAAAAATGAAATAAACTCACAGTACACCAAAATTCACACTGCAACACATCATCCACTAAATGATCAAGATCCAAGAATATTGTCTTGGAAAATATACAGAAAACAATGAGTTTGTTTACAAACAGTCTTAGCTGAGTAGTCAGTGTGCATGAGTTAACTTGGCTGTTCAAATTCATGTGCAGGCACCATGACTGTATTGGTATAGATACAAATTTTTTGCTCTGCTTTACAAAGCTGATATTTTTTTTTTGTTAACTTTGTAATAACATGTAGATTTCCAGAGACAGAAAATCTGGTCAGAGGACTGGTGCAATTGATAACACTAACACCACAAAACATGTCACATGGATGAATGGAATGCACTGAAAGTCGTACAGCAAGGAAATTGATGTAAATGATTGATCCAGAGGCAGAGATCAATGGAGAAAGAGTCAAGAAATCTGACTTAACTTTTCAAGCTGCATTGCAACATCAGCCTAAACCTGAGATATGAAGGCAGCTTATGAAAAGCCTCACACATGACATCAGTTTCATGAGTTTTAGCATGTCCTCTGCATGCTAGCAAACTTCACTCCAGCTGTCAGAAATATGTTATACGTATTATATAAAATTTTCCAAATAAAGTTGAACTGTGAGTTACTTAAACTGTAATTGGTTAGTTGCCAATATGGTAAACCAAAACAGCACATGAGAAATTAAGTAGTGTTTGGATAAAAAAAAGTCACATCTTGTTTTATAGTGCTACATCTTGACATTTTAATGTCATATTCTCATTGCAGAAAATGTGTTCTTTTAGAGGACAACTCTACACCTTCCCATTGAAATACCCATTGCTTCACACAAGTCTTTCTCCAGTAATTGCTGTTGACCCGCAGTAATTGATATTTTCTCATCTGACCTCTAGTAACATCCTGATCCTACCAGAGAATATCCATTGAAGGGAAAGAAACAGAAAAGCAGTGAATGAGCTTCCACTACATTAGGTTAAACAAAACAAGTTCTAAAGTGTAATTGATGCTAGGGAGCTGGTGACTACACAATTTTTTCTCCATGAGTTTAAACGATAAATTGTGTTTTTCTTTAGTAAGATAACAGAAAATGGTAAGTAAATAGCATTGATCACGCAATGCAATGCATGGCTTAGGTTATAAGGTACTGCAAAATCCTTTAAATGACAAATGATTACACTGCCAAATAATTAAGGCCATGCCACCAAAAATAATTAAAATCAATTAGAGAGAAAATATCACTTAAATTCATTAGGAGAAATATTATTTATTTAAATGAATTAACTGTATCAACAAAGAGTTTTTCAGTTCCAGCAATGTTATAAATTTTATCATCTTAAACTCATCCAAGCTACTACATTCTGTCACTGGAATGAAATATAAGCAATAGCATCGACATTCTAGTTAGTCTTCATTCAGCCCCAAACTTTAATAGAAATAACCTGTCGCATTTGACTGAGTATGATATCACTGCAGAAGCCTTGAATTTAAACTGGGTGGATAAGGAAAATTGCATGGTTTGTGAAGGAGGCTTTGAATAAAATGGAAATTTTGCTTCTATCCTATTTAGCTGTCAAAAGGCCACTTCTAACACTTTCAGAAAGCTATTTGCCTACAAAGCAAAGATAAAGACCTGGAAGAAAGTAACAGAATCTCAAAACAAACATCCAAAAGATAAAAACAGCAACAGAAATTATCCATACTTTCTAATTTCCTTTTATTTAATTTTAATTCTTTTTGTATTATTTCTTGATGGAGTTTCAAAATGTTAAAAAGAAAAAGGCAAAATTGATGAAGATTTATTCCAGTTGGTTATTAGATTGCAGCAAGGGTATTAAACACATTTATTTTAGTTAAAATTTTTATCTTGAAAATGGCAGAGAAACATGAAAGCCAGAGCAACACGTAAATTAATGATAAGAAAATTAATAAAACTACTTTTGAAACTTAGATAGAAAATATAATAAGAAGCTCTAGGTAAAGCTGAAATCGTTAGGAATTTTTAACAGATGAGTAAAAAAGTTAGCATTTCCTTCCTGGCAAAAACACTGCTTGTGGTACACTTGCAAACATACTGGTCACACATAGTGCTTCATTCTGTAGTACCTGATCAGAATGTCTTTGGGGATCCTGAAAAGAAACTCCATGTTTGTGACAGATGTGAATCAGTATGTGTGTGTAATGTGTGACCGACAGCCACATTATGGCACAATAATTTCACATTAAAGGCATAGGTGACAATTGCTTAGAAATGTGGACGTCTCTTTTTTTTTTTTCTTTCTGTTTGCAGTCCTGTGTAGGGGTGCAGGCTATTACTGTCTGCACTTCATCTCACTGAACTGGGGAAAGACTGATCATCCAATTGGGGCTGCCAGAGATTTTAAGCCTAGAGTACACTACACTCCTCATGTATATGCAATACAGGCCAGTGTCTCCACACAGATATGTGAATGAGAAAAGTTGTTTTTCCTCATTATGAAACTGTATTTTTGCCTGTTGTGTTCTGATATTTTCCGCTACAGAAACTGTAGCATGTGGACTGACATGGATATAGACATGATTGAAAGGTATAGCAGTACTCTTCTCATGAGGATTGAAAATGTTTCTCATTCAGAAAATGAGAATGTTCTGAATGTCAGATATTCACTTAGCTCATTGCCCCATTAAACATCTTCCCCCAGGAGATTTTCATTTTCATATTTTTGGAGTGGGCATCAGAAGAGATGGCAGTGCTGGCATCTTTGTCCCTACTGCTTTAGCTCTGGATCACAGAACACAGGGGAAGAAACAGTCAGTACACTCGAATAATCCCTTAGAGCTTGGCTTGTGTACAAATGGAGTTAAAAATACACTAAACTGAAACAGAATATTTCACTGGGGAGAGAATATGCTTTACATGTACAGGCTGTCATCTCCTTCACCAGGTAAAGAATGAATGTCCAGCTGAATGTATTTATTACTGTTGTTTCACTACAATGGACACATTAGCAACTCAGGGGTGAAGAACTATTACCAACAGTAAATTAAGAGGAAGCAACAGAAAATAGTGGAATACATTATTATTAGCAATGTTAAAGAATAACAGAAAGATAATTTAAATCTTTTTTAGCAAAATTCTTAATCACATGCATTACTCTATGTATATGAATAATCCTGTCTTCATCACTGAAGTCAACCTGTCTTTCAGTGTTTTGCTCATGGAATCCCAAAAGAACAGTGAATGACAAAACTGCAGCCCATTATTTTTTAGAGGAAAGATGATGCTGCCTCTAAACCCTACAATAATTAGAGCCAGCAATAGATTTCTCTCTCTTTTGAAAAGATTGTTCCTAATCCAACAAGTTATTAACAGCATCATTATTTTGCTGTCACCTTTCTATAGGCCCTTTTCCTTCTGGTTGACAACTGTGATAACAGACAAGGAGACTACTGATGTGGTATAGAGTTTTTCCTTCCTTTAGAATGATCTGTGACAACTTCCATTTGTGACAGACAGTTTAGGTTATAGCAGCCTTTGCTTCTCAAATTCAGGTACAGAATAGGCACACTTTTTGCTCCTTGACCTGCATTATTTTATAGCACACTTCTGAGACTTACAAGAAAATGAAGACTTAGCTCACCTCCCAGATTTCAAAGGATACACAGAGAATTCATATAGGAGATAAACTGCTGGAAAGCAGTGGCCTGAGAAGAAAAAAAAAAAACAAAAAACCTCAAGCCCAGGAAGCGGGAGCCTCAGCTGGCAGCTAAGAGGGGAAGTTTTCCTTGTTTGCTTGAAGTAGTCAAGTCTTAGAGCAGTTCTCACTGCCCTATTTAAATTGCAGGTAGCTGGTTACTTTACAGAGCAGAGAGAGGAAGTGGTTGCTATGAGAGAAGCAGAATTTGAAGCATGGAAGTGGTAATATTTTTCTTCAGGGGTCATCTGCATGGTAGGCTGCAGACACAGGGAAACTTCTCTTTTTACTCTTTTGACAAGGAAGATCCAGTATGTATGGTTCTGAAACCTGAATGGATTTAGGAAGATATATCGTGGTAAGAGGATGTAAAAAAAACACTGCAGTCCTATAGGATCCTAATTACTATTTAAAAATGAGGGCTGCTGTTTGATTTCCTTATTTTGAGTGGAGTTTTGATTCAGGGCCTGAATTTGTTCTAGGAGTCCTGGTAGTGAAAGGGTATAGCCCAATCCCCTGCAGTGAGTGGGAAGAAAACGAAAGCTGTTTTTCTATCTTAAATCAATATTTATTTCTAGACAGTACTGTTTTTTCCACATAGGTTATAAATCTATCCAGATTATATCTTTATTCATTAGCTGTTCTATTGGGTATATGTCATTTGACAAATGAAAAAAGTTTTTGTACGGGTAACTGTATACCAGGCATGCTATGAAAACATTCTCACTGAGGAAAATTTGCCAGTTTTTGTATTGACTTGAAGTGGTCAGTCTTCTAACTTTAAAAATTCATTTGTGGAGCTTGGAGTTAAAAATACTGGGTGACATCCCAAAGGCATAGCACATGTGAAAGGTGATAATGAAAGTGAAAATTATTCGCTTAGATTCTTAAGTTTAAAAAATGTGAGCTAACTGGACTGCACTTCTTACTTTTCCTTTGGAGAATGGGTTCCTAATGTTTGTGAGGTTTGAGTTTAGAAGATTTGAGTTCCAGAAGATTTGCTTAACCCTATCTTACCCATTGGTTCATCAGACTGCCTGAATAACTAGGCTATCAAGCATGCTGTGAGCAATCTTTCCTCATCTCTTCTCTTGCAAATGTTTTGCTTTACCTCAGTAATTAAACATTCATTGGACAAGAAAGAGGTTAGGGAAGTCATGCGTAAGAGAGGAAAGTCAGGTTACTGCTCCAGTAGTTATTTAATTAGTTAAACAAAGTTGGACAGTTTCAGAGGACACAGCTGAGATCTAATAAGTTTGTTGACTCAGGCACTCTGCTGAAAAGACAGAAAACTTGTGGTGGAGTTTCTTGTCCATACAGCCAGAGGACAGAATGTGGAGTCCTCTGCGAATGCATTTCCTAAACACTCTTCATTTCATTGTTTTTGTTTGTTTGTTTTTTAAATGGAAACATAACTTGTGAGAAAAGGATTTCACTGGATTTGTGAAATTAAATCTGCTTGGAGAGCAGGCTGGGAGGAGAGAGATATCAAATCCAGGTGCCAATAAATACATTCTGCATACCTTTGGTAGTTTGAGGTCCTCATGTGGATGAAAACTGTGCAGCGTTTCCCTTCAAATGCTAATTTGTAGATCATATTGAAATTCAAGAAGGGAGATGTTTAGGATGTGTTTATAAAATGCCTTGGGAAGACTTTATAGGAGTAATCTGATGAACATTGTATTAGAAAAGAAAGAAAGGGACATCTTGTTGCTCTTTATAGCGCATAATACTGTTATTTTATGGATTTAAAACTGCCTAATGGCTTTTTCCTCTGGGGGATTCATCACCTGTTCAATCATTTAAACTCTGGTTAAGTGTTGCGGTATCATCTAAATGCTATAAAAATAGCTCTAGTTTAGTAAAGTCTCTCACACTTTGATTTATCCTTGCAAGTCTCTTCGCAGATATTTTTCCAGCCTACCAAAAAGATGTGCATAGAGGTTTCAGAGCTGTTTCCAAGCACTAACTCACCAGCATTGGATATTCTGACAGAATGGGAAAGAATCTGTCACATTTATATGGTGGGATCTCTGTGTTCATGAAACTGAATGACACAGAGAAATGAGAATTGAAATTTTTCTGCCAATGCAAAGATGAGGCATAGGATCATAACAGGAAATGGGACTCTTGTTACTATAGGAATAGTCACCTCATGAAAACTTAGTCATATTTTACATACTGCAAGAGACAAAACAGTTCAGTGGAGGAAGTGACCCAGTGCTCCAGAAATATCTTAGACTCTCATCATCCAGAACACTGCATTTCTTTTGCAATCAGCAGTTTTATTATGAGACTTTTTCTGATTGCTTTTAAATATCTGCTGGTGTATCTCCTGAGTGGTAGGATGCTGGAAAGTGGATGACCAGAGTGATGAGAACGTAAAGCAGTATGAAAGAGCTGAACCACTGTAATTTTTCTGAGATTTCACTCATCTAGATCATTGACTTGGTTGTAGTTTGAAAGAGACAAAAAATTATAAGTGAATTTTAGCTGTTTTGGGAAAATGTATTGAGTATTTCAGCATCTACTTCCTTTCTATAAGGAAAAACAAGTTCCCTTGAAAAAAAAACCACCTGACATTGCAGCTTTCATTATCTGCAGAAATTCTGATGAATCAGAGTTTGCAATCTGCAGTTTGATTCCCAGGCTGTGAGGTGAGGTTTTTAGGAGACAGGGAAAGGATCATTCAGAAAAGTTTGGACAACTATTCTGGTACAGCTAATTGTCTGCTTTATCTGTGAACTGTTGTGGAAAAGGAAATCATCAAGTACATCTTCAAAAATGCAAACGAAATCAGGGTTATATGCGTTATAATGATCATGATGACTGAGGAGCAGTTTGAATTATTCAGCTATTTTCTTTGTTTCCATTTTTTAATGTGCTTGCTTTAAGTTAATATTTTTTTTTTTAATGAGGCCACTGGGGACAAAATGTGGTTGACACAGGGGAGTACATTCTCTGGCAGAGTAAATTCCTCATATATAATGCAGAGAATAAGTCCTTGAGGTAAGAACCAAACACTGTAGTGGTGACTATGAAAAAGCATGCAGTGTGGCTGAAATGGAATTAATGTCAGTACTACTCCTACAAGCTATCCCAGGGTATTAGTCAAGCCAGGCATCACTTTTTGGTTAAGAAAACTGGGACAAGGAGTTATTATTCCCGAGGTTTGTGTCTTCAATTGCAACACAGTGCATTAATGCATAAATATCTTCAGCCTGTGAGGTTGGTGTTGGACAAGTCTAGCTGCTCTACTGATCCTACTACATCCAGCAGTTTGACAGCACCAACCTATGCCCCCTGCCCTCAGCTGCATGCAGCTGCCATGCAATGCTGACGGCTTTTGGTTCTGCCTGGTCTCTGTGGGAGGAAGCAGAGACAGCCAGAGACCTGGCAGATCACAGCAATAAACCTGTGGACAGGCACTGAAAATTTATATCTGAAATCATCAAGCTTTTCATATTCCCTGAAAGGCTGCTAAATATTTTCATGGTCATCCCCTCACTGTCTTTGTTTCGCTCTGCAGATTCATTCAGGTCTTTCTACACTTGACTTGGAAATCCATCTGTTTTTTATATTCTTTGTTCTTCCTTACTTCAGTGGTCTTCAGGATTACTTATCTCCTATGTCTGTTGTTGCTTTTGAAGTGCTCATTTAATTCCTTTTCCCTCATGTTTCTTATTTTTCAAATCCGGGAGGATATTTTGTTTTCAGTCTTTGTTAAAACAGTGCATACCTTTTCATTACTGTGATCTTTATTAATGTTATTATCATTGCTGTGGATTGGCTCACTTTTTGAAGTTTTGATAAGAAATGAGAACAAGACTTATGCTTTTGCAGTCCCCTTATTGTTTTGTTTGAAGAAAAAAATATATATATCTGGTATTTATTATTTCTCTATACAGCAGATGTAACTGTTAGGTGTTTTGTTTTTCTCCTCTCTTTTTTCCTCTCTGGATGAAAACTTAGCAAAGTCAGCATATAAGAATTGCATTTCAGTCTTTGAAGGGCCTTGAAGACCAGGCACCCTAAGGAAAAAAGGGACATTCAGCAGCTTAGGCCTGTTATAAAACTCCTTCATCTCTATGTGATGCTCTCTTCCTGACTCTAGAGAAAGAGAGTTGTTTATTATTGCTCTTGGCCAATTGGAATACAGCTAGATTTTAAAAGGACCTCAAGGCCTACATTCATACCTCATAATCTTAGGAAACCATTTGAGATGTCTGTGTCTGGGGTAAAGTCCAAGTGAACTCCTTCAAATCTCAAAAATAGAGGAGTTGGCTGGTGCTCTGCATATCTCATTGTCTCACAGCCTTCCCCTGGACATTTTCTAGCTAGCACCATGATTATCGTATATTCAGTCCTAAATTTTTTGCTTAGTTTTCAGTTACATTACTAAATATCAGGCTTTCATGAGAGAAAAATAGGGAAGCATATACCTGCTACTGAGGAGATGGCAGCAACCCAGGAATTTAGCTTTGTATGTAACAAGAAATAAAAGCTGAGAAAACTGTAAAACATGTTTGATGAACTAGTTGATAGCAAACCCTCTTCTCTTTCTTTTTAAAGGATAAGTGATTGCACCTGTGAGAAGACATCTATCTCAGCACAACTGAATTCTCTTTCCACAATTCCTTGAGTGAAATAACAATGAGAATGAGATTGGTTCCATGTAAGGTAACTATATAGATATTTGGAAAAGTTAGGGTTGTAGTATAGCATAGGAAGAAAGTATAGAGGTTGAGGTGGTTGGGGAAGACAGGGTGGGATGTTTGGAGATGATAGCTGATGTAAAAAGGACTTGTTATACTATAAAGCTTCATACATTCAGAGATGTTTGAGTCCTTCTGTAAGATGTTATTGAGGAGTCTTGAGTGGGAGGAGAAAGAACATATCATAAAAGTTGTAAAACTACTCTTTTAGGACATATAAGTGTAGGAAATAAATTATATTTTTTTAAGTGAGAATAATCTGCAATGGCATTTTGAGGAGTAAAGAGATTTTAAATCTATTTTCATAGATTTGCTATTACCCTATGTATGCAAAGAGCAGTCTCAACCCAGCTCCCATTGTGTCTTTAACTCCCAAAAGCTTTTCTGCCTTGTTAAATTACCTTGGCATCTTTGTACGTATTTGGAATACAACATTTAATGAGCAGATCATATGAGCAGCTGCCTTTTATTTAAGGCATGTGGTCACAGATCAGTTCTTAATTATGTTTCTGTATGGAAGAACAAACTACAAACAATGTTATGCTTAACTGACTTCTAGGCAGGTTAGAGAGGAAGGTGGAAATTCTTGACAAAAAATCTATTTTTAATAAGATTTCACTTGATTATGTTAACACTTTATTTTGTTATTGTCTTCAGATTGTTGCATGTATTCCTAAGGCCCAAGCTCCTGGAGTCAGGTGAGAACATATGTTTACATTTCTAAGTATAGAGAGTAGATCTTGGGGGCTACGTGATAAAATTTCTAAACTGTTTGATGTCTGAAAGCTGACACTTTTTGACCTTTCTCTATTTAATTTGAGAGAGGAGAAACAGGCTTCTGTCAGTGCAGTGCTTTGAAGCCCATATTCTTGGGTTGTCACCATGCTGAGTGACAGGTAGCGAGGGTGGGTTGTGCCAGGGCTCAGCAGGGAGAAGCAAACACTGTCACAAATAGTACCCACTAATGCTGTGAGCAACACCTCGCTAGACTTCAGTTGGCAGGTGTGGTTTCTTTTTGCTGTGAAAGATCCTTGTTGTCTTTTTGATTGTACTTTGTAAGAGAAGGCTCAATTTTAAATAGTTCAAAGTAGTTTGAGAAGATATGTAGGTTTGCTTTGGATATAGGCTTTGTGTGTTAGGTGGTTGCAATCAGACTGTTCATAGTCAACAGCTGAGATTGTACAAAATGCTCAGATGCACACTAACTTTTAAGTATCCCTTGCTAATCAATGACTCGAAAAAATGTGATTGTTCTTGTGGCTATTTGTTTTTAACAAATGAAGTTGTATGTTTTTTTTACAGTACAGTTTTTATGTCTAAACTTTTGATACTTAAAAATAAAGACTGAGAGGATTGGATCCACAAAGGAGAGAGGAATGAATGAGAGAAAATCAGCAGGTGGAAAAGATTTCCCTATCAGGGAAGCTGTTATTAATATCAAAGTTTGACATGGTATTCAGACTAATAATTAAATTTAACAACATAAAACCAAACTAAGGAAAAACACCCTAAACTTCCTCAGGTGTTTTGCAGTTGTTAGTCGAGTCAGGTGACAGGCAACAAGACTCCTCAGTGCTGTGTCATTGCACGTAGACTTATCTTTTCTATTTTAGCTTTTTGTCTGTTGCAATGTGTTGTAGGACTAAAGTTCTCCATGGCAGGTACGAATCCCCACACTTGGGGCACCTGAGGATGGAACTTCAAGGTGTGATAGTTCTAGGGATTTAATTTCGAAAGATATTTCCTTCTGCCTGACGAGTGCACCTTTCCTTATATTCTGTGTTTCTGGCAGTTGGATGGCAGCTGTTCTCTTCAAATGTGGAGAACTCTGCCAAATTTCATCAGCTGATGATCTGGTTACTTTTCTATCAGTGTCTTTGTCTGCAAAAGATGCCTTTTTACCTTCTCTATGAGGTGGGAGGTATTGCTGGAACTAGAGCTGTGCTGCAGTGTCAGATTCTCAAAATGTCAGATTTATTTAAGCGTGTGATGGTGTAATTTGGCTTCCTGCTGTGCAAATGAGAGGATTAATTTCCATAATACAGAAATTAGCAGTGCAGTTGATATTTCTCCGTCTCATAGCACAAATTAGCAGCTGTGGGTGACAGTCACCAGTTCAGCTTCCTTTCGTCCTCCCTCCAAATAGCCATTGATGAAGACACTTGCCCCAATTAAACAATATTGAATGCCAAACTGGTGTTATCTCCTCCCGCTCCATTTCTCTCCTTGCCTGTTTGGCTTAGAGGCTTCAAGTTTTTCAAGTCATGGCTCTGGTTGCCCTTCCCTGAGCAAACAGCAGGGAAGGAACAAGCACACTCCATGTCTGAATCCTGGGTGTGAAACACATCAAGCGAAGGTATACTGAAGAATTGCAGAAGCTTACATGACAGTAATTCCTTGAGGATACGGGTAATAAAGTAGGTTCTTAGAATGTGTGTGTTTAGGGGTATTGATTTCAAAAATCTGCTATGAATTCATTTATCTATGCTGAATCTTACAGATTTTCCCAGAAGCTTCACAAAGTGCGAGGGAGTTCTGAATGTGGCTATTTGTCTTTTAATTGTTCCAGAAAGCATCACAGGTTCTGCTTTATCTCTGTCTATAAATAATAAGAAACGGTACAATTTCAAGCTTGACTATGATAAAAAATAACACAGTTATGGGTGAGTTCTCATTTTCATCTGCCAGACAGTTTTTCTTTTCCAAAGGAGAATTCAACTGTTCTATCCTTGACAGGAAAAGGGAGGTATTGACTCTCAGGATGGCTGAAAGTGTCCCAGTCCCTTCTGACTTCATGACTTGGTGTAGGCAGGAAATGGGACCCTCATCCTTTAGCCCTCAATCAATCATTCCTCTGTGATACTAAAAATCTGCTCAAGTGTAGCTGTAGCCAGTTGTCCAATAAAATTATTTCTCTTTTAATAACAGTAATAAAAAGGTTTTATTTAAAATCTGAGATAAATGTTTTTTTTTTGCAGCATGTGCAGCTCATTGGTGAAACTCAGTGATATCACTTACGCCAAGTGAAACAACAGGTTGTTGTTTTTAAAAAGGATTGAAAAATCCATGTGTTATAATAGTTAACCCATAGTGAATGATAAGTATATATATTTTTTGTGAAGAGAAAGGTATGAAACTCCAAGAGCTGAGACATTAAGCTATCCTTTGACCTGTTTTTTCCAAGGCTACTTGCAACTTACTGCAAAGCCTACGGTGCTACTCTCAGTGAAGAACTGCAGGTTTGTGACCATGTGTCTGTTCCAGTAGGAGATGACAGTTCCTCTGAAATCACAGCTATCTACATAGCTGTTAGCAGCTAATTGTTAACATCGTAAAGTTCCATGCAGCTTTCAGTGTTGATACCCACTTGGGACTGGGAGTTCCTCATTTCTTTCAGATGGGCTGAGTGTGGGAGCAGAGAAGGGCTGGCCAACTGTAAAGGAGTCCGTGATATGTGCTGTATGTGTGTAGGCTTTCCTATCTTCGACAATACCACTCTCCCTATCTTAGAATACAAAGTTATCTGCTATGCATACATGTCACTGAATGCTTTCCATGGTCTGTTATATCTGAAATAACTGAAGGACAATGTGAGTTTTGTTCTTCTAGGTAATGTTTCTAAAACAGGCAAACATTGGGAGTAATTTATTGTTAACTACAGAAAATGTCAGATTTTTGTGCTTGATATAATGGCATTGCATGCAATTTCCATCTTTTTATGAACTCATTCTGGACTTGTTGCAAGGAATAAAAATAAATGTGCTTACATCTGCCTTATATATGGGTATGATATTTCTACTGTCATGACTCCAGGAGCTGCAGCCTTGAAAAGTGTTACTATGCTCAGGACTGCTATTACTGAATTCTTTACCATAAGGTTCTTGAAGGGTTGAACTTGTGAGGTAGTTCAGAAATTATTTTGTGAATGAAAAAGAAGTGTTTACTGTTGTTCAGTGAAGTAATGCTATTCATTGGACAGTATCTGGCAACTTTCAGTTTCTCGGTGAGTTTATCCTAAACATGCAGTTGCTTGCTTGAAAAAATCATGCTTAAGTTGTGATATGTTTGGTATCCATTCTTTTAAATGCATGGGTCATCTGCTGAAGGTCTAATGCAAACCACGGAACTGTGTAGTCTAAACTATCTGATCTGTCTTCACTTGTCATAGGCAAAAAGAAGTGTTTACAGAGTAAGTCCATACTAGATGTCTCTGACATTAATTGATCTCCAGAGGCACCTCTCTCTTTTTTGTTGATTGTGAACCAGTAAGCTGATAAACTTTCTTTAGATATCTAAACTTAGCCAAGATAAATCCAGTTGCTGCTGAAGAAGCAGAAGTGTTAACAAGAGATTTTTATATGGTGTTGGGGAGATGGTATGTATTACTTACTGTTCACAGTAATATTGATCCTTTACAAAGAAATAATTGCAGGAAAATAGTGCATCACAATGCTTCTGAAGCCTTCAGAATGATTACTCTGGGCAATCACTCAACATTAGTGTTAGGTCATGACTTTGTGCAGTAACAAGGAAATGGTGCGTGTAGCTGTGAATGGTATAACTGCATTGGCGGATGAGCCAAGACAGTACTGCTGCAAGAAATTAATGCCTTGTTGTCTCTTTTCAGCTCAGTATTGCAAAGAGCTCTTCTGTCTACTTCTGTAACTTTTGAGTGACTTGGGATGAAACATCCCATGGTTTCTCTTTTGTGATCCAAGTACAGTATTAAGAAAAAGTGATAATCATCTGAAAACTTTCAACTAGCATTATCTTCCTTTTGCTTCTTCGTGGTAGTGGAGTTATCTTCTGTTGCACTTGCAGCAGCGTCAGAGGTAGCAGTGACTTGTGGCTTCATCATCTGAGTCCGGCACCTGCAATAAAAAGAGATTTTAAACCCTACTCCTGTAACTTTACCAAGCTAATGACAAATGCAGTCATTAGGAATCCTGCTCCTTTGATTTCCAATGAGCAGTTCTCTAATATTGGTACTAATTAAAGTCTTTCTTAGTGGTCATCAGGAATGCTTCCCTTCCATTTAAATGATGTTTCTAGTAAGCACTTACCTTGTGCTTCACAAAACCACACCAAAAACAGGCAAAAAAAAAAAAAAAAAAAAAAATTATTAGCTCATGCCTCACTACAATCAGGCATTTATCCAGTGGTATTTTATTAATTAGATTGTTCTTCAGAGAGCAGTGGCACAGGACTGAAAGGTGTGAATTGCCACATTAAAAGATGTTTGAGACTTTCTCCCAGTCAGATGAGTTTCCTACTCATAGAATCAATTGAATTGGAAGGGACCTTTAAATCCTCTGCAATGAGCAGATACCTATAGCTCCATCAATGCTCAGAGCCCCTTTAGCCTGACCTTGAGTGTTTCCAGGGATGGGGCGTCCACCACCTCTCTGGGCAACCTGTGCTGGTACCTCACTGCCCTTATTGTACTCAACCCCCCCAGCTACCAAAAGACTGAGGAATCTCTCTAGCAGAACCTGTAGGAATTGAAGTCTAAATACATGCTTTGGATGTGTACACGCATGCAATTCTGGGTCTGTGCCAATTAAAGGTAGAAGCTTTGACAATATGTTGTAGAGAATTAGATCCATCTTTTTCTGAGAGGTTCTTTGTAGTGTTTGGAAGACTTCTTGCATTAAGAATACTGTGTTAGAGGCATATATATATATAGCTCAGCACCACTCCTTTCAGACTGAAAGGTGTGATAAATGTTATTGTTACAGTTATAGGATAACAATATGCTCCCTTTCAGCCCACAATAGTCTGTGGCTCTAGTATCAAAAATCAATTTCCTCTGAAGGATCAGTTTGGACAGTCTTTGGGATCAGTGCTTTAAAAGAGGGAGGGGTGATCTATTTGCTTCTCAGCTTTGTGCTTAGAATGTCAGCTGCACTATTTTCTGTTTCTGGTAAATAAAGAATAGGTTATTAAGGAAGAGGTGATGCTTTTTATATTCTGCCTATGAATATGATAATATAAAAGATATTTTAATAACTGTTTAATCTCCTGTGGGATATACATAGTTTTACTACTCCACTGAGTTCTTGAGTACATATTCTGAGGACAAGATGAATGCTATTTTCCAATTTATAAACGTTTTAAGTCTGAAACATGATCTACAGGTCAAGTCAAAGCCTAAAAGCAAACTGAAGGGCTTATTGTATGCGGAACTATGCTGCTTACATTGCAAATTAGGCCTTTAGTTTGCATAACAGTGATGCTCCCCTATCTTTTATGACAAACAGCTTTAAGTCTGACCATATCATGTTGAGAATCGCCAGGTGGAGATATTGCATGCAGTTGAGATGGTTTTTGACTACGTTAGGTGCTATTAAAGATGTATTTACTTGAGTTCTCTTTTTCTGACTGCAGGATGCAGCGCAAGTTATAAGGGATGCTGTTTTTCTACTTATGCTCCCTACTTAGAGCCTTTTCTATTAGCCCCCAGGAAGCAGGCAGTTATCTCTAGTTAATGTCTTAAGATAACTGCAGGTTGTTTGCAATCAGCTGTCTTCTAGGACTGCATTTACAGTGGAAGTGAACGTGAACCTGAAGTACATATAAGACAAGCTGGTACAAATGGGGAAATACGTTGATAAAGGATGAGATGGGGGAGTTTGGGTTGCTGCTATCAAGTGTGGGACATGACAGGTATCTGTCACCATCAGGAGGCCCCACTGGGGGGTTACAGGAGCTGTATCTATCTCAATCAAACAAAGGGTATATTGATTAATTGGGTGTCTGCACATACATTCCAGCTATTCTGTCTGAATATCAGCAAAAAGGTGTGAACATCTCCTTTAAACATTAGGATTAGGTTGTAGTCACACGTGTTTCTTAAGCAATTTGGAGTCAGTCAATCTTTCAAAGTCAGTGTGGTATTTAAAGAGCATCTAATCTCTATCCTGAAAACTGGATTTAATACCCATTAAATGAAGGCACTTAATGCTCTAAACCAGAGGAACTTCTACAATTACTTAGATAATAATTTAAGAATTAAGGCATAGGAGTTAACTGATGGCTTGCTGGTGGATGTGCAGAGGTTAAAATTTATATCTATATCACAAATAAAGGCGTAATGAATTTAAATGAAGGAAAAGTTCAAACAGTAACTTTCACTGAAGAAATCTCTCTGATACTTCTAATCGCAGTGGAGGAGAGGGTGCTTAGGGATTAATACAGATTTGCTGTGAGGATATGACCTGTGTGATACATGAAGCTTTGAAGATCACATTGCTCTTTCCTCTTTTGGAATATATATATCCTTAAAATGCACTTTGGGATAAACAAATCCTCCATTTCTATAGAAGAAAACCTCCCTGCTTGGTAAGGGTGGATAAAGCACAAGTACTTTTCTTTTCAAGATCCCAAATTCTCTATGGAAAATGGAATCAAAGTACAACACACAAACTTCTCACAGACCTGGAAGTACGTATGCTTGTAACTGTTTAGTCCATAGAAGGTTAGCTTTTGTGTGGTGAGCAGTAGAAGCAGAAACTGAATGATTAGTGAGTCAACTATCCTGTATTTCTAGGCTGTTGCTTGAGAATAGGCAGGCATTTTTGGAAATACTGCTTTTAATTTTGGGGTGCTTTCCTCACACCAGACTCTAAGTCCCATATCTTGCTGAAATGATAGATACCATGTGCTCGTGTTTCCTGACATGACATGGATGTTCCCATTTTCTAAATAAAAGCTAATTACCAAACTTTAAGCTGTAGGATCTGAGAAAGGGGAGTATTTCCATATTGCGCTGTTATACTGCTGAGTTGATGGACACAGAAAAGGGAGAACTTCCCTATGCACTTTTTAGCCCTTGAACTAAATTTTTTGCTTATTTCTTTTTCTCTCTCATGCTTTTCTCAGATAACATTTTATTGTCCTCCTGTTGCTAAACTGATATTGCAAGAAATTACCTATTGTGAAGCTGAAGAAAGCAATATTGCCACTTGCTCCTGTCACCTACGTTTCTGGGAGTTAAGAGTGCTGAAATAGAGATTAAAGGGGTCTGTGTGGGGAAGAATGGGAAACAGGGCAGTGGAAAAATGATGACTATATAGGAGAATTTTCCATGCATACAAGGAAGGTGCTAGCCAAAGATGTGATAATTGTCCTCTTACAATGTGAGTATCTGTAAATAATTAGATGTGTGAGCTGGCAATTCATTTCTGATGAGACATGCTATGAGATCTGAATCATCACCAATGATCTTTTGCATTATTGTTATGAATGCAAGGAATGTTAAAATCCTTGTTTATTTACCTCCCAATAGACAGACATTTTCTAGCAACACCAATGCATAACAGTATGGGGGCAAAAAAAGAAATCTCTGAATGCCACCAAAAGTTCACTTGATAGAATGTAGCTAGGGAAGTTCTTTGATTCCTCACCTAGATGCTGAAGTTTAATCAGCTGTTTTTTGTCTCCCTGTGTTTTATTAGAGATTTTTGTAATAATTTTCATTTCTAGGGGAGAAAAGGGTTGTGTTATAGCTATCACGTTGGTCAACCTATGTTCCTGTATTCTTATGGCAGAAATGTCCTGGACATTAGGGATGCTTTGTTAAACAGCAAAGAGGAGAGTAGCGTGTGCTTCTTTACAAATGTTTTGTATTTTTAAAAATTGGTGATCTTTATTCACACTCCTTATCTGGATTACATTCTATGAGGCCATTAGCTACTTTTGCAGCTGCTGTTTTTTACTATCAGGTCCATGTTCCATATGGCATCCATAGGGATAGGTATACTTGAGTACTGTTAGGCCAGAGCAGAGACAAGGTCTCCGTCATCCATATTCTGTATCTAATAGTGGTGGGCATCATAATTTTCAAAAGGTATAAGAACTTCCGTCATTAATATTTCTCTATTAGAAATCCTACTTATTTTCTAGATAGACAGAGATTGGCTTTAACCTTGATGTTTCATATTTTTTCTGTCTCCTAATATGTTTTTAAACAACAATTAAGAAGGGTAATTCAGCATCCAGTGTCTATGCACACAGTTAATATATTTCTGATATATTCTTTCCTTTTAGGAAAAAGAATCTAATTAGAACTTGAACTTTCTGAAGAGTTTACTTAAACATTTCTTACTTTACTATGTGTTAATTTTGTAGCTTTCTGCTTAAAAGCTAAGTAAAATTAATGAAGTGTCATTCAAAATGGGAACAGATCTTCAGGAATGGAACAGAGCTTAGAGTAACATCCCATTGTTTCTTAGCTATTGTTTTCAAATTACTTCACCTATATGATTCAGGTAACATTTTAAAAGGAGTCAGACATCTTCATTTATCAGGGCAAAGAGGTGACCAGCTTCTACTACAGTCCACAGTATTTGTGGCACTTGTCAGTGTAAGGAATACATAGTAGTGCTGTAGCACGTGGTTCATATGGTGCAAATCATAGTGTAATTTTTCATACTTGAGTTGTCTCTTAGTTCAATGAATTTTTTTTTTTTCTTTCTTTCTTTCTTTCTTTTTTTTTTTTTTTTTTTTCCCCCTCACCTAAAAATGTATAGGGTCTTGCCCTGTGAATTCTGTTTTGAGATGACTTGTGCATTACTTTACTTGCCTGACAGGCCTAAGCTTGGTACAAGTTTCCTGCACCTCTTGACAGGAAGAATGAAATGCTGTGCATTTGAGCTAGATTGTTACATCCAATGTGGATTTGTCTGACTTGTACTCCGTGGCTTTGCAAACTGTCTTGAAACTGTTTATATGGGGAAATGTGATGTACTGGCAGAAACAATGAAGGCAAGCTCGAGAGAAAGCCTAAAAGGCCTTTTTCTGAGCAATTTTTTTTTTTTTTGTTACTAAATAACAAATGCCAAACAGGGTGGAGATGTTCGATAATACCCCCCTCTCTAACTGAAATAACTAATGTTAATGTTAAGGTACTTGCTAGAATATGAATAGAATCAGAGGTAAGTCCATCGAATGCTTATACCTCAAGCTGTTTAGTCCTGGCCAAATTCCCCTAGCTCCATCTGACCTATCTGTAGATCTATGCACTTTGTAGAAGGCTCATGGTTCTTGGGCTGAGGTTGCCTGCTTGAGACTCCATTTTGCAATGTAGATGGATATCTGCATCATGGTCCAGTGCTCCTCCCCTCCACTACGCAGTTCCTGTCTTGAGTGCAGACAACCTCACTGACGAAACAAATGGGGCTCCAGGGACTGATGTAGTGGCAGTGGTCTCAGCATGCAGGCTATACTGCAGATACATTAGAAAGTGTGTGGCCTCCAAAAGTCACTGTCCGAAACTGTGATGGGGAGTAAGTGCTCCCTGCAGATTTATTCCATTATTTACTAGATGAAAACAAAGCTGTCAACAGTGATATCTCCTTCCCAATTAAGCTCGCTATTACAGTTCATAAATCACAGCATGTCTTCCCTGTGGGAAAAGAGAACCTGTGCTATTTCTGAAAATGCTCATAAACAGTGTGTGGGAAATAGCTGTGTTTTTTTCTTAACCAAGCACATTCCATCATATTGCTTTAATATCAAATCATGACTAAAGCTATTAAAGAGACCAAGCAATTGTGTTACATTTTAATGTCAGGTGAAGGTGAAGTGTTTCTCTGCTCACGGGAGACCAATGATTTTGATTAGTACTGTCTTCTAGCCCTTTCCCAATAAACCACAGGGGGAATTGAAGTAAAGGGATTTCTATTTCCTTGTCCCAGTGCAGGATCAACTCTGCCTGTGTCTGTCTTCATAAAAACATCCAGTGAGAGAGCTGCTGGCACCTTTTCTAGGGAATTGCTTTGCTACTTGAATTCAGGAAGCTTCTATTAGTGACCAGACTGTCTCTTCCATTCTGTAGCAGGAGCCTGTCACTTCTTAGACTCTTTCACTTGTACTTAGACTGCAAATTCATCATTGGAGATGGGAGATATTTGTTTCCTTGTACTGTTTTGCTTTGCTTTTGCTAGAGCATTGTGTAAGAAAAGTAGTTGAGTGCTGCAGGACGCAGTACTTTTCACACTGATATAGAACAGGGTATGACTATGGAAGGTGCTCACAAGATGATGGGTCAGATATCTTACAAGAAAAGGTCCCAAATACTTTAAGAAGTTTTCCTGCTCTGAAAAGGTGAACGGAAGCCATAATGCAAAGTGAGATACTACTGTGGGAAAGCTCATTACTCTGTTACCCGCAGAGTGTGACACAGCTCTGCCTTTATCCTATTTAATTGCATGGCTGTCCTTATTTGTAAACTACATATCTGAGGGGTTTTTGTTTGCTTGGCTGCTGGTACTTTTTTTTTTTCTTTTTTTTTTCCTCATTGGAGAGGGTTGTTTTGTTTTTGCTTATCAGTAAGCAATTCAACACTATCTCACCATTCGTGGTGTGCCTGCCTGGCTGCCTAGCTCTCTGGAAGTCACTCCTGTGTCTCAGGTAATGTGAAAACAATAACACTGGATATGTCATGTCTTGTAAAAATACAGTGCAGAATACTTTCCATGGGACAGATGGAAAAAAGTCTGTTCATACTGTTGTATTTAGCTGTTATGCAGAATCTGTGACCCTATAGAAAAACTTTGTAATAACCCGAACAGCTGATGATGTGCTGTGGATAAACACAATTTGTGTAATCTGAGTGACAAGTATGAAAATGGTCTGTGCATATTTCCTAAATGCAAAATGGGATATTTGTCCTACTGACCATGCACACACTGCTCTTTTTGTGTTCCTAGAGGCTTTGCTACTTAAAAATGAGATAAGATGTAATGATCAACAATGATGAGGAACACTTGAGAGGGAAAGGATAAGCACTTAATTTGTCAAGTGAGGCAATAATGCTGGGTCCATATTCCTGCTGAAGGATGTCCTTTATGAACTAGTTTCTATTATAGGAAAGGAGAAGCAAAAGTCTTACTGAACAAGCTCCTGCTTCCCTGCTTTCTGATAAGGAACAGTTCAGACAGATAGCTCAAGCTTAGGGTTTTGCTCCCACTCTCACAGGGGTGAAAGGTTCTCCCATACACAGAATCCTTTTGTGGGATGGTAGAAGCAAGTTTAGGAAACCTAATATAAGAAATGGGAAGCCAGCATTGTGCAGCGTGATGATACCTACTTCTCCATAAATTCAGATGTGTGTAACCAAACCAGCACTGGTCAAACTAAGCTTTCAGGTTTGCTCCTCAGTCATGAAATGCCCAAATAAAATAACTGAGATAATATTTCAGATTTTCTTGTTGCTCAGACAGAGGAAAAAATTGAAAGGTTTAAAACTCTCATTCCAGGTAGAAGGAAAGTGCTGAAAGAATTGGAAATATATAGAAAATGAATTAGAAGCATTAGATTTTTGAAACCCCATGAGGGGCTATGCAACGCACTCTAGCTAAAAAACAAAGTCTAATAATCATAGGGGAATACCGAACTGGATGCATTTCTTGAGTATTCAAGTCTGATCTCCTCTTATTATATACAGCACTGTTCATAAACAGATCAAACTCAGTTTTAAAAATAAAAGGATGATGAGATGCCTTTGACTTTGCTAGTAGAAGAAGATGAGACTTTTCTAGAATTCCAGTGCTGTGAGAGCTGTGAACTTTGCTCTGCTTTCCAATATGAATGTATTAATGGCCAACTTGCTCTTTTGTAGGATGCTTTACCTGTATGTCCTTTATATGCTCACTTTTCTGATAGCATCATGAGTTGCCCTTGCCCAGGTGGATAGGTGCTTTACTGGCCAGTGGATTTTGGATATTTGGCAGGAGAAATGTAGAGGTTGTACTGAAGTAACCAACACTGAGATGAGGGTGGTTGCAGCTGATAGAGAGAGAAAAGCTCACACATACTAGACCTAATAAACTCCAAAGTACAGAAAAGAGTTGTTTAAGTCTGTTCCACTGGCAATTTTATGAACCACTTCCTTTCCCCTGTGGTTTTGAATCATCTAGACTGCTTGTGTCGAATATCGTGGTACCAAGTGACATGGCAGGCTGTCACCAAGTGGAAGACAATACGGTAGCCCCAGCACTTGCTCAAGCAGGTGACAGTATTTTTACCCAGAATATAATAATGGGGTTTGAGCATCTGAGTTACCAAGGCATTATTTATACTGCAAATCTATACTGAGCTTTCAAATCTAAACTAGAAACAATATTTACAAAAAAAGTTTTCTTTTTTTTTTCTTTAAGAAAAGGTGGTGCTTCTTACAGCTCTTCTGAAGGAAAAATACATAAAAAGAACCGTATTAATAGTAGCAGTAGAAAGAATATAAATAGAATTAATATAGAAAAATCAACAACAAGACAACATACAGATTTATTGAGGTAACAGGTTATCCTGTATTATACAAACTGTTGTTATTTCTCTAAAGGAAATATGGGGAGATCCATGTTGTGCAAAGTGCTATATAGTAATTTGTTAGTTAATCTAGTGTATTGTGTCTTCTAGTGCTCCTAAATGTGTATATATATATATGTGTATATATATATTCTTAATAACGTTCAATTTCTCTTTGTATGAAAAGACTAATAAAATTGAAAGGACTATGAGGTACAAGAAAATAAGGAAAGAATAATAAATTGAATCTGTTGCAATGCGACAAATGCCTATCTGTTTGCCCTGTTTGACAAATGCATATCTACTCAATAGGAGTTTTGGGAGTCATCAATATCTAAGTTTGAATGTATTATTGAAAGTGAGCTGAACTTGTATCAGAGATCTTGCCTGGTTTTACTACTCTTTTTTTTTTTTTTAATTTTTTTTTTTTTCCTTTTTCTTCCTTTTAATGATACACTCCTCTACTGTTTCATTACTAGTCCAGAAATGTACAGTTTGGAACTCATCTCTCTGTGCTCCAACATACTGAAATGGTGATTTCCAGCTGGAATCTGCCTGCTAGCTCCAGGCTTTCTCTAGGCTGTTTCCATTTTTACTGTTTGTCTTTAAGTATTAAGTATAGAAATGTTCCCATACCCCAAACTGTAGGAACTCTGCTGTGCTGAGCATTACACATGTGAGCAGAGCAGGGAGAAGAGGAATCCTGGTGTGGTTAGTTCAAATAAAATACTGAATAGAAGCATGGTAAGAGTGTATTGACAAAGATTCCAACTGATAGTGCTCATACAACACTGTGAAGAACAACACTCGTTGTGGATATTGAAAGTCTCAATTGAGCTGGGACTAGCCTGAATGATTTTATTCTGGTCTCCTAATAAAGACGATGAACTGTTAAGTTTCACTGCATATCTGCTAGCGATTCTAGCCCAGTCATGAATCAGTCTCGGCTACTTCATGGGGAACACTGTTGAGAGCTGTTAATTGCTGTAGTTCTCTTAGATCACTTGAAGATCTTAAAGAAATTCTGCACTCCTAGTGTGATTTAAAACCAACAAAGAAAAACCAATTAACAAAATAAGTGCAGCAAAGGAAACACAATGTAGTATAGAGAGGCTGTTCAGTGGGGTATCTTGATTTGTGTTATTAGTTTACATCCTGATTACTTATGTTCTCAATCTTTTTCTTAATTTGAGAAAACTTCAGTAGATACTAGAAAATTGCTAGCTCCCAGAAAAGTTAACATTTCAGTCTGTGACCATTCAAAATGACCTATTTAAAAGTAGGTAAAGGTCTGAAATATGTGTATATACATGTGTACAGTTAAATTTTGCAGATTCTAATTAGATAGTTCTGAGAACAACTTCCAAGGTTTTTGAGGGAAAAAGTAAATTTTGGGAAGAAGTCCATCCCTGGAGATATTTAAGAGATATAAGGGCATTGCACTAGGACACAATTTAGTGGTGGGAATTGTTAGATCAGTTTGATGGCTGGTCTTACTGATCTTGAAGATCTTTTCCAATGTACACATTTCTATGGTTTTTATATAAGCTGTTCAGCAAAATAAGTCTTCAATAAATTAACTCCTAGCTACCAAGATTATATTGGAAATTAGGATGCATATTTCGTATCACAGACTACAAATATTCTGATCAACTATTTTAGCTTAAAAATAAGGTCCTATTAAATATCATTATTAGACATTGATGATGCCACATGTTAACAACACTGTATTTTCCCCAAGACTTGCAGTGAAGGCATCTGACTTGTGACTGGAAGACTGAGGAAAACATCTACTAAGTCTAATATCTGAAGCAGCATATGACTCTTCACAGAATCATAGAAACCAAGGTTGGAAAAGACCTACAAGATCATCCAGTCCAACTTCTTAATGCAGTATGTGCTTGCTTAGTGACCTGCCAAACTGTTATTTTCTCTTATTACCAAAGGCTGATGGCTCTTTGCTCTGTGAAGAAAATTATGCATATGTGTATATTTACACGTGCGTGTGTATACATGTGTGTATACATGTGTATATACAACCTGTATAACAAACAATCCAAAATAAAATGGGAAAAAAAATGCCGAGGAAAAGCCAAATGTAGTAGTGAAAGGGGTAATGTTGACCAGAAAATCCAATCTTTCCTAGAATTAAGGAGGCTTTTTCCCTGTTCCTAGCCTTTGTAAGACTATGCTGTGATCTGATGTCTACACTTTAAAAAATAAGTGGAACTACAGTATGCCATATAAATGCATTAACTCCTGAGACTTTTGAATGCTCTGAATCCTGGGGCTTTCATACTTCGTCCCTGTTCTTTTCTAACCTGTTTGCTACAGGAATCAGTGCTCTGGTGCAGCATAGTGAGACAGTATATTGCTGTTTGGCAAAAGAAGGAAATATCTGATGAGATCAGTGTTGTGAATGACTGACTTTAAATACTAATAATAACTAAAAAAAATGGTAGAAAAATCAAATGCAAGAACAGAGCCCTGGAGGCTCTTTGCCACCAGTGGAAAGGACTAGAAGGTCCAAAGCATGAAGGAAATGTCATGCTACAGTTCAGATATAGAGCTTGAAGTCATTTTTCCCATACTTTATTCATGAGATTTTTAATATGTTCACATATTTATATGCTCATTAAAACATTATGTGGCTCTTTCCTTTCATGATATGCAAGGAAAAAACAATCTTCATTATCATCTGGTTTTTTTTAGCTGTCAAACTGACTTGCATACACTTTTGGAACAATCTAGTAGTAACAGAAACACATCTCTTTGGCCGTATACTATAAATATTTATGACCTAAGCATGCACCCAGTGAAAGCTTGTGTGGCAAACCTCAAATACAGCAGCAATTGCAGTGAGAAATAACAGCTCCCCAATCCCTTCTTAATTTATTTCATCCATCTTTCCAGCTTGTTATGCTTGATGGCTCTATAGCAGACACCCTGCATTAAAATTATTTTTTCAGTAGTAGCTGAGTAAAGACTGGGAGCTTTGTAGGATGAATCACTGTGTTTTCCTTTCAAGTTATGGAAGTCACATGCAAGTCCCTTCTTTCTATTAGGTCTCAGTTTGGCTAGATAAAATTACATTTTGGTGGAGGTGGGGGGAAAGAAATTACACCACGCCACCCAAGAAAACAACAAAAATATCCTGTGAATCAATTAAATAAGTTAATGGATGCATGTAACATGAAGGCTTATTATACATAGCAATTCTAATTAATAATGTTGCTAGCAACTTTGGAATGTTTCTGCAAAAAAGTTTTATTGAAGTAAGCCATTTGTATGTAATTCATTAGGATTCTTATTTCATTTTCATTATTATTAGAAGTGAGCTACTTATGGAATTGACATTTTTTTACTTTTGTGTGTATATATATATATATTCCCAGAAAAAAACTTGATATTTAATTCTTCTGGTAACCATGACATACACTGAGATATAATGTAACAGTTCTGACAACTTTCTGCTTGTCTAATATCTACCAATTAACACAGATGAATCTTCACAATAGCCCATAGCCCTGAGGTAGAGGCGTTCTGAGGCAGTTGGGGAAGTTGAGGTACAAAGTTATAATTTTGCCCGAGGACAGATACGTAACTGTGGCACACTGGAATAAGAATTTTTCTCTGTTATGCCTCCAGCTGCTGATTTGCCCACAAGAGGATCCCTCCTTTCATGTATCTCCAAGAGTGCAGTCAAAGCACTGATGCTCTGATCAGCTGCTTCTGTGATGCACAGATACAGTTTTTAGAGGCAGGAGTAAAAGCCAAAGGCAGATCCTAATCCTAGAAGAGACGTCTCCACAGATGCAATATCCCCTTAGAACAGAGTCAAAGCAGTTACTTTATTAAAAAAAAAAGGGGTAGGGGGGAGGGTTAAAGAGTGAGATCTCAGATTTACTGATATAGGTTTTTGGCTTGGGAGGGGGGAGGAAAAAGGAATTTATCACTTAAATTTTTGTTGAATAGTCATATAACTAATAATGCTGAACTATTCACATTCCTAGCTACTTCTGGGTAAATAATAATTAACGTTTAAGGCAAAGGCCAAATTCCGCCAAGTCCATTGGTTTCTTGGTCTTAATCTCAGTTTTTTTATTGTGGCTACAGGTAAAAATTTCATGGAAACTCTTCAAGTCCTTGAAATTCACATTGACCGAGGCTCTCTTCATCTGTCAAAGGCTTTACCTAAGTGCAGTATTTGCTTAGTTAAGATAAAAGATCTTATTTAGCCTCAGGGTGCATTATTTCATGTTGGGAAAATATGTGATAAGCTGGTAAAACAAAGGCAGCCCAAAGAGAACTTCCAGCACAAGCTGCAGTATTGGTTTAAACAGGGACCAAAACATATGAGGTCAATGTTAAGTACGTAGTATATTGCTGATAGCACTCTTACTGCAGTAACAATACTCTTTTGCCTGCGTATTACTGTGCTGACACAACTGTAATTTCTCTAGTGATCTAATGGCAGAATTCTGCAATGAAATGTTATAGAAGATTGGGATAGCAACTTCTGTTTCTAAACTTGCCAAGAGAATAATCTGGAGGAAAAGAAGTCTAAACACAAAACAATTAGAGTTCAACTATAATGAATATTAGTTATACTTGTATTTTTGAAACTAGACGTTTACTTAAATAACTCTCAAAGTGGACAAGTATCATGACAATTTCAAACTACCATTTCCTGACGCATATTGATCTTTACATTCTTTTACATTTGATTACTAAATTGCCCTAACATCTTCCATGTGAACTGTTTTTTTCTGAATAAGTCCTTTTTATTATTATTTTTTTCTCCTCTCAAATTCACTACTGACTTTGTAGTACTGAATTTTCCCCACTCTTGCCAGTTCTATTTCCTGCTCACTTCCCCCTCTTTTGGATCTGATATTGTATTCTTTCTCTGTTTCAATGATGAAGATTTTAAGATTATTCCATTGATAATGATATTGAGCTCTATTGAAATATATTAGCTTTTCTAAGTAGGTAGTTGTGAAATATTAGCTCAAATCTATAACATTTTGAGCTGTGTGCCTTATAATATGGCTAAGGTTTTTTTAATTGTATTGAATGTGTTGTTTATAATGCACTGTGAACTCAGATCTCATAAGCTAACAAATTGATGAATTAAATACTGCAAGTTTTTGGCAGAGGATTAGGTAGCAAAACACAGAACGTCATTGTGCCATTGTATGAATCTAAGGCATGTATTTTGACTGCAGAATACAGCTCTGACCATCTTTTTTTTTTCCCCCCCCTACTGCATGAGAAAAGGCAAAGAAGGTGAAGGGCAAAAAGATCAAAAAGTTGGAATAAATTATGCAGGCAGATAGACCAAGCAAACAATAGAATAAGCTGAAAAGAATTTCAACAGTAGAAATCCATGAAATAAAGTGGAAAAAGGAGTACACAGAATGAGTATTAACTTTCTTACAACGCAGTTAGTAAGACAGAAGCGATGCTACCATAAGGTAAACAAGTTTTAAGCCAATGAAGATTACTTTTTTTTATCAAAGGCTATTCAGCAGTAGAGTGCATTGACATAGCTTTTCTGGAGGACAAAGGTAAAATCGGTTTGAAAGGAGACAGAAATAGTTCATGAATTAGAACTCATATGAAACGCATTAAGCACTGGTTCCCAGAGCCAAACATGGAAATCAGTAAATGTAAATAGCAAAATTAAGGAGACAGTAGTAGTAACAGGGAAAAAGACCAGAAATGTCTTTCTAAGGATATTTCTAAAAATGTGTAATGCAGACCTACGAGTTTTAAAGAACCAAGTTTCTGAAGCATGAGGTTGCTGAATCTTCAAAAATCAAACCAGACACTGACTTTTTAATATCTTTGGCTGCTTTCTCAGATCATTAAGCTGTCCAGCATTTTTCCATACTGAAACCAATATTGATTTCTCTCAATTTTTTATTAAAGTCACTGAAAGCGAATATCAGGATATCACATCCTCCATGCATAATTCAGAGTTTGTTGACACTGAAGGCAGCAAAATAAAGGAAATTTGATTGCTTTTAGAATTAATTCCTAGACACCTTATTTATGGAGCTGGTGGATGAAACTACCCTTCTGTTTGCCTTAGATTAATAAAAAAGCTATATAAATAAATGATCTTAGCTACCTTATCTACTTGAACTGTCACACTTGCACCCTACTCTTGTCTTTTCTGCCTTAGCCCAAGAAAGACTTTGTGATAAGACTGAAAACTAAATTATTTGAGATATATGGAGTATCTCTCCTTCCTAAAGATTCTAGCAAAGAAAGAATAATACTACTTAGATGTCTTCATTTTTTCTACCTAATGGTGGAGTCCTTAGCTGTTAAGTGTTTTCCTTCTTTAAATAGCGATTGTGAATGAGAAGAGCTTGAATTAAAAACATGATATTCTCCTTCAGTACAGAAAAAGAAACCACCTGAGAGACTGCTCATCTAGAGCAATTCCTCCATGCTATAAATCAAATCGTGATAGATTTCTACTCTGAAATCTTGATTTAAAGTGTGAGTGTGCTGAGGAACTGTTTGTAGCAGCCCAAACGCACAGGCTTGCTCTCACCTTTCAGCATCATAGACAATTGCATACCAGCATCCAGAAGCTTTCCAGGCCATGCTTGCATTTACTGTTTATTACGAAAGCAGCTCATCCTTGCACAGAGGTGTTGTGACAGAAGCACACTATAGTTAATAAGTCTCTAATGAAATATCGAGTTTCCTGAATTAACATCACACAGAGCTCTAAAAATGGCTGTGATTTGGACAATCAACTTTAGACTGAAGGCCTTAATCATAAATCATCTATGGCCCGATTATTTTGTGGTACTAGAAGCAATCCCTGTAAAAGGGCTGTAAAATTACAAGAAATCAGAAAACTGTTTTCTCATGCTCTGTGCCACAGAACTCTGTGGTGTTGTGTTTTACTCAGTGGTACTAAGCCCGTAGTAGAGTAACATTGTTTTGTTATCCTTTAAGTCTGTTTTCTACACCTTTTAAGCTTTGGCAAAATTTTAAAGAATTCACAGTATTCTGCAGTGCATATTTAAAGAAGCAGCTGGTTTTATTTCCCTGAAGACTATGAAATAAAAGGATCATTTTTGGTGCACTTGGTAGGGAAGCTTGGAGGCCTCCTCCTCAATATTTATTCTTTTTTTCTTTATATTTCCTTCTAACAAATATTATTGATTAGTTATTGCATGAGGTCCCTTGGGACTTCCGATTAAAACAACTACTTATTCAAAAAAATCAATTTTTCAATGGCAGGCTTTGTTAATCTTCCAAATCCAATTTCCGTTTCTCACATTCCAGGTTTATTGATTACACTTCAGAATTCTCAGATCATCTGTGGGGCTTATTGAATTAATCTTTATCTAATAACTTAATTGTCTTGAAAAACAGATGTGTTGCTTCCACTGAACACTAAAATTTGGTTGCAGACATCTAAGGAAATGACAGCACACACACACAGTTATTTAAGATCATTTAATTACCTAAATTTTCATACTGAACCGCAGTGAGATTGAGTGTGAAGGGACAAAAGGGTAAGGAAACTACATTATGTTAGTCAGCTGAGTAAGGCTCAGGTTTGTTTTTGTGAGGATTTCCCTCCTCCTTTTGTTTTCTTCCCTTTCTTGCCACAAGAAACTCTGTTTCAGTAAGATTTTGGGGTGCAACAGTTGCTTTCTTATGAGATTTTGCCATAGGGCTAAGTGAAGTTAGGATGCAGTTGTACTTAGCATTTGCTATGGCTGCCCAATGTCAATTCCATCTCTGAAAAATCTTAATATTTAGAAGGATAAGAGCAATGGATGAAAAAGAGAAGGGGAAATTGCTTGTCCGCAATTATACAGGCAAAGCTATTGAACTAGAAATCCCTGTTTCTTAGGAAGAGATGAAGACCTAGTGAGCTGATCTATTGGATGGTAAGACTGTAAACTAATAAACAGATAGGGATAACCCGGAACAATTTGTATGTAACTAGAAGGATGAATTGATTTAATCAAATTGACTTAAAATCTGAAGCTTACTGGAATAACTGAAGTTTCTGGTGTAGGTAGTGTAGGAGTTTATTTAGGAGAGAGAAGTGAAAAAATGGGGGAAAGGGTGCTCCTGTGCATGAAGCAACCTTGTGAATATGCATAGTAGGTGATTTACATTCTAGTTCTGGTAAAAACCTCAAGGGGTGGGGAGTCAGGTTAACAAATTATCAGGAACTCTATTATGGTGGGCATTCACCTTGAACAACCAAAGGCAGGAGATCAGGTGTAAAACATCTTTGAACAACTGAATACCTACAGTAAATCCTGTACTTTGTTTTAGGCAAGGGTTTTGACTAGCTAGGCATTTGCTAGGAATTAAGTATATCAATGCTTAGATGATCTGGCAGGTTCTTTGGAGTACTTCAGTAGATAAATTTGATATAGAAACTAGATGAAATTATTAGAGGAAAATTCTATATGTTTTACTCTAATAAACTGATAATAACTCATTGAAGATGTAAAGTCAGAAGGTAATTTGGCTGTGTGTGTCAACAAAGAGACAGGGGACAGCCATGCTGAGGATGGAGAAGACAAGCAAGGCCCAGTTCCATTAAACTTATCTTGACTAGAGAAAACTTTCTCATATTTTCTCACACCACTTTCTCAAATGCAAGATTAGGAAAGGGTTTCTGATTGGAGTGCTACAGGGTGGTTGCAAAGACGATTGGGGAAAAAAAAAACACCATGCTTTCTATTTGAATAGCTATTAAGGACTCTCTACTATTCTTGTAGAAGTATAGGAATTACATTACAGCAGAGGAGATTGATTCTGCAGTCAGGAAAGGTATATGGCAGTAAGAATAGTAATGCAGTAGGATAGTTCCCAGAGAGAAGAAAAGTGTTTATTTTTGGAAGTCCTCAGAAATTGTGTAAATGATCATAGTAGGAATTACTTGAGTAAGGATGACTTGCCACAATTTACCAACAGGAACTGTTTGAGCACTTGAGGTACTCTGTAGACCTTCCATTTTAAAATCCACTGATGTCTGGAGACATGCATTAATCTCTTATTAGGTGCTTTTCCCATATTTCTCCATCTTGAAATTTGGAGTTTTACATTTGAGCACATTTTACATGTTCACATTTCACACTGATAGATTTTTGCAGTAATGCTACGTTCCTATTCAAGATAAATTTGAATAACTGAGAATGGACGTGAGACTGAAAAATGCGTAATACTAAATAACAAATGTAGAGAACGTAATCACTGTTCCAGTCAGAAAGGGGTTGGTATTAGCAGCTCTGTTCAATAATTTACCAGTCAATTAAAAAAACATTATTATACTTTCTTTTCACTTAGCATCAACAATATGCAAAGGTCACTTGCCATTCTAGTTAGGGAGAATAAGGCAATTAATAGTAGAGTAAAATGGAATATTCATTTTCTGTTACACAATGTGTGACACATTTCCCTCCTAGGATGAGAGTAACCAGTGAGAGCAGGGTTGACTTTTCACCTCACAGAGAAATTAAGGAAGAATTTTTAAAATGTTGCACTGACCTTAGAAATTGCATAATTTATCATATAAACAGCTGGTGTGTAAGTTGCTAGAGGTGACTGGAAGCCTAGTTATTAAGTTGAAAGCACAATACTACTAAGAATGTTTCTGAAATATGAAGAGATACTATTTTCTAGATTACTCACTTAAGCTTCTGTATGAGAACATTCACGTCAGCACTTTGCTAAGATTTTCAGATATGACCAGTGCATTCCTTCTGAGATGGGGATTATTTTTTCCTGTTATCCTTTCTTTTTTCTTTCCCTATCTGTTAGCTAACTTCTTACTCATTTTGTTTCTGGCCTCCAGAACTAGAAGGTAATGGGAAAGGAAAAAGCTGAATGGACTGAGTATAAGACATCTTTTGCTGAAGTGTGGAGTTGCCTCTAAATCACCTAGTCCTAGCACCAGATTTGGGACAATCTTGGGTTAGCATGATCACAACATACTCCTTTGTGTCTCAGTAAGTAAGGATAATTTTGAGTTGCATCTTCTGTGCTACTGACTTGGACTTTTGGCACCTCTACATTATGCTGCCTCTAACTGCGTCACAGGGTTCCACTTCCACTTTCCAGTTCTTCAGCAGTCTGACATGCTTATAACAATGGCTTTCTGTGGCTCCAGATACATCTCAGAGGAAAAAGTGAAAGAAAATATTTTAGTGCTGCTAGTAAGGAAAGCACTGAGACATGACTTCAACTTTATTAATGGTTACCAAGGTCTCCACATGGGTTACTCCATATGGAAGTTCACCAGAATTTTGCTCCCTTAGTTCTACTTGAAAATCTTTAGCTTCCAGTCCATGTGGAACTGCAAACAGTTTTCTTTCAGCCCTTATTGATTGTATCTTGGTCATAAACTCTAAATTAGACTTTTCTCTCACTCTAAGAAAGCAGGCATGTGAAGAACGAAATGCCACACAAGTTCCTTCCAGGATCACTGACATAATTTACTGTAAAAGCAAACCAGCAAGTCTTTTATGCAAATGCTTTCATTTTCTAAATACCACAGGATGAAGACCATCTTTATGAAGTGACAATTTCACTAAGAAGAGACACTAAACTCTTCTGAAAAATGTAATGCCAAATTTGTCTTTTTCTTTTGCACTGGCAGATTTAACAAATGTTAAGCATTTCTGTCATTCTCCTGTTAGCATATGAAGTGTGAAAATTAATTTTACTTGCTAATTGAAAGATAATTGACTTGGGGGGAGGAATTGACACTCCATTAGGTGGAGAGAAAAAAAAAAGAAAATAAAATGAAAAGCATAGCTCTCTTGAAACTCAGCAAGAGGGGTAGCATGGACATTGTTGGGAAAAGTTTATCTGTAAATTGAAGAAAAAAGAAGTGTAAGATGAATTTGATGAACTCAGTCTCAACCACTGATGTCAGTGAAGTAGAGAAGAACATGAATTCTTTGAAAAACTCTCTATATGGTAGAATGAGAACCTATTAATGTGTGTTGTTATAGCAGAAAATGACCTTAACAGTCAACTAGTACTCGCAGTGAATAGAACATTCCCAAACAGGGCATAAACAGTGCTACTAAACCAAGGTCTTTCTATTACCAATGCATTTTTTTTCAGTGGTAGATAAGATGCACAGAATCACGCGAGGTATCAAGAATAGTATAATTTTTTTTTTTGTAGCCTGTCATTAAAAGAGCTATTGTAATTTGCTTGCTACTGAGATATCAGCTTATTCTCCTGAATAGTTTCTGTCAAATTGATCCCAGTTGTGCATGGTTAACCTTCCGGAAAGCAAAGACAAACAAATTTTGAGCTTTCTGCCATAAGCTTCTTGCAGAGAGATGAAGAAAGATGCCTTGCTATTCTTCTGTAGATGGGTCTTTGTAGCCCTCCTCTGCTTCAAGTTTTAGAAAAAAAAAACACACCCATACTTTAATGACTGAGGTCAAAAGAGGGCTGAAGCTATTTTCTACCACAACACTTTGTTCTCTTTCACTGTTTTCTTGCTGCTTCATCATCTCCACCTTTAACTTATAACTACACTGTGTAAACTGTGTGGGAGATCACCTTTTTATTCAGCATATTCACAGCATAGCTAGTATTGCAGCAGTTCGAAGCAAGAGTAGTACTGACATGAAATTTCTAAGAAACCATTTAATATATGTGCAGTAGAAACACACCTCACTGTTAGAAATCATTTGAAGGTCTGTCTCTTAGTAGATCATGTGGAAGAAAACATACAAATCAAGGTGACAGAGATTGGTGATGTGAAGAGGAGGCTGTAGGGGATAAATATAGTAACTTTTTAGGTAATATTCTCTATGCTTTAAAGAGAGTCTAAAAGATTAAAATGTTCGGTAGAGGACTGGAAACCAGGTCTCTTAAAACAATCAACGTCTGGTTATGATGGTCCTGGTTCCACTTTCCCGAAAGGTACAAGGGTATCTTTCTGTTATCTTGGCTTGGATTTAGGTCTAAGTAGCTCCGACAAAGAGCAGCCGAATATGCTTTAACAAGTATTTCCCTATTAAACTGAGCATATGTGACTGAAGTTGTAGTATTTTCCTGAACTGAAATCCTGAGGGGGAGGAATCCTGTCCTCATTGTAATCCGTGGTGTTTTTTTATCATTTACTTTACCATAGTACATATTTCACCCCTGGCATCTCTGTACATCACATAGGGCGAGTCAACTTTATTCTGCAGTGAACTTTGGGGG
>JAOWBP010003503.1:16053553-16119193 GCA_028571105.1 Tragopan temminckii
TTGTTCTACAGAATGGCATCAGCCAATACTTGGGAAAAAAAGTTAATTTGGGTATTTTTTCATTATTCATAAATTTGCATATAGCTTTTGAACCAAAATTTATTCTTTTGAGAAGAGGGAAGGAACTGAAAGGCAGTAACTCAAAATTGATTTCTGCTTCTCTGGATGAAGTCTGGTGAAATCTCTAAAAATGTACCCTGATAAGGATGAGACATAAACCTATAGTCCTCTGAAAAGAGAAGAAATATTATACTCCTTATGTAAAGGACTTGTTTTCTAGAGATCCATTCTTGGGTTGGAAACATCAAAGACAGGAAAAAAGCAGATTTTTTTTTTTTATGAACTCACTTCTTTCCTCCCTGTAGTCTCTGCCCTGATGCTAATTACATTGGTAATAGGAAAAGTCACAGGCCAATTGAATGTCCAGCCTATTAGTATGCACACCAGAAAGGCTATGACACTGCAGGTGAAATCATACAAGGGACGCTTGTGGAAAGCTGCCTAAGTTTGAATGGGGTGTTGAGGGGAGAGGGTTAGCAGGAGAGATGGTGATGGAAAGGAAGTGCGTCAGTCAGCTAAACACAGCATGACATCCTAAGCAGTCTATTGATCTCCTGTTCAGAATTCATGCAGGGTGACTCCTTGTCATAAAACATTCAGCAGCCAAAATCAATAAGAGATGTGGAGCACTGATTCTTGCTGCTTCAAAGTTATACTTGAAAACAAGAAAAAAAATCTCTGCTACACAAATGTGCCACGGCACCTGTTTGGTTCACACCCAGCCATTTCAATGATTAAAAACTTGCTTCCTGTTTTTCTGAGGGGATTCCACCTGGAAAGTGACAGGAACTGGGTTCAGCCATTTGGCAGAGTATCTATACACTGTCCCTCTTTGTTTACAAAGGAGTTTCAGGATGAAAGATGAACCTAGGTAACAAGAAACAGTTGCTGATGTGCAGCTCGTCTTATGCTATGAACTTACTAACATTCAGCTGTTTCTTGGTTAAGATCACATGTAGTAGCTGCATGGCGAAATGCAATGGGACTAAAAAATCTTTCACAAAAATCCAAAATGATATTCTCTTTAAAGACACACCCTCCCCATTACTGAATATACTGAATTGTTCCTCAACCATTTCTTTGTCTGTCAGTAAAGTTGAAGTCCAGTGTGTAATTCAGATAGGTCTGGCATTAGGTTGCAATGCATATCTGCATAAAAGTCAGTACAGTTTGTCAGTGAGTCCTATTTTTAAAGACACACTTGTGTTGTCCATCTTGGGGGAGGAATGATAAATAGGCACATCTGCACCATCTCAGCCAAGACGACCATCTGGAAGAAGGGTTTTACAGGGACACCAGCACCTTACAGATCTGCTATTCTATTCTGCCTTTATATCATGTCATCACAGAAGTCTAGAGGACAGTGCTGGAAATGCTTTCTGTTATCCATCTAGTCCTAAGTGCTGCCTCTATTGTGGTTTAACAGGCAGCTCAGAAACACATAGCTGTTTTCTCACTCTCCCCATGTAGGACTGGAGAATCAGAAGGATAAAAGTGGAACTCATGGGCCGAGATAGACAATAGGCAAAAAGCAAGAGCTATGTGTACAAGCAAAGTGAAATAAGGAATCCATATGCTATTTCCCATCGGCTGGCACGTATAATGGTTTATTGGTAAGACAAATGCTATCATTCATTCTATGTCTCAGCTTTTATTGCTGAGTGTGATACCATATAGTACAGGGCATCCCTTTGGCCAGTTTGGATCAGTTGTCCTGGTTCTGTCCCCTCCCAGCTCTTTGTGGGCTCTCAACCTCTTGCTGGTAGAGCAGTGTGAGAAACAGAGAAGTCCTTGACTCTGTCTAAGCATTGCTCCACGACAACTAAAAACAGTGTTTTATCACCACTATTTAATCAAAAGTCCAGAACAAAACATCGTAGAAACCTCTGTGAAGAAAATTTTCTCAGCCAAAAGCATGATACCCCCAAACACAAGTGGTTTGACATAAACTATTCTTGGGAAATGCTTTTCTGGCAGGTTGGACAAGCAACTTTCCATGAGCAACTCTCTCTAGTTTCACAACCCTTAAATTGAGGAACTCTTTCCTCAGACCCAGTCTAAACCTTCCTTAAAGTTACCCTTTCAGCTCCTCCTGTCATCTCTCAAGTGGCTTATAGAGAACACTGCCCACTGAAATTACCTTTCTCATATTTGAATGTTGTTGTGTATCTCATTACTTTCTTCTAGACTAAACAATGCTGATTCTTTCAGTCTCTCCTCTAAGGTCATGCTTCCCATATGTTTGTGCTTCAGTAAAGGTCACTGGCAGCTGACATAGTCTTATGGCACAAAAATTTAATTCTGTTCCTGCATGGCTCTGATCCCAATGGTTGCCATTGCTTTATTCAGTGTGAAGGGGAGGGCTGCTTTTAAAAGTCAGTGCAAAACCTGTGTGTTTGTTCCGTTTCTAATCATTTCCAGAGCAACTGATGCTGCTATAGATGAATGCCTTAGAAATGCACAAATCAGGCAGCCAGACAGAGAAACAACCAGGGATTCAAGTGGGAATATGCAGCACTAACTGATGAGCTTGGAAAGCATCTGTTGTCACAACACTGTCCCTCTGTGGCAGATAAAGAAGCCTAGAAAACCTGAAAGCAAAAGCAATAAACACAGGCATCAATGAAAATTTTGTCTTTGACTTCAATAAGATGGGATATTGGTTGGAGATGTGTCTTGGGATGGTACCATGAGATAGCTTGCTCTATAGATACGTCTGCACTGCACAATGCTTGAGATAGCTGTAAACAAAGAGTACAAATTGAAAGGCTATTGAGGAGCTTATCAGCTTGCTTATGAAAAGCTCCATATGATTATGAACAGCCTTTTTCTGATACCAAAACCAACTTGTCTAGAGCTCTAGTGGCTCATTTATTATACGTTGTTTTTAGTACATGTACTTATTAGGATAAAGGATTAGTACTGACTGGACGAGCAACCAACCAAACTTCTATAATGCTGTGTTGGGAGCTTGGGTAGCTTCGTTACATGTATTTACAATTCATTTACCTGATGGTTCCCATTCTTGTTGATAGAAAAAATAGATGAGACTTGTATTCCGTGTTCTCTCCTGCATTCTTTTTCTTTCAGGAATGCTGGCTGTTTCTGAAGGAAAGTTTCTGAAGGGTGTTCTTGTGGCTGACATTCTAATTTATGCTTCTGAAGAAGGCATGTGGGAATTAAGTGACATGATGGAAAGTTTGTTAAGTGTAATCAACAGCAAGGATAAATGTTGTTAGTGATGTCTGCATATTAATCTTGGCTTTGCTTTGAGTTTCTGCAGCATCTGTGACAAAGCCATAGGTTATGGATTTGGAAGCATAAATTTTGTTTCTCTGATGACATATATTATAGATCCTTAATCGATAAACTGATTGAGCTTAACAGGACTGATCTCCTGGCCACACAGTAGTTAGAGCGAGCATTTCTATTCTACTATTTACAGCTCTATGTGATGTTGTGCATAGACTGCCTAATTTACATGTTTACTCTAGAACAGGACAGTAAGTCCTGAGCCACCTCAGGCAGCTCTGTATGGATGCCTCAGATGGCATTAAAGACCTATGCTTGAACAACTGAAACTTGCCCCTATGGGATTCAGCTCCAGATTAAGACCACTGGATAAAAGTATTCAGGGACAGTTGTTTGTATGGGAGAAAGGGACTCTGTTCAGTTTGAGTCAGAAACTTAAGTAATCTGAATTTTTGTAGGCTATCTGGGGTTTCTGCATGGGGTAGGCAGCAGTGGCACAAGAACTAGGGGAAATCTATGCCAACCTCAGTGCTAGTGAGGTGTGGTTATAAGAGTCACAAAATGACTGAGCATATGTGCCTTGGAAGTTTGGTGAAAAATGGCTTTTCTGTCTAGCAGAAAAAGGATCGAAACAGAAGTCTTAAGCCCACAACATCAGTCAGTGCATGATTCTGGTGACTGGAGACATCTTAATTTACAGAATCATAGCAGTATTTTTTTTTAGTAAAGATTTCTACACCTCTTGCGTTTTTTCTCTCACTTAGTTTCCATCTTATACTTTTTTGTAGATCTAGTTATTGTGTTTCAAACTATTTATCTTATCTACTAATTTTTTAGACCACTCATTAAAATTCTATTTTATAAATCTTAAGTTATCAAGAGTAAATAAGTATTTCATGGCTTATGAAATGCTTGTATAAGCTTTATGCTTTTCCTTATATGCAAAACAAAGTTTTTCATGCCTTCATTAAAAAAAAAAAAAAATTTAGACTAGACTAGAATAACTCAGTTGGAAAAGTCCATCAAAGATCATCTAGTTCAACTGCCTGACATCTTCAGGGCTCGCAAAAGGATGTTTAGGAGTACCTTGTGCAAATGCTTCTTGGACAGTGACAGGTATGGAGCATCAACCAGCTCTCTAGAAAGCCTGTTCTGTTGTTTGACCACCATTACAGTAAATAAATTTTTCCTAATCCCCATCCTTTCATTGATTATCAGAACAAATACCGAACTGTTGTGAGTAGTAGCCAGGACTATCTGGCTCTGACTGGCTTCAGCCATCGTTCAAGGATGCTAAGAGGTGCATGCAAGTTCCTGACTGGATATAAGGAGGCGTAGTTCACCATGGTTCAAACAAGAAATAAATCACTTTTCTAATTGGCAGTGGAAGTAGTCATGAAACTAAACTAGTGCAGGTTACATTGGATTCTTCAGGCAGGACATGCTTTTATTAAGACCGAATATCATTTTGAAGGACATTTTCACCATCATATGTAAATGCATGTACAAAAGCTGTATGTGAAAATCTTTATTTAGTTAGTAGGTGAATTCCATTTAGCTGGAATTAACATTTAGATAAGTCAGGTCTATCACTGTGATCTGAACAAGGCACATAATTATTAAATTGCCCATAACTATGTAAGATACAGCTTTTTGATGGCTGGTCATATGGACTTTCTTCTGTCCTGTATTCCTTTTTGTGGGAATGACTCTTCTGCTTACAATGCCACCTGCAAGCTCAGGCAAGCACAGAGTAATAGTTTTTGCTCCTCAACTGTTCCTGCCCTGGAATCATGATCCTCCTGCACACCTGATAATTCTGGTGCAAACTGTCTCTACTTTGAATGATTCACAGCTTTCAGCAAGCATATATGCTGCCCTCTGCACTGGTCTTGTACTTAAGTTTACTGAAACAACCATCCTTATTGTGGTCTGCCCCTATACGCAGGGAGCTTTTCCTCTTGGTTGCCTGCATAGGTGACAAAAAACATCCAACCCTGTTTATGGTGAAAACATTTTGTCATGACGAGAGCCTTTGTTTTCAGATAAAAGATCCTCTTCTGCTATCACGGAAATTATCAGAATCTTTCACTGCCTGCACTAGATTTACCAGACATGTTAAACACTGCATCCCTTTTGTTCTTCCATCAGTCCCCAAAGGATGTATAGTGACTGAGGAAAAAAGACTCTGGTGCTCTCACAAACTTTTCTGCACTCTCTAATAGTCTTACAGAAAGCACTGATGTTATTTTTGGGAAGTATTGACTCTTTTACAGAATAGGAGCTCGTTAAATCAAAATAACAGCAACATTTTCAACTGCTTTGTTGTTATCATTGCTATTGTTGCAAGCAGCTGCTGGAAATGGAAAAAAAGAAAGGAGAAATAAAGCCGATAAGGAACAGATACCCCAACATATCCTGAGCTTGAGATAAAGTGCAACACATCTCTTTTATTGCTTTTAAGTAGTTGGTAGTCTACCACTGAGTTCATAATCATCCTGAAGAGGCACTAATGCCAGTGAGAAGGATAGAGGAGCTGGGATTTATAGAGGGGATGATAAACTGGAAATGGCAGAGTCACAAAAAAGGAAATGCTATATTGAGGTTATCTTAATAAAAGTATCATGTATTACAAGCAGAAAGAAGGTGTTTATTCCACGCAAACTTAACCAGAGACAGTTTGGGTGAAAAGATGTTTTTTTAAAAGAAAGGGGTCAAATCAAGCAAAACAGTTGAAAGTTTGAAAGTTGAAAGTCTGAAAAATAAGTCATGTGAAAAGAAGAATAGCTGGTGTTCAGAAGAGATGGAACTGAGGGGTTGACCAATGCAAAGCACAGCAGGGAGCACTTCTTTTTTGTACACTGGGAACACTGCAAAAAATTGTGAAAGTGAGAGGATTTCTCCGCAGTATGGAAATCTATTCTGGGAAGGATGCAGAGTGAGCAGGAAATGAGCTTGTTCACTGTATGAATTCATGATTTTAGGATATACGTCAGGGAGCGAATATAGCAACCTAGGAAATCCCCTCAGCAATTTGATGTCCCTGAGTAATAAAAATCTGTATGTCTATTATTTCTTGTTTGGAATACTAAAAGCCATCTCTCTAGAGGTCACCTCAGAGCTTCAGAAAGAATTAAATCACAAAGCAAACAAGGAAAATAAGATAAATAGGAGTATTATCTGCCCTCTGTGTCCTAGAGAAGTTTCTCCAAAATAGTCTTGAGAACCTCCAAAAAAGTCTAGATGTGGACACTGAAAGTTGTGTCAGCTGCTTCTGAAACACTTGGTCAACAGAACCTGCTTTCCAGAGTGTACATCCTCCTGATTTCTTTTTCTGTTCGGTTACCTCTTTCTAGACCTCTCCTTCCAGACCTCCTTACTGCATCCTGCCATTTCTCTGTTGTTTTTTTTTCTGTTGTTCTCTCTCCTCTGATTTTATACCTTGACAGCTCAGTGTCAGTGGTGGGTTGAAGGATGCACTGGGGAAATAGAAGTTTCAAGAGGATATTCAGTAAACAAGAAAGCATAGAGAAGTTGACATGAATGTGATTGACAGTTATTTCTCAGGAACTCTTCATGAAATTGAAAATAAGTATTACTGCTGGACCTGCATGAGAAAAATTTGGATTCTCAGCATTTTATTTTCATCCAAAATTGGAAAAAAAAACACAAAAACTTAGGTCTTAGGTCTTCCAACCTTCCAGAAAAGGCCACTAAACGAATGTTTTAAATCCTGTCTCCTGGAGGGAGAAGACTGTTATTAGATGTGAACAGTGGTTGTATTTCGCCAAGTTTGACCTATCCACTCTTTCATAGCCCTGGAGTGAGTGACTGTGTGAACTGTTCTGTTTACAGAACTAACCCAGGGACACTGCTACCGTTGTTACCTTTCTTGCCCTCTACACTGGTCCTTGAGCAAGAACGTTGGTGTGGGGTTTCATTTTGGCTGGGATTGACACCTCCAGTAGGAATGTGCCAGGTTAACACATTGCCTGTGATCCTTGGGGGTTAGACAGTAGTCAGGATGTTGTGACACCTGTCAAGTAGATTTTCACTTTCAGGATGACTAAAAAGGAAAACCTCTCCTTTATCCATTTTCAGTTGTATTGGGGATTTCTCAGGTTTCAATGTCATGAAAAGAGTGATGTTTATCCCTTTCAAGGTTTTAGGATAGTTTTGACTGCTTTTGCACTTTGCATGGTTTTGATGCCCTCTTCTTCCTTCTTTCTCAAGTGTTTAATTGGGGTTATTCGTTTATGCATTGCAGCCTGTTGAAACTGTCACAAATATTACATGCTGAAATGTAGGACTGGATAAGAACTCTTGGGTCATCAAATACAGCCTGGATAAGAGAAGGCATCATATTATTAAAAACTGAATTGGAAATACCGAAAGTATCATGGAGAAACTAGCAGAAGTGTAAAAATGTTTGCAGATTTCTACTGAGGCCCAAGCTAGCATGCAGGTTCTTGTATATAGATGCTAGTACATAATGTCTATCCTGCTATGTCAAAGATATTAAATGGCTGCTCACTGGAGTTGGTTGAATGAAGGAAGAACAAGGAGAATCTCCTCGTTTATTTATGAAATTGGAGAAAGCAGTAATAAATGGTTCTCTCTGTAGCACTCAACAAGTGTTTTGAAGGCTCCTGCTGCCTACATTCCTATTCCTATATGTAGCAAATATTGCTGTGTGTTTCTCTGTGTCTGTATTTTCTTCTGTTCATGACCTGTGGACACAGCATTATTGCTTATCTTATAGTAAGGATACTAATTCTCCCAGTCATGCAGATAGGCAGAACACAAGAGACAGTCCACACTGCACAAAACACTTTTTTTTTTTTTTTTTTCCTACTATTTGCAAAATACTGCTTTTCCAACAAGGGAAATTATGTCAATTAACAGTGCAGTTCAGAAATTTCTAGGTGACTTTTCTTTACTCTCCACCTTAGGAATTTAAAAGCCATCAAGTACTGCTTCGCAATACGAAGACACCAGGTGCAGTCAGCCAATAGCCAAGCCATTAATCATGGTATTTTAAAAGAGAATTTCCAGCTTGCTCTTGTGATCAGTTCCTGCACTGAACTTAGTGTCTTTGCAGGGGATGAAGAATACTGTCTTGTTGGCTGCATTCCACCAGTAATACCATTTCTTTGCCAAATAATAATGATCCTTGAAGGATTTGGGAAGCAGAAGCATGGTGCAGGCTGTCAGTAGTTGTAATGACTTTCTTAAGAAGAGACTGTAACCGAGTAACTCCTTGACTCCTGTGGCAGATGGTTGAGTTCTTCCAGTGCTATTCCTAGCCATACTGAAATCCCATTGTACATTGGTACTGAGCTTATCTTTCAGACACACCACAGGCAGTGCCAGGCTGACAGCCAGAGAAAGAGAGGTTCTTGGGGAACAGGAAACGTCCTTGGCCTTGGAAGTTGTAGAAACAGGTGGAGAACAGAGCTGAAGACTATAGAACCTCCTAACTGAGATAAACTCTTGGTCATCTAACAATGAGATCATCAAGGAAGATGAGGCCCAGGACATCCACCTTTGCACAGCTGCAGTCAGATGTCTCAGTCTCCTTCCTTCATGCTTGCTAAAAGTTCTGGTCTTCCAGCCCTTAATAGATTTTGATTGTAGCTTCAATAGCTTACTCTGTGCATATGTTAAAAAAAAAAAACAACACAAAAACAAACTAACCTGATGTACAAATTACGTATTAATCAACCTTTTCAATACAATGACTTGCCATCCTAGTAGGCATAAATGGTTTTGTGAGCAGTGAGAGCACAGAGGAGCAAGATCTTACTTTTAAGTGTAACGCCTGAAAAAAGGCAATAAATACAAGAGGCAGAAGCAGCATGACCAAAACTGTAGAAGTATAAATCACACTGTGGAATGAAGCGCAGTGATTCACCTGCTATGCTGGGTGCTGCTGCCCTGCAGACAATTTGACAGCACAGCAGAAAAGAAATGTAACGCACCAGAAATAAATACTCATCCTCAACTGACACAATGCTATACATTTTGGGTTATTATATTTCTTCTTGAAATTCAGCAGAAACCCTGGGCATACAAATCATCCAAGCATCAATACAAGGTAAATGTGTGTGATTAAGGAAGGAGAAAGAAACATCAACACAGTTGCAACCCATAAAAGTTAACTATTATTTTGTCTCCTTTGCAGTAGGAGATGGATCCTCTTTGACAGTCCACTTTGTCTTTCATTCATCCTTAGGCCTTTTGCTTGTCATTCACTCACCTCTCGGCCTTCCCTGTACGTTATTGGTCACTTTAAATACTGCTGATTCCATTTTGCTATACTGACATCAGCATGAGCAGTAATAAAGTTGACCAAAGACAAAGAAGCTATAAAAAAGTGACAAAGTGAAACTGAGAGAAGGTACCTGGTCTCACTACATGCTTTCTTGCTCTGATGGAAAAGGATCTTTCCTGAGCTAGAGCCAACAAGCACTTACCTTCCATTTTCTGAATTACTCTCTAGTCACTCCTCTCACAAGAGCACAGCAGCAAAAAAAAAAACAAAAAAAAAACAACAGCAGTTCATTTAATCTTCCAGGTCTCCATGACAGGATGCTGTTTATACCACAAAGCTTTCACTATTTTCTTTCACTTTTTGTAGGAGAATGTTTGCTAGTTACAGTCTTACTAATCTTTTAATAGCTAATATTATCTGTAAAAAAATCATCATCTAGCAGCATCATGATCATACTATGATAATGTCGGAGGTAGTTCACCTCACAGTCTTCTCTTTTCCACCCATTTATTTGATTCTTCAGTCGCTCTTCTGTTTTTCTGAGGAAGAGCCTCTGTTCTTAATTTTTTTTGTGTGGATTATCTGAAATGTAGTTATCTAAAGATCTACTTTGTGAGAGAAATGCTCTTAGAAGGGTGCTGGTTGTCTAATGTGTAAATTCATGAATGCAAATATGGTGTCAGTCTCCTTGTAGAGCAATAACATCTCTAGGCTTCAGATAATGACCTTCATTTATCCTGGAGCCCTGCAAAACTCAATGCTAATGTGTAATCCCTGTCCCAAGGGTTTTACTGCCCTGCCACACAATGAGAGAAACAGTAAAGAAAACACAACACAATGATGATGAAAAGTTGAGATCCCAGCATACTGAGCACACAAGCAGTTTTGTTGCATATTTCATGACACCAAAGGTAAATAGAAAGAAGAGAGTCAGAGAAGCTATGCCTGCCCTGGGGCAGGGGTAGGTGACAGCTGTGTGACACTTCATCTGGAGAGACACTTTGGATGAAAAGGTTTTGTGAGAGATCTCCTGAAGTTTAATCCAGGCAGATGTTTTCTGTGCCACAGAAAGATCCCTGCAGTGCTTTGTCAGTGCTCAGCTAATGAGGGAGAGAGAGTGTGTTTTATCTTTGTTACCACGGAAAGTTAACCACAATCCAGCTAGTGATTTATGGATAATGAGTCCTGTCACATGTACAATTTGTGCTTCACATGAAAGTCATCAACATTTCTACTGCTGATCAGAAATCCTGGTATCTATCTCTATGCTTTATTCACAGCCTAGTGATCTGCCAGGGCAAAGGCTTGTTTTAAAGCTGATTGCTATCAACATTTACATCTGAGAATGCATCTGAATGTCAAGGAGTGTTTTGGAAATTGATTGTCAGATGACTGTAGTAGAGGGTACCTTGGTAGAGTGAACCTCTGAACTTCAGAGGTTCAGAGATCACTCAGAAAGAGCTGGGAGAAGGGTACCAGAAAAGAAAAAGTGTATTTCATAGAGAATATCATAGAATCATAGAATAGTTAAGGTTGGATCATCTAGTCCAGCCATCCACCTACCACCAATATTGCCCACTAACCTCTGTCCCTAGGTACTACATCTACATCTATACACTTCTTGAACAAATGGTAGTAACAAAGGTCTGTTGTTGCTTTTGCGTGCCCAAAGAGATGGGGTGACACATTCTTGGCTTTGCAAGAGCAGTTGAGACTCTCTCCAGATGACTAGATGGATGTTAGGATTTGGCACGCATAATATGGGAGACATTCCTGCACCCTGGGCATGCTGGCTCCAGCCTCCCATCATGGGCTTCACCAGGCTGAGCCATGGCTGTGGGTGTGGGGACAGGACAAATACCTCTGTGCACTGGTTGAGACGTACAAAGGTAAATATACCCTACCCTGGTCAACACAGGGCTGGATGCAGCTGCCATGTCCCAGGGGTAAGAGGACCAGTTACACTTAAAAGGCAGGTGGGGAGGTGGCCACACAAGTTGTGTGTGTGTACATTTAATTATTTTCTATTATCTGCATTGCTTTGCAGATGCTCTTCAGACAATAGTCCTTCTTAGGAACATGCGCTCTGCTAGAAAAGCTGGTGTTTGAAATCGCAAGGATTAGCTGACATTTATTTATTTAGGGCCTTATCAGCGCCTATCAAAGTCACTGAGAGTTTTGACATTTCAGTAGAAGCAGAAACAAGTTTTGCTTTATTTTATTTATTTTTACTGTATGAGAAGGAGGACATGTTGTGAATTTATCAACAGAGCTGTGCTAAGAGTTGCTTTATTTTTTGTACCTGGGGGAAAAAAGATGAAGCAAAGCAGGACACGAGATATGTCACTTTCTTTTCTACTTTTGCTGGACATATGTCATGAACAGAATATATTTTTGCACTTCAAGTGACACGTTACACCACACAATAAATTATCTTTCACCTGCAAAAACAACATGTTTAATAGAGAAAACCACAAGAGTATTTCCAAAATACAGTAAACTTTGCATAAAATAGAAAAGAAGAATGTCTTGACAAGAAACTGCATTAGCAGAGAGTGGATTTTCCTAATTCTTCTATTTCTGCAATTTCTTACTGCATGTTCATTTAATTCTGTGTCCTTTTAAAGAATCTCTTACAATTTAAAAAATATTAATGTGTACTTATAAACATGTTTTTCCTTACTTGTCTTCTGAGATGTGTGCTGACTGCTCTCAGCAAAGTTGTATAAACGTGCATGCAGTCTGTAACATATTCTCTGAATGATATATATAACTTGAAAGATAAAATGTCAAAATTTCTTCACTAGAATTTACTGAAAAATATCCTATCTAAACTATTTTTGACAGCAAGTAGGGTTGTAAGCATTTTTAATGTTATGTAGGCCAGGTTTCTGCACAAATATGAAGATGTAATGGAAAAAAAACCCCAAACCGAAGCAAATTCCAAATAATTTTTTCTTTTTTTTTTTGAAACAGAGCATTAAAATGTCTCACAAAGAATGGTAATGATTTCTTTAATGACATTTTCCATGAAGAAATCAAATCTCCTTCTGATTCATCGTACCAAAAATGTCTCACCCAGTGTACAATTTCACTAACAGAAAATATCAGCGGAAAAAATGCATTTACACAAAATCATATTCAATTAGAAATCTGCAAGATGTCTGATTTAAAACAGATGAAGCTACTGCTTTCTAAAAAATTTTTTCTTTCAGGACAAGTAATGTTCTTATATGTTATTTTAAGTTCTTTGTAGTCTTCTTTAAATGATACATGCCCAACCCTATTGAGGGTAAGAAAATGAAAAGCTCTCTTTAAAAAAGATTAACTAATGCACTTTGACAGTCATTAACCATCATTCACAGTGTATGTGATTACAGCACTATAAATTTACTGAAATTTCAAGAATTTTTTTTGCTTTATGTTTCATTGGAAAATATTTACAGTATCTTTAATAGGTATTTTCTATGGGAGATATTTAAACTTTGCTTTTTTGGGGGAAGAGGCATGTCAGAAAATCAGGATGAAATGCAGATTTCTTAGAGGAGAGACTGTGTTTGCCAGAGCTGATGCAATGCTGAGTATGTTTTTTTTTTTTTTTTTTGGTCAAACACCTCAAATTGCTGTTTTCTGCTGCTGGAGGAGTGTGGCTGATGGCCATGGGAGCACAGGCCATACAAACTGCCACAAACAGGCATAACTTACAGTCAAGCTGAGCCAAAGCACTGCAAGTGACATTTCTTTCTGAGGTTTCTTTTTCAAAAAAAATTTAGTGTTTTCTACCTTAAGAATGAAAGTACTGCTTTGTTTCTCATGAGACGAAAGAGGAGATGGAGGTAATGAAAAACAGAGGATATAGCTGGAATTGTCAGAAATTCAGGTTTACAAAGTATGATCACCTAAACTATAATTTAGCTAATTGCGTGGACTAGATATAACCCAAGAAATATACTTCGAGGTAGGCAGAGGCTAATCCTGACCAGCCCTTAATTTTCTACGTACACCCTGTGAAGGATTATGAGGCGCGTTCGGAAATTGAGTTCTTTACAAGTGAACAGTCCATACTGCCCTGAAGAAAGGTACAAATTATTTATCTAAGTGCACAGTACTTTGCAGTCTCATCCACTTTGGAGGGTATTTCGTTTGGGCAGCATGCAATCATTTAAGCCTACAAGCCAAAGAAAATGTGTACAAATGCAAAGCACCAAGGTAAACCAGATGAGTCAGAAATCTGCAGTGAGAAATACTTGACTAAATTGGCTAAAGGCTCACTTTTCATCTGTTTTTATTGTTTCTTTGTTGTTACTGCTGTCTATTAACTGAGGAAATTAGCTAAAATAAATTGATCACCACTGACTTTGTAAGCAGAAGCAATATATTTTCAAAGAAACAGGAAAGGGACATTTTTGACTGAGCTGCCTGGACAAATATTAAATAGTTTGCTCAAATGAATGAAGGCAGAGGAATCCTGAAACGTAGTTGACATTGCGTTAGTTGGAGACTGGTCTCTGTTTTGGGCTGTGTTTGCCCAAAGCTGTCCAGCCAGTAGAACTGGGATGCAAAGGTCAACCAGGCTGGGGCTGCACAGCTGACTGAAGCTCTCTGAAATTTCCAAAGATTTGTTTTTTACCTTTTCTTCTGTAATCCTGGCTGGATGTGGGGCTGGAGAAGCACACAGATGAGTGATCAGCCTTGTAGTGGTATATTGAACCTCTCACATTGCAGAAAATAGCTCACAATAGGTTTGATCTTGAGAAAAAAGTTAAGAACTACACATCTGATAAAGTTGAAAAAATAAGACTATAAATTATAATGCTTTTTTTAGGTGGTTACTTTTGGGGATAATTTTTAAATTTGTTTATGTAGTTTTCCCGGAATTCTACTGAGAGACATGCAATTTAATGGAAAAAAAAGGTGAGGATTGTGGAATTCATCCTCACTTTCAGTGATTAAATTTGATTGAAAATCCAAGATGAGGCTGACAAATGTAGAAGAAGCTGAAGGAAATCTGGAGCACAAAATCATATATAGCACACTGAGATCCCAGAAGGGCAGAAGGCCAGAGGGAATATTAAAGCAGCATGGTGTCAATTGGAAATTAGTTTTATTGTGAGATATGCATCCTTCCAAAACTGGCATTAATGGGAGCCTTTAAAATACTGAAGAGGGTGATAACATTAAAATATGATGTTTTAGTTTGTTTGGATCCTGAGCAGAGTGAAATAATAATGGTAATGATGATTGAAGTAATAATAGTAATTAAAATAAATATAACCATGTATCATTCTCACTATTTTTGTTTATGCTTCTCAGAAAGTTTTGTGGCTAAGCAGAAAAGGAAGATATTCAGGCCTTGATTAATAGGACTATTATATCCAGCAATTGTAGCAAACCACTTCACAAATCTCAAGCATTGAAAATAGCTTGAGTTTGCTGCAGAACACCCTGTACTTTAGGCCTATGCTGTCCCCTGCAACTCAAATTTGCATTGTGCTCAATAATGTGCAGATAAAGACTGTTATTAGGCTCAGCATTTAGGCAACAAGATGCAGTCAGTTTTGTTTCATGCCAAGTTTTGGTCGGCATCTCACTGTTTCAGTAAATAGGTTCTTAATGTGATGTTAAATCCCTGTTTTTCTCCAAATCTCCCTTACTGGAATGGGTCTGGTTTGGCAGCCCTGAATGTGCACATGGAGAAACAGCAGTGAGTGAGCAACATGGTTAATCACTGTACTACATTTGAACTTTTTGCAAGTTGGCTGTGTTAGCCTTGAATAAAGAGGCTTCTTCCAGCTCTGCATCACCAGGATGTCCAGCAGGACTTGTGGAGCTGCAAGCTGTGCTCCTTACCACTACTGCTAGGTCCAGCCTCCTTCTTGGGCTCTGCTCTCACACGCTCTCTCACTATCAGCCTGGGGAGACTGATTTAGCTGTGCCCCTTGTCTTGTGATACTGTTCCAGCTTCTTGCTCCGCTAACTGTCCATACTGCCTTAGTGATGGCTCCTACATGGGCTCTGCATTGTGGTTTGTCAAGGACCATCCTCCCAGGGGGGGAACCTAAGGTGAACTAGGTTTGTGGGATCTCTTGTTATGCCCTATGTCCTCAGTGCAGGCAAAACAAGACTGCTCCAAGGAGTGCAGAGAATCTTCCACAGTGGAGGCAACCAGGTCCCTTGGTGTGAAAGATGTGCTGTTGTCTCAGTGCTTCACCAAAGACAGTGCACCTCTCTGCAACTCTCTCCCTCATCAGCAGGATGAGATGAATATTTCCCTTTGCTATCACGCCAGACAAAAGCACGTGCTCTGCAATCGCATTACCACTAGATGTACTTTATTAAATTCAGCTTCACCTTCCACCTCTTCTCACTTAGAACCTGTCACTTGAACCACACTGCAGACAGAACCTTTGCTTTCCTATCACTCAAACTCCATATTCCTATCAGAAAAAAGGTGATGCTGAACATCTTAGAAACTTTAAAGAAAATTCCAGCTAAATTCTACTCTCTCTTACTGTGACTGTTTTGAATTAGTGGTGATCACACATTATATTTAATTTCCTTAAAATCATTAGAGATGATGTACTAACGAAATAAGAATTTACAATATGAATGGAGGAGAAATTTAACGTTAAAGAAATGTTTTACAGATAACAAGATAGTGAATACCCTCCATGGATAGGCCCAAGTGAGAACACTGAACATAGATCATGAGGTCAGCACACAACATTAAATAACATCATCTTTTTCAATCTTCAGAAACATGACTTGCAGATCTTTTGGTAATTTATCAGCCTTCATGGTATTATGTCATGGTTTGCCCCTGTATGCCTTGTAGGATAAGACAAATTACCTATTAAGGCACTATCATAGGAAGATGAGATCAAAGTAAGCCTAAGACATCATCTTCTGCTTTTATGGTGCTGTGATTTCAGTACACAGTACAGTTCAGAAATTGCAACGTTAGCAGACCAGGCTCTCCAGATGAGGAGGGTTTATTTGTTTATGAGTCTATATTGATGGAACTCCTCCAGCAACAATCTGGCACAGATTTATGCATTTATCTAAGATTATCCATGAAGCAATGTGTGTGTCTGCATACCTTTGCATGATTCAGGTCATTTACTCAAGATCGGTAGCATGCCTGAATTCTATCTCCATCCCAACAAATGCAGCAAAAGTATAGGAATATATAGCCTTATGCAGCCCTTTAGCCACAGTGCACAATTTCATAACTTGAAATTAACAAGGAAGGAGAGAGGAAGAACTTTGATTATCATTTTATTGCCAAAATTGCCAAACTTCAAAGCTAGACACCTTTTCAACAGGGGATAGGGTTTGTATAAGGTGAGACAGAGGGACACCCTGCAAACTGCTCACTGGAGATGTGTTCCCTTGCTGTACTGATCATGAATGATCATTCAAGCATTTCATCTCTGTGCTCCTTTTGCTGTAAGAAGATTTTGAGAGATGAACAAGAAGTTTTTCTAGTCTCCTTAATGCTGGTATGTGACAATTTAGGAATCTGCAACACATATACATTTCTCAGGGATTAATCAGGATACTTTAACATATGTAATAAATAACATATACCTTAAGTATTGCAAGAAGTCTAAAAGAAAACATGTTTCTCCTATTATTTATTCACGTTTTTCAGAAGCAAGCATCACACTTTAACAAAGGAAAAGAAATGCGTGAAATATTCTATCTTTATTTTGTGGGTAGGGATTGTAAATGCCCCTCAGAAAATGAACTCACATTCTTGCTTTTAGTTCCCAGTATGTACATAAAGAGAACTTATAATTCCATTAAATCTCATCAGAACTTTGCTGTACATGTAGGCTGAATTATGAGTTTTCTCGTAGGAACTGCAAAGCAGAAAACTGGAGGTTTATTCTCTCATCTTCTTAGTAAAGATGGGTTGAAACTAGATTACCCTGAAATAAATATGTTTCTCTCATCCTATCTAAGGTGGGGGTCACGCTTAGGCTGTCACTTGGCAATGGCAATCAGCAGCAGAGGTCTCTCACAGTCCTGGGATGCTGCTGCTCTTGAGGGACACTCCAAGAACAGCATTCTGCCATGTTGTAAACTGTTAGGGGGATGTCTCATTTTTCTGATTTATCCCCCTAAATTTCTGCAATCTTTTGCCTCTGAGGTTCAATTTTTCTTTGGAGAGCCAAACCCACCCCAGGTGTCTGGGGATGAAACTAGAAACCAAAATGCAGAAGAAAGGTGACAGAGTTGGGCCTTTGACAGAGACATCTAAAATCACAAGAAACCTGAGAAAGACAAATAATGAATTCACTGTGACAAAAGAGCACAGTGGAGCAGCCAAGCAATGGGATTAAAACAAAGCTGTGATAATTGCAGCCACTACACTATTAGCAGTTAGCAGTGGGTCAAACCCCAAACAGCTTAAAACATTCATCTACCTAAGGCTATTAATGTAGAGATTGACGTGCAACCTCTGACTCAGGAAATTTCTACTAAGCAGATTTCAAAATCCACACTTGTATGGCAGAGAAGGTGTTGTTTATCTTACCTTTTGTTTTTCTACTTCTCCTATGCCCCGACTTCTTCCCCATAAGACATGCATGTTGCTTAGGCAGCACACACGCATGGTTTGCAGGGTCCTCAAGCATAGGTAGATGAGTATTTTTGGGAAGTGATTTGCATTATTTCTTAATCTAGGCTTCTCCTTGAGTTATCTGGGGCCTGGGCAGTTTTATTCTAAGATCAGTGGTACCTTGCTCCATGGAATGCTTGAGAATGGCATCTAGTTGAGCTAGGGGAGGTTCAGGCTGGCTGTTAGGCAAAACTTCCACTCTGAAAGGAGTGGTTGGGCAGTGGCAGAGGCTGCCTGGGTAGGTGGTGAAGTCACTGTCACTGCAGGTATTCAAGAAATGTGGCACTGGGAGATGTGGTTTAATGAGCAATTTTGGTGATAGGTGGATGGCTGATCTTAGAGTGGCTGATCTTGACTACATGATCTTAGAGGTTTCCAATCTTAATGATTCTGTAAGAAATGAAACAAAAAATCCCAGGTAAAAAGCTACCAGTAAATTCCTTCTTTTGTGTTCTTTTTATTTTTTATTTTATTTTATTTTATTTTATTTTTTGTAAAAGACATCATGGGAAGCAGTCAGTGTAACTACCTTGCATCCTTGGTAGCTGCACAATGTAGCTCAAAGCTGCTCTCTCACACCTGGCTTTACTTTCAGTCATCTTGAATAAGCAAGTGCTAAATTTGACTGGTAAAGACAACTTTAAATCAGAGCCAGGAACAGAAGATATGGGCAGGTATCTGTCAGCTAGGAAAAATAGAACAAAAAAAATAGGGCCAAGAAGCTACCCTTGGTGCTTAAGATGGCGTCATAAATTTGCAACAAAACATTGTAGGCTGAGCTGAGGAGAGCCAAAAATTGTAGCTGGTGTGCTGAGTATTTATGTTTCTGGAGAGAATAGATCTTTTCTTCCTGTTGAGCATTGCCTTGCTGCAATTTTTTCTTATGTCCTGCAGAGTGCAGAGTGGTGTTTTGAAATCGAGGATGTATTAGTCTGGAAAGAGGATAAAGCCTAAGCCTGCTTGAAATTCTCTTTGGTAACAGCAAGGAGAGCAGGCTGCTCTGAGTTATGAATGTGGCCTTTTAAAAATGGAAATAAACAGACAGAGGGAACAGATGACTTTAATGAAGAACTACCAGTGTCTTTTTCGCTCTCAGATTCCATTAGCAAACAGACTGAAAAAACAGAGCAGTTTGTGTCAGGAACAACTGGTCACTCCTGTGCACTTCAGCTTTCCTCAGACACATGTACCTGTCACTGCAGAGAAAGACTGAAATGCCAAGGGGCATCTGCAGCAGTCAGCCTAGCAACAGCCTCATTTAAGGCCATGAAAACCTTCTGGAGATTCAAGCTGGGATGAGAGGGCTTCCCTGGGGCATCAAATCCAGATGCCTGACTGTGCCTGTCTTTCAGTCTACCTTTGGCTATGCGGTCCAGAGGTCTCTGTGCATCCGAAAGCCACAGTTTGGAGGCACTAGATCCTTCATGTGAAGCACTATGCACCATCTGCATTTATAGTAACTTTAACGGCACTGTTGCACTAGACCAGGGACACATAACTCTCCTCCTCCATTATGAACTGCATCAGTCTAAGGGACAGATAAGACAAATTAGGTGAGCAGCCTTTGAGTGTTGTCATGGATGAAAACAATTACACTACATACTTAGCTACAGAGAAGCAAAAATATATTTATTAATCTAATACAGGTATAATGTACTGATTTAGCAGTGAATTAACAAGGTTTAAGATGGCTGAAAACATTTGATTACTTTCTGCATAGAAAGTAAAGTAAATGTGCTCATACAGGAGGACCCTCCCATTGAGTCACAAGGTTCAGAGTGGAGCCTCTTGCTTTCTAAACTCCTTGAACTACAAAGCCTAGGTGTGGCTGGATCCACTCCAGAGTTGGTCTGTGGTTTACATCTAAAGAATTGTGAATAATCGATCTGATATAATCTTAGCAAAGGTAAAAAAGAAAATAAATCTTAGATTTTATCTTAGTAAAGCTAACAAAACTGAAAACAAACCATTAGTTACTTATCGACGATCTGTATAGGTTAAGCATCTTGACATCAAGATGTAAGGGATCTCTGAGCAAGTGTAACCTCAAGAGGTGTCCCCACTCAAGGGGAGACCCTGTCATGCCACTGCCAATCTCAAAAGGGCTCTCAGCCTGCTCGCTATTTATGATTCCAACAGTTTGTTTTATATAATGCATGAATACTAAGAGTTATGGTGGGAACACTTCACATTTATAAATGGCCGTCCCACTGGGATTTGTAGTGCTGTCTTAGATTTGTTTCCTGCTTTGTATTTCTGAAGTTTCACCATCACACATCTGTCTGATTCATAACATTAGGCTGTGCCATGCTGTGAAAGTTTGGAGCCCTTTTTGCCATTTTGTAACAAAGTGACTTATTCTTCAGTCCATGTTAAACCAGTGCGACTCTGCTCACAGAAAGTTCTGATGTAGCTCACCCCACATCTCACAAAATCCTTGGTGAGATGGTGTTATAAAAAAGACAGGAAAAGAAAACATGAAGGAGAGATTTGGGGTGAGGGATTGACCATTTTGTGAAGTCTGGCACTGGGTGCACTGTGGTGCTGGTTTGCAGCCGGGTCGTTAACTAAGGCAGTCAGCTCTTAAGTTCCCTCACTACCTCCTACAATGTTGCAGCACATAGTACGAAGGGAAATAAAACCCACAAATAACCAAGAAGAATAGGAAAAAGGGCAGCCTGGATCCCACTGAGCAGAAATTCTCTCCTGGATCTGAAATGCCTGGCAATGGCGGTGGAGTTAATTCACACTTGTCAACCAGCCGCAGGAGGCCTGGGGACCTCTTGCTTCTGCATGGCTGTGTGTGCAGTGCTGTACCTGTCACAGACGCTGGATGAGACGTATCTTATATTATTCTTATAGCTTTAGGGCAACTGGAGGGAGAAGGAGGGGAGAAAATCAAATCAAACACACAGAAGAACATGAACACAAACTTGACAAATGCCTTCTGCTAGATGGGGTCTGATAGTGACATTGTTCTGGGACCAACTGTCAATTTTTTATTAACACCTTCAACACAGCAGAGTATATGGAGCATGTGAGCAGGTTGTGATTTGGGGTTTTCTCTGTCTTTGTGTGTATGTATGTGACTGAAGGTTTTGCAAAGCAGGGCAGAAAGCAGGAGAGAGACTCTTTACTCTTGAAGTGAAGACAGGTGCCTTTGCAATTCAGCGCATGGCACAGTAAGGGCAAATTCCTCTTCCTCTGTCCATCCAGCAGTGATTGTCTCTGACGGCTATACTGGGTGTACCCTTTGGTTGCTGCCATCCACTCTGACAGCAAAGTCGTCTCCTTCCAGCAAGTCACACCTCATGGATGGCACAATGGGATGGGAAGGGGCAAAATGGTGTCTGGGCCTTCCAAAAAGCCTCCTTATGTCTGGGAGCAGATGATGCACTGATATTGGTTGGTGCAGACACTTCTCTTTCTCTTCTTGCCTGTTAGATTCCTTGAAGCTAGCTTGCTTTTCTAATTTCTAGCGTGATATGCCATCAGCAGTGGGGAGTAGTGACCCATACCTCCATTGGTGGTATTCTGAGCAGTCCTGTGGCTTAACAGCCACCATTCCAGTGCTGTCATTTACTTCGTTTTTGTATCCTTTTTAATCTCTTGAGTGTTTGACAATGATTGACATGTTCCTGTATGCTCACTGAGCTCATGATAGCTTCAGTGCTGCTTTCCATCACAAATCTTTTGACCTCTTCTTCTCTTCCTTCTGAAGGCTGCTGTTTCCTTCATTATTAGCTGATGACTGACAAACCCAACAGGAGCAATGAAATGTTGTTGCAGATCTGTACCTGTCATTAAGACCTACAAAGATGTGCCCCCCAGTCTTCCAAAAATACTTTTCTCTGCCTGTTGCTTTCCATTCCACTCCCCCTGTAACTCTTGTGGGTGAAATGCTAAGTATTAATGTATGGATCATTGATTTTAATGATCATTTCATTGTAGGAAGTGTGACAGAGGAATGCATTATGATGACTGCCTGATGCTGAATGGATCTATTATCTCTCTAATTTTCTGGCATTGTTTGTTTTCTGTACTCTGCTTTACTAAGGAGAGGAGGAGTGTGATTCTGTGAAGAGTGGGCTATGCTAGTAGCTGTGAGGCTATCACAGGTGCAGTGAGGAATACGATGCCTCACAAGGGTGCAGTGATTAGAAAGCTAGGTTTTGAGGATTACAGTTTGAGATGAAATCATTTTCCAGCGCTAAAGTCAATCTCAAAAATGTGACTTTTTGATCTATTGCTTAGATAACACAAAGGAGAGCAGCACTCAAACACGTCTACAGGTGGAGCCCTTGGACCCAGTATTGTTGAAGGGTCTTCAGCTACCAACTGCTCAAGTCACTTTAAAAATTAGTCTGATTTGTTTGAGTTACCCTCATTCTGTATTAAATGCAGTGTTGCTTGCTGCAAGTCAATGTTATTAACTGTCTTCCTTATTTATGTAGTTTCTGACTGCACACTGTACTGCTATTCCGGTCAAAGTTAGTTGTCTGTGTTCCCTTTGTGGTCAAAGGAGAAATGTGAATACCTGCAAGAAGAGACTTTCCCTGTCTACCTTACACCTTAGGGTGGATGGTTGCCCATAAGAGCTTGCTTTCTATTCAGTGGACAGTGTGAGCCCAAAAGCAGCCCAGAAAACAAGGTTTGATGATGAGTTTTAAATATAAATTTAGTTAATCACTGAATCTAGACTTCCAAATCTTCACAAGCAGGTCTAGTGTTATCATGGGTCCCGTTGCCTAAATACTTCTTGGAAATGGTGCTTAAGTGCTGTGTTTTTTTTTTTTCCTGTATCTGAAAATACTGCTTAAAACATGCTTAAAAGCAAAACACAAAATGTCATTCTTTCCTAAAGAAAGCAGAATTTATGTAAAGCTAGCATATATAGGTAGACCTACAAGTGTGGGAACATTAGATAGCAGATAGCATTAATGACAGATTTTTAATTTCTGGAGCTTTAGCTTGGAGACATCATCACAAAAAGAACGTTGATGCCATGCAGTGAAGTCAGAAAGCTCCACATGAAATAATGATTGAATAATAATTTTGATCAATTCCACATATCTATCAGAGTTGAAATGAATTGAAAAAAAAGGGACATCTTAATTGATGATCCCCCAAGCTGTTGGGATGGGTGGTAAACATCATGGTAGTGTTTAGAACCCATAAATTATCAAGACAGTGATATATCAGTGACTGAATGAATAATGTAAAGATCAACATGGCTTATTTAAATTTACCTTAACCTTTTCTTCCACGGGAGTGCAAGAGGAGAATAATTGACTCAATTAAATTTTAATCTTGGAAATGATCTGTAGCTGGGTTTGCCATAAACCGGTTTTCTCTTTCCCACATAGATTAGGCAAGACTTCTAAGCTTGATGTCTTCATAATAATATGGACTGTAATATGATCAGAAATTATGCAAGGTAGACATTTGTGTAGCAAGATTCTCAGCTAACCTGAGGGATCAATTTTGTGTTTCTATTTTCTCAAGCATTGCATTTGTAAAATCGAGAATACTTGTCCTGTTCCAATATAGTGCCTTAACAATCCCCATAAAAAAGGAGAAAGAAAGTATCTCTGTGTGAAAAGGATTTTGGATCAGATTCTGTATGCAGTGAAGGGGTAATAAATGACTTAAGTTTAATTAGAAAGAAATTAATGTAAATAATGTATGTGTTGCAACTGACTGGAAGAAACAAGAGTTTCATGAGGTCACTTGAATTGTCAAGAAGCAGACTCCCTTGTGGCTAGCTGAGCTCTTGTTGAGCATTATAATTCCTGCTTGTTTTTTTCTCAAGTGTAAAACAGCAACAACAAAAAAAAAACCAAGTCAGTTTGTGTATTTTTTTGTTTGTTTTTGTTTTCTTCCATTTTTAATGTTAAGTAGCATATGTCTGAGTCATTCAGCAGATCACCTTAAGTCAACAGAGCCAATTGTCTGAAACTTTGAGCCCACAGCTGCACATAGCCATGGACAACAAATACTGTGTCTGAGAGAGGTTCTACTATGCTTGATCCTATTCTGTCTTACAGTGGACAGGATGCAAGAGTTTTATTGAAATAAAATCTAGAAAAGATAGCTATGAGGGCCTTCCAAGAGCCGTAGGACCCAAGATACAATAAAAAGATAAGAAGAATGTTTTGAGATGACAGAAGTAGGAAGTCACTTCATTGCATTGAGATTTTTTAGAACTGGTGGAGAAGTAAAAGGGATTCCCTGAGTCATGCAGGATTGAAAAGAGGGGCATGTCCATGAGTTCTCCAGAAGAGAAAGGGGGCAGCTGAATACGCAGTACTGATTTTGATTAATCTAGGAAATGAATGATTCTTGTTAACAACCTTGTATTGCTAATGACTCAGACTCTGAAGGATGGCTGAGTTATTTTACCCATCATCTTGTAAACAGAGGAGACTAAACCAAGGCTCACCAAAGACTACTACATGGAGAAATGCCTGAGCAAAAGTTTGCATATGCTTCTTCTTAGGTCTCAGTTATTTTGTTTGGAATTCATAAGATCACCTGAATATGAATGACAATAATAATGTGGCATCAGTAGAGACTGCAGGTGTATATCTTCTGAAGTCTTTATCAAGCTACACTCGTAATCATTCTTCTAGCAAAGAATAATAATTTTCTCTTCCTATTTGGGACCTTATTGCAGACATTAAGAGATGCAACATCCCCTTGAGGAGGTGTATTTTATTGGCACTAAAGGCACAGGTAATGTAAATGATAAGACAGACAAATGTATGTTGAGACAGAGGTGAGCTTTTACGGCATTTCATATTTATCTCTACTCATGTCTGAAACTTAAAGGTGACTAGAACTTTGCTCATGAAAATGAGAACCTTGGTCAAAGACATAACTAAGGAAATCTGAAGTGTCATTATTCTTAAGACCTCTGCCTCAATTACAAGATCATACAACCACCCTAAGCGTATTCCATTGAGTTTCGAAGATGTATGGTAATTCTGCTCAAAGATAGAAAAAGGAGAAATACTGTAATGGAAAGAGGAAGGCATGAGAGGGATGGAAGCAGATGTAAGTGGAAATTATAAATGAAACATTATTATGTAGGGCCAGTAACAGTTTTTTAATATAATTAAGATGGATTACTTTAATAATCTTTAAGGACTTGATTCAGAACTGCGTTACAAACCATTTTTGTGGGGCTTCTGCTCTTGCTGCCTCTGTGTAGAACTCACAGGTGTTTAAATAAGAAAAGGGAAATTTAGAGTTTTTATATTTCTTCACAGAGCCTCCCCAGATCTGGAGAGATGTGAAGTTGCCTCAGATTTATGTATTGAGGAGAGTGCCCAAGCCTTGATAACAGTCTTAGCAAGTAATTACCTCTTGCAGATTTTACATTTGAACATATACACTGGGCATGGCAATTTGGTTCGGGGGGTGGGAGTTAAACATGTACTACAAAATCTCTCATGCACAGAGGAGCGGCTGCTTAGATTCATGAACTGCAGAATTGACTTTCTCCCCTGGTTCAGCTGTCAGATGCATTTTAGAAATAACCACTCTTCCCTTACAAACAGACAAGAATTGGAAAGAATGTCCTTCACAAGTGAGGCTGGGACTAGCTGGGAAACCAGAAGACACTGCTTCTGGTTTCACAGGCACATCTTAACATGAGAAAAATGAGGGAAATGCTAAAGAATTCTAAAACAGAAGGAAAGTCTAAGGTTATGATATTTCAGTTTAAGGTAATGATCTTCTGCACTTTTACCTTAGTCATTTGATTGAGCTCACAGGTATTCAAAAATATGCGAACTTTGATCTTTTTTTTGAACAGGTGAGGTGGGAAAGTCACGCAACCTCTAAATCTGTGAGCTGACTCCTGCCACTGAAGGTAGCCTAATGTCTGAATAATTTCTTATCTTGAGGACAAAGACATCCGTGGTGAATATGTAGGCCTTTTGAACGTAAAAAACAATATCAGCTTCCCAGCTAGGGAATGCATTCAGGTTGTTCCTACCCTGGAACAAACCCCACACCAACTTCATATTGTTATGGGTAAGCACGTCCTGTGTTATTCATGTTACTGGGGAAATCTAATGTGCTAATAAGAACGGGTGCCAGTTCATTGAAGGGTTTGGTAGATCCTTAGGCTAGGATTTGGCAGAAACTGTCATTTCCACAATGTGGAGTAGTTCCAAATAAACTGGGACCACATGGGAGATCACAAGCAACTCAGTGGTTTGCAATGGCTACCTCCAGAAGAGCTGCTTCTGTCTCTTCTCCTGGAAAAGCTCAGGATGAAAGTCTGACCACAGATGCAACACTCTCTCTCTCTCCGTTTTCTTTAGCTCTTGCTGTTTCTCATTAGTAGCATTACATTACAAATCTTTAATGGCTGCCTTCATGCTTTTCTTCACTCTTTGAAGGGGTTGCAAGGGGAGGAGAATCAGAGCATCATTTGTCAGTCTTGAGCTTTCTTTCATAGGGTTTGCTTGCCTTCTGTTCCCGGAATATTCACTGTTGAATTGCGGAATGAAATCATTACTTAGTGTGATCTGCCCATGTCTGACAGAACAGAACTGATCTTTTTCAGACAGGTGTGCTTATAGCTTTTGTCATTTACCAGACCGCTTCTTTTCCCTACTGATAGGCCACAGTGTGTGCCACAGAGATGAAGCCATATCATCTTCTGCAGACAAGTGGAGCCAAAGTCATTTCTAGATAAATAGCACAAGAAAAAACACTGATTAAGAAACTCTCAAATTTCTGTATTTAATACCTATGCAATACCTATTTAATACCTGTGCACCTATCTAGCAAGCTTATATGATGCTTACATTGAATATTTTGAACACTTATAGATCAGAGACTTCATAATGGTAATCCTGAATCAACTTCCCTTTCAGTGTTTTTTTCTGATCTTCCCTTAAACACATTTAAACTGTTTGCAAAGTTTTACAGCCTGATGACACATTCCTAGAGGAACTTATTTTGACCTTTCCTCCTCCCAGTTTCATTTAAAGCTCCTTAATTTTTGTACTCGACTATATGTACTTTTCTCTGATACATCCACACAAGTACACGATAAGATTTCTTGTGTTGCAGAATTCAACAGATTATCAAGATCAGTAGTTCCTGATGGGCCTATCTTCCCTGAATTTGCCTAATTTCTTTTTGAGCCTATTTACATACTTCAGAGTTATCCTCACAGCATGTATGTACTAAGTGAGAAAGCTCTTCTGTTTGCTCTGAAAGTACCAATGGTTTTCTTGGTTGCCGTTTGCTGGGAAGTACCAAATACCTTATTTCTGAATTTTTCTTCTTTCTGCCTCTAGTATTTTTATGGACCTCTGCTGCAGTCTCCTGAGTCATCTTTACCCAGGCTGAAGAGTCCTAAATTATTAATTTTGCTTACAGAAGAAGCTACTCTGAATCTCTGATAGTCTGTACATCTTCTCCACTCTTCTTCCCTCTTCCTCTTGTGTGGCCCTTCCAATAGATGATTGCAATTGCATGTGGCATCTGAGAGCTGGGCAGAGAATTGACACATTCACCACATTCAATCACTGTCTCTAAAATTACAGGCCACAAATGAATGTAAATGACTTAGGATTCAAGACCTGAAAGCACTGAACGTGTACTTATTTCATAATATCACTTCTCTATAAATGTATGTTTCATACATGCAGGTATGCTTTTCTTTTCTTTGTATGTGCTGTCATCTTTCTCATTTTTTGGAGATAAAATAAGTACACTCTCCTGTTGTATCTTCCTGAATTGTTGAAGTTTTTCACTTGCATTTTAGTTTAAAGTGGACAAAGAAGTTCAAATGAGCATAAGGGATTTAGATGCTCAGTTTAAGGGCATCTCTGTCTTTGGGAAAAATCAATTCTTGATGACCTGATGAATTGAAAATGAGTTCCAATACATTTCCCTATCATGATTCAGCTACATCCCAGGCTAATAGTAAAGGAAAGTTATCTCCTGCTAGTTCCTTGAAGGCATTCATAGATTTCAGCTCATTTTTAACCTGATAAATATTCACATTACAAAATCTATATAAATTCTTCCTGGCACTTGGAGTTTCTTATCATTCTGATCTGAATTGTCTTTAGGGAGTCAAACTTGAGTGTAGATTCCCTGCACCTTAGGGTGGCACTTTGCAACTTCAATGCATACTGTGGACTGTCTACAACTGGCTGTTATTCTCTTCAAGGTCCACAGACTATGCCCCAGTCGGAGGAGTCTGTGATTTACCCCATAAATTATCATGACAAATCCACAGTCTTATGAATAATACATAGGAAGGATGGGATAGGATATCTGTTGTCATTTCTGTGGATGTTACTAGTAACCCGTAAAGTCACTCCTCTGGGGATGCTGTTCTGAAGAAGCATGATGCTAAGGTTGCAGAGCATCTTGCTTGGCATGTAGAATTGCTGTTTATAATGCAGGTTGAATTTGCCAGCACATGCACATTTAAAAAAAATAAAAATAAATGTAGAGACAGAAGCAGAAACAGCCTTTGTGCTGGGAGGAAGAAGAAAAAATGATGATACTATAATATGCTTCTTGGCAAATAATCATTTAGGAGATATTAGGGAAATAAGTACAATATGACATGGAAGTGATAGTTTTTTTTTGTTTATTTTTGCCCTAAGGGGAATGTCTTTTATTCAGCAATGCTGTTGAATAAAATATGAACCACCCAGTTTTATTTTGTACTTCTGTATTTTTATTAAAATGTTCAAGGTTTAAAACTTAATAAATTGACAAAGGAAAAAAATGAATCTAGGGATGACAGTGTTTAAATCCAATCTGTACAATAGCAAGAGTAACACCAGAACTGCAGGAACACATTTGTTTAAGCTCATATTGCTGTGACAGAGAGGTTCCACTCAAAAAGTCCATGATCCTACTGCATCCAGAGGCAATCAGTTCTCCCAGACTTACTGCATGCTCTTGCCTCAGTATTGTCTATATCTTGTTGATCAGAATCTTCGTTTTATTTAAACTGGGCTGTTCACTAATATGGGTGTGTGATTGCTGTAACTAGAGGAGCCTCTTAAATTAGAGAGTAACACGGGAATTTCTTTTTGGAGTGGATAAAAGTGTAGTGCTTTCTGGTCAGTTCTTCTCTTCTGCTCTTTATAGGTGAAAACACTCTGGATTTAAACATATGGAGCTAATGTGAGGTGGAGAAGGTTATCAACATTTTGTGTTGGATCATTAAAACTTTATTTCTCTTTGTGACTGTTGAGTACAAAACAGACGGAGTGGACACAACAGGAGTACTTGAGTACTTGACAAATTTCATTCTAGCTATTTGCTGTGACAATACCAATCAGAAGACGCGTGCATAGAACATGAAAATACATATTTAAAAATTAGGAAAATGTAAGCGCTCGAAAGTCATTAGTTAATCCCTTTCTCTTTCTCTCCAATAAAAGTAATGAGATTGGCTTTGGTATTAAAAGATAATTCAGGTTGGAAAGGACCTTAGTAGGTCATCTAGCCTAACTTCCTGCTCAAAAAGCAAGATCAGCCCTAATGTTATAGAATTTTATTCTTGTGATGCTACGTGATGAATTTAAGAAAAAAATCAAGCCTTGATTCCTTCTCTGGTATTCCATGACTTGTCGTCCATACTGAGCTCCAGAAGGAACCTGCAGACTTCCTGCCATTTTAGGCTAGGCTGGCACCACAGAGCTCACAAATGTTCTGTCTTAAGCTTGAATGTGTTGGTGCCCCAGAAAGACACCATGAAAGGTAGTACTCAGCCCTTCTCTGTTCTGAAGAATTTTATTTTGTGAGAGTTCAAATCTCCTCCAACCGCAGAATAAAATCTTTGGACAATTTTAGCATCTTTCTCCAGGTTGTTCTGTAGGGAAGAAAGGTCTTTGTTGGACCTTTGACATCAAGTGGTCTGGCAAAGCCTAAGGACATCATTAACCTGAGCAAAACAATGGGGGGCACACATTACATTCTGATATGCGTGGGCAAGATCATGATCAGATTAAATCAAAACAATAAATGGACCCACCCAGATATCCACATCTCTACTTTTTGTCCAACAGCAGCTGCTGAGAATAGTTTAATTTTGTTTGCAGTTTAATCACCAGAATGTTTACAAAGGAAGGACAGTATTTTTATGTATCTAGCAAGTGAATTTATCAAAGACAAATGTAAGTTCAGAAACAGAGTCTGCTCACACCCAGGTTGAGCAGACAGGGTCAGGTGCATTAAAGATATTAGAAGGATTAAATGTGCTAGCTGACAGAAAGCTTCGAAGAGTTTCATTAAGATTGAGAGAGATGAATAATATTAAGCCTCGTGATCATACATGTCATTTTGGGAGAGAGGGTATTAGAAATGGAAGCAAACATCATTAGCAGCAACTAAAGGAACAGTTTCATCTGCATGCATAAATATTTTAGCCCTTGCTTTTCCTCTGGGTAGGTCGTTAAAGAAATGCTTGAGAAAAAAAATAATGAAAGAAAGAGGATGAAGCATTCTGCCTAAAGGCGTTCAACTGGAAAAATGAGTGCAAGGTTAAGGAATGTAGGCAGAAACAAGAGTAAAGGGCCAGCCTTTGTTCACTTTGAAAGGAGTGTTAAGTTTGTGATGTTTGTACAAACAAGGAACCTGGCTGTGCTGTATCAAGGCTGAAGGTTCTGAATGGCAGTATATAGATGGGATTTGTTACTACCTTGTGACATACTTTAAACCAGCCTGCAGATACACCTGGACCACTGACATTAATGTGTGATTGGGAGCAAAGCCTTGAGGATGTGATTTTTATAGAGAATTGCCCAGAGATCAGCTCATCTGGACTTTTGCCTTTGAAAAGCACCAAGAAGCTCATTAAAGTGAGTGGAGATACAATCTGGAAAGTTTGGGCTTCTTACCATTTAACTCATGAGGAAAACGCAGGGCAAGAAACCATCAAGTTGAAGCTCTTTTTCAGAACTAGTAACAGAGATATCTCCCATTAGCCTCCCCGATGCGTCAGTAAAAAGTCACTGTCTTGTCACTATTCCAAAGCTTGAAAAGGAGGATTATCTTTGCTGTAGTAAAATGCAAATCAGCTTGACCAGGCATACATCCACAGCAAGGTCTCTTTTGGAAATGGCAATAAAACGGTTCCCAAGAACCACCTTCCTTTTTCCCTGTCACGAATGAATATCAGTTGAGAGTGATGCTGCTCTATCTGTAAAGTCAAAGCTGGCAGGTAATTCATCACCTTACATTAAGTTGACTCATTAGAAACTACGGAGGCTAGACATTCGTATCTTTCCTGTTATTCTCATTTCACAAAGCTTTCTGTCCCTCTACTTTGTCCTTTGTTGCTAAATTGCAATTATCATGGATCTTTGATCTCTTCACCTGCAGGTGACCCACTCATCCGTCACCACGGAGATTATTTAGGCAGTAAAAATCCAAGACTTTCTGCAGATTAAAATAACCTTTAAGGCTTTCACCTGACTGTAGAACAGCCATACAGGTTGCATCAGGAGGCAGGAGGTGGCATTGCCAACTCAAAGCAGTAAATGATCTTTGCTGATTTAAAAATCAGATTTGATTTCAAGTAGTACGTGTTTGTGGCTTACACAGAATTTTCCTTTTCAGCTTTTGTTCACGTCTTCCTTGTTCTTTTATCGTAAATGGCAGCAACTGCATGGCCAGACATTAGCATTCTACAGAAAATGCTAAAAATCACAAATAACCTATACCTCAAGTTGGTTTGTTAGAATGACACTTTCTGTCATTTTGTCCTGGTCAGCTGGAATGTGTGCAGTGTATCCAGAGCTTTCAGCTGGATTTGCTGTACTGATGGACTGAATAGCTTGACAGCATGAAAATGGTATGTCTATTCAGCATTTCCTAACAGCATGGTACTTACTAGAGATCTGGGGTACAACTGATTTGCAAAGTTGCTGTGAACCTATCAAGGTTTTTCTGGATGTGAATCAGACCTGTGCTGAGTGAACAGAAATGCCAGAGAAAAGTAGAGAAAAATCCAGAATCTACTTGGGCTCATTTCTACAGTGAAAAAATATAACTTGCCTTGAATAATGACTATTTCTTCTCTCAATATCAGCTTCAACAATTCCATTTTGAGTTCAATTTCATTTCTCAGAATTCGTTTTTACCTGCAGTGAGTTGCGTTTCGATCTACAACTTAGAAAAGAATAACAAAGAATCCAGCACTGAATTCTGCTGTCTTACAAATACTAAAATGGTCAGAGAGCACATTTCTATCCTTATGAGAGATTTTTTAATTTATTTTTTCTTTCTTGTTTTTATTTTTTTAATTTTTTAATTTTTCAACTTAAACTCCATTTTTGAGAGAGCAATACCCAGTTGTAACTCTTTAAAATTTTAATTAAACATGAAAGTTGCTATTTGTTCACACTTCACCACTGAAAGGGGCAAAAGGGAGGCAGATCAGAAATTACCATGTTTATGACGCATTGCTAATGAATTTGAAATGCCATCCTCTAGCAATTTCCTTAAGCTCCGTGCTTAGTCTTGGCCTTTTCTAAGTTCTTCCATGGGATGAGTCCTGTGCTACTGTAGTGCCAGCACCAGCAATGTTTCTCCTGTGATTTACATGGAGGTATCTCAGACATTTGGAAACCTGGAATTTCCAAATGCAAACATTTTGTGCCTGGATCTGAGTAACATTCATATTTGGGAAGAAAGGGAAATGGTTATGATAACAGCATGCAATTGTACAGGAATCTGGACCCAAAGTTGTACATTTATTTGATTATTGACAGGGAAAATCCAGCTCTATTATCTTATAAGTGCCCACTGGATTTAATGGTGAGTAAGACAAATCAAGCACATGCAAACAATAGTGCTTATAGCTGTAGGAGTGTTCTAAAGTAGTATGGTTGGAAGAAACTACTTCTGAAGTAGCACTCTACAGAGATCTAGTCTCAATTACTAAGGCTACAATAAGTCCTAAGCATTACCACCTCACTTTAAAGCCCCTAAAGCTGAAGAATTCGTAACTTCTGGTGTAAGAGTACAATACCTTTATGAAGGATGTGGTGCCACTGCAGATGAACCCTGTCTGCACTGGAGTCATCGCAGTGCTGGCTTTGGACCTGAAGTCTCTTTCTGCTTCAGGAATCACTGATATTCATGTAACTGAAGTTTTCAGTCAACTCCTTTAGCTGTCCCACCGCACAGCCATGTAAGTAAGTACCAGTGGCAGCAGAAGACTGAGGGTTAAGGCTTGTGCATGGTGAAAGGGAAGCCAAAATTAAAAATACAGTGATTGTCTTCTAGACTGCAACACACTTGATGCCTCTCTCATTATAGTGTTGAGTTTGGAGTAGTCATGAATTTCTGATCCCCCTCAGTCCAGAGCATTACTACTGTTATGAGCTCTGGAAACAAGTGTGGATGTGGGTAGGAACCTGTGGAAGACAGACTTGCCTCTGTGTGTTGCCTGCAAACTCTGTTCAAGAAGGACAAGTGTCTACTGGACTCCTGATAGAAATGTTTGTCAGAGGTGATGATGAAGACTTCACACTTTGCTTGGCAGTGCATCTCATGGCTATTACCCTTTTGGAAATGTGGACATATACGAGAATGAAGCAGCTGTTATTTTCTTCTGAGGCAGATACTGTAAGGCACCTAGCATCAGCACAACTATTTAGGCCATTTGTGCTGAGCTGCACCGTCCGCATTGTAATATCACTTTGGGCAGCCTTATGCAGTAAGGGCTGCAATAAGGTGTGAAATAAAGATTTACTGGCATAACTTTCCAAATGCAGTCTCACAAAGGAGTTCATTACAGTTCCATTAAGGCTGTAGAGTTAACATTAAAACAGCCAAGAAATGAAAAGAAAAAAAAATTAAGGTTCCTGCAGCAGCATTAAGTCAGTCACACTGCCCAACTAACATTTACTGTTTCTTGCTGTGGGTCAGATTGTACAACCGTCACTGTTGGCGCAGTTGCCTGACTACAGTCATAGGATTTGCAGGTCTTGGAAGCTGTCAGCCCATAGGATTAGGAGCTCTGCCTAAGTGGAAGAGACTTTGTTCAGATTGGTGAACACCATCCATCTTTCACAGTCCCCAGCTCGCAGTATGGCTGGGAGGTGTGGAGTGCAAGGAACTTAATTGGGTCAAGCTATTCAATTTGTATCAGAAAGCCATTTAAAAAGGAAAGCACTGCTCATGTATCTCTGAGGGCATCCACTTTGCTCCCGTCAGTGCTGGCTCTCCTATTGATTTCTAAGTGCTTTCAGTCTTGGCCTCCAGCAGATCTAGAAGGACGTTTCTTTTTCCAGGGAGCCGTGATTTATTTTCACATAAACATCTTGATTTGTCTGAAGATATTGAAGAATTTTAATTATTATTCTCCCTTGAAAATATTGTAGGGAAGATGTTTTGAAATGAAGAAAGCATTCCTTTTGTATATTTTCTGAGCTGTGACACATTTTCAGAGCCAACATGCAGAAATGTCATCATTTCAGTGTAAAGATAGGTTGAAAAAGAAGTTGATGGAAATAAACAGTTCTCTGAATTCATTAAATCAATTTCTTCCCTAGCTTTCCATATGTATATATTTTCAAATGCAAAATTTTCATCCACAACTGGGATGGGAAACATTTTCCCTTTTGCAGATCTCATAGGCTGGAAAGGCTGTTGGCAGACCGTCAAGTCTTTCCAGGATAAATAATAATCTCTGTGTCAAATTTCAAGAAACATCTGGAAATCCATTTTAAGCTACGTATCATCACTTTCTTGTTTTATTCTTCTGTATTTCTGCCTGTCTTTGCCACCCTAAAAATCTGAAAGATGAAGTCATTTAAATGTTCAAGTAAATGTACAAACACAGCCATCAAATTTAGGCAACTTTATTCACTTTATTTGCAAAGTTTTCAATATCAGTCTGTCTTCCTCATCCTTCTGTAAAACCTCTCACAAGAGTAATAAGGAAACTAATCCCTATATATGAGAAACTAAAAGCATTTGCAGCAATATTTCTCACATAGGGAAAGCATGGGCCTATCGTCTAGGAGGGTTTGAATGTTTTCTGGTTCTGCCACAGGCCCTGGTTTTGTCTTTGGGCAGGTTCTGTGATCTCTGCTCCCTGCTGTTTTAGGAAAGTGACACATAGCTTTTGAGTTGCCTATTGATCTTTTAGATCTGTGACATAGGATCGGGGTGAACTGTGTGGGGTTAGTCTCTGACTTTAGGGGTGTCCCTAAGTCCCATGTGGATACATGACACAGTCACAAATATTGATTTTTATGTGCAGCCTTCAGTGAAGGCTACAAAACTGAGGCCATAGAAATTTAATGTATTCAAACACTGCAGTGCTGTGTGTAAGAGCATATGATTTAAGGTAATGCATTTTAACACAGCATTATACACTTGCCAAAATGATTTTCCTTATAGTTATAGCCCTGGTTTTAAATGACAGTACATCAAGACACATCTTGAATTAACTTGACTGAAAGCTTTTTTGTGATAAATAGCTGGTGCAATGGTGCGGGGTGCAACTGACCCAGGCTCTGCAATGATATGTTGTTTGCCTCATGTCTTGGATATTACTGTGGATACTGTGGGGTGGTAAAGATGATGGCTTGAATCATGAATAATGTTTTGGTCTGGGAGTTGTATATCTATGTGCAGATGAACAAGAGAGAGGAAGAATCCTCACAGCTGGATATAGGTGATATTTGGGGCTACATGGTAGAAAGACAACATAGATTCATAGAATACCCCAAGTTGTAAGGGACCCATAAAGATTATGGACTCCATCCAACTCCTGGCTCCACAATGGAGATGGTGCTTCCAGACTTTGACACTTTGTAAAGGGAGAAGGCAGCTGTCCTGTATAATACCAGTTGCTACAGTAACATGATAGGAGTCTCTGGGAGGCACATTCCCCACATTCTCAGTGAGAGGGACAGAATTTGGGTGGGGGAGTGGCTGAGGAGTCCCTTGCCTGGCAGTTCTGTTCATTCACCCTGAGCTATGCCAGGGAGCTGCATTTCAGAGGACAACTTCCCTTGAAGCAGTGCTTCACCAGAACGTTCTTTTCAGGTGTAACATCAGGGCTGGGACCGTGGTGTTCATGTACCCCCTTCTACAGAGTAGAGAAGTCTGCCTTCAGCACAATCCTTTTCAAATGAACAGTCCTTAGAGAATGCAAGGAAATCCAAGGAAATATTAATTACAACCAAAAGTACAAATGCAGCAGTCAAGTCTTTTGGAAAAAGTGATTTATCTGGCTAAGCAGCATTATTAATTATCAGTTTATCAGTGGCTTGACATAAAATACATAATTATATTGGTGAATCATTTAATAATTAGGGCACAAGTTAATTGCCATCAATCACCAGCTGAATAAAATCTCCATGAAGCAAACAATGGGACCCCAGTGGAGAAGCAATTTTAGCATATTTCTTCAATTAATAAAACCAACATAATTACAGTGGTCGACAAGTGTGCATGTGATTATGAGAAGGAGTGAGTAAAAAGAGTTTTGACAAACTAGTGGCAGTAAATCATCAAGATTCAATGAGTTCCTAAAATACTTTTGTACTGAAAAAAAAATCAGTCTGAAAAAATTAAAAAGAAAGCAGGGAATAAAAAATTGGACTGGAATAGAAATGAATGGATGTCACTGAGTTATGTCACTGAGTTATTCTCAGCACATCTGTGGAGGTGTGGAGGAATGAATGAGACCTGCTTCTAGAGAGTTTTTTTTTTGTTTTTTTTTTTTGGGGGGGGGGGAGGCAGGGGGGAACTTGTTGGCCTTTTTCTTAATGATATTGCAACTCATTGTCTGGATGGGGAATTTGGGCACTGAACCACTCCAACTGCCAACAAGAATTCTGAATTAACTGCTTTCTGCCATTCATCCCCATCTTCTCATATGACAGTTTCTAAAAATTGTATGCTTAGGAGATTCTTTCCCTTCTAGGTTTTGAATCTTGAATTTTTTATTTTTATTTTTTAATTTTGTTTGGTTAGTGAAGTACTTCAAAAATGATAGCTGAAGCATAAAATATGGGACTCCAGGAGCTGAGAATAAGAAAGCAATCAGCACATGTTGCCAGCTTGGCAGTAGGTGCAGGGACTGTAACACAGAACACGCCAGGAAGCAGTGCTCCTCCAATCACGGCTCTGTGTCACATCTAATTCCCTGAGTCCCCACTGTCCTTGGTTTTAACTGACATGAGGTGATGTTACAGCCAGGTAAACTCAGACAAACTGGCTATTCAGAAGCAATTAGCAGAAAATTCAGTTTGTTTTCTTTCTGGTGGTTACACCTCCATTATGAATAAGTAGCAAACAAAGGAAAATTATTTATTCAATTTATTTTTCAGTAATTAAAGTGAGAGTGAGACCACTTTTGCATGCACTCAATAGGAGAAGCAGGCAACAGAGAAACCCTGTAGGCTCATGGTAGTCCTTTGGAAGAGTCTGTTTTTATGCTGAATGCAGAATATGGCAAGGCTGCTTATAAAGCTCAGTCAAGTGTTTGCATACATAGAGTGAACCCAGGCAGGAGAATCCAGATCTGGTGAAATGGGATGGATTTTCATAGAATTGTTAAGATTGGAAAAGACCACTAAAATCATCTAGTCCAACTTCAGCCCCAGCATGTCCCTCAGTGCCACATCTACACGTTCCCTGAACACCACCAGGGACAGTGGTTTCACCATCCACCACCTCCCTGGGCAGCCCAGGCCATCTTCCCACTGTTGGCACTTGTGTAAGGATCTGTACAAACACAGGATTGGTGATCACGCAGAGTCAAAGCAAGAACACTCGCTTTTGAGAGGAATTGTCTGTGGCACTCTGTCACCATGCTGGGACTACAGCACCACACTTCTGCCTTATCCAAGGTGCCTTCCAGTACCTATGCAATGTGAAAGGCTTCTTAGCATGAGTGGAGGTCACAGAATTCATCATTATTAATTGGACTGTGCTTGGGTAATCTTTTAATTTTCCCCAGCCTTGTGCAAAGGTATAGAATAGGAGAAACAGAAGGAAAGAAACTACAGTGGTTATAGAGCCTCAGTCCAATTAGATTACTTTCTGATATTTTAGCAGAGATTAATGTGAAATGTAGACAGAATATTAATCATCCAAAATTGGCCTTAACATTTATATCAGAGTGCTAAAAACCCAGCTGGGTCAACTTGTTTCAGACAAGAACTTTCTTTATAAAAATCCTCAGCCATTTTCAAAGCTGTCCCTTTGCAGAGGTGATGGTTTACATTCATCTGTGAGAACTGGAAGTCTAGGAACCACTGACTGGTAGGTTCCATCACCCTCTCCTCAGGCAGAACTTGTCCTTTTGGCATTGGCATTAATAACAATAACCATTATATTAATTCCAGTCATTAATTGTTAAAGTGTCCTAAAAGCTGTCGTTTTATGATGACAAAAAAAGATCAATCTGAGTGAGTTGGACTGTTCGCTCTTAAATGAGATGAGGGTGAGCAGTGATGTTACTGTGACACAGAGTGGTGGGTTAGGATCCCTCGGCTCACTTGAAGATATCTTGAGCACAGTGTGGAAAAAAAATGAGGAAGAATTTGTCCCTAGGTGGCAGCATGGATGAATGGACAAAGGGATGGTACCATACTTTGGGTGAAGAATGACATGGAAACCATGCAGGGAAAATAGAGATCTGTAGATAAACTGGAGGGATGTATTGAAAGGGAACCCACAAGCTCCTGTCCTGAAACTGTGCCTAACAGCTTGAGTGATGGAATACAATTATTATTATTGATCTGAGGCTAATGTTGAATGAGGAGATGCTGTAAAAGTGCTGGAGAACAAAAATGGAAACATTATTTGGAAAAGGAAATAATATGCAATTCAACGATGTGAGAGTAAGGTGCTCTGCTTGGCCTGAACATTGTGCATTGGAAATGCAAAGAAGAAAATAGCCAGGTACTATTTCTAGGATAGTGGGAGAAAGGATAAAAAAAAAGCAGTTTCAGACCATGAAAATAATACAGATCTCATTCTGAGACATAGATTAGGGGTGTTTCCTGCAGGATGTTTGTATAACCATCCTTGGGAATCAGTAAGGCCTCACTGTGTTGTCAGGTTTTTAGTTTGATCACCATATTTTGTGTGGTGCAGCCTAGAGAAGTGATTACCAAAGCAGGCATGTGTATGGCAATCTACTAGACAGAAGAAGGGAGAAAATTGCTCCCCCCATTCCTTGTGAAAAGGACAAGATGTAGTGAGCTTAAATTGTAGATAGATATTTCTGTTAGACACCAAGAAGTGCTTTCTAGCAGTAAGTTAGTCTTGCACTGGAAAAAACTGCTAGGGGAGCTTGATAATTTACCATCGCTGAGGCCTTGAAGAATGATAAGCACACTGAGTCCAGATGGGCAGTGCAGAGGCATCAACAGAGCTCAGGGAGACTGTGAAGCTCACTCAGAGTGCCTCCCTCCCTCTTCCTCCATGATTCAGTGATCCAGCACAATTCTGAATTTGGAAGGTGGTGGGAGAAACTTGTTCCTGCAAAGCTTCTGGTTCCTGTTTTGCGTATCTAAAGGCTACAGCTCAGCTCTTGAATGTTTATTCCAAAGTTGAGCTCCTGAAGCTTTCTTAGCATGGCAAAGCTTCATCAAGCACCCATGCATGTAGGTGGGAAAATTAGCTAGCTAATTAACTAGCATTCACAAATGGGCTGAAGGGAGAACAGAAATCAGCCACTTTGGAAGAGCAGAGAGATTCAGACTCACATTAAAACCTCCACTGAGACCATTTCATCACAGGGCAGAACGGGCCCACGCAAAATTGTCTGAGAACCCTACAGACACATTTATTCAGAGAAGGGTATCCACACCCCACCAGCCCCTCATTCAGCTACATGCAGGAAGAAAGTCATGGGGAGGAGAAAAAACTATGAATCTGGGGTCATCAGATCAACTCCTTGTCAATCTGAAATATAATCAGCTTTATTCTTAGAGGCATGCTCATCTGTCATTCAGGTTTTGTGTTCAGAGGATGGCAATTAAGAGCTATTAATGTGAGAAAATCATTGATCCGATCACTGCTTGTGCATGATTTGCACGGGCATTAACCTAGTCTGGCTTGGTCCATGAGCATGATTCAGTTATGCATATAATAATAATGATGGTAACAACAGTAAAAATAGTGAGCACTCATTTCTTGAGCAATGCATGTATCTGTTTGTAAAGACACATCGCACTATGTTAAAAATGTTTGAGAAATTACATTTTTTTCTTTGTGAAATATTGAATTTCTTTTTATTATCTCTATTAGAGATAAGCAAGTGACTCTTTTTATCCTGCTTTCAGGATAAAAATTTCAATTCCTCCATATTTTTTTTTCTACTTCTGTAGGCTTAAAACAACAAAACAAGAAAAACCTTTTTTCCTTTATTTCTCTTTCCAAGGTTCTCTTTTTCCAGCTGTTCCTTAGGGGGAACTGTTCTTGAGAGATGCTACTATTAAAAACAAGCAAAGCAGTATGAAATTGCAGGAAAATAATAATAATAATAATTTTAAGGGAAGGTAAAAGCTAGACAAGATGTAGTAAAGACTTGTGTCAATTGAAGTTCTTAGAAAAAATAGAATTAGCCTTATACCTTCCAGATTTGAGTTCTCCTTTATATGCTTAGGGATTGGAAGAATTCCATGCTATTTCTTATGGGGTTGGATAGCAGTCTGCAACTTTTTGTTATTCTGTCCTGATTTAAGATTAGCAGATGATACCAAATCCAGCTGACACTGCAGAACTAGGCCAGCAACATACTAAAATGTTATTTGGTGATGAAACAACACCTGATCTGTAAAAATATCAAATTTAAAACTCTCCCCCCTCCTTGCACCTGTGATTTAATATCTGCTTAAGTGTTTCCCTGCTTTTTCTTCATCCCTTAAAATATCCTTTCCCTGAACTCATAACCTATGATTAGCCCCCAGGCTTAAAATTTTGCAAATGCTTCTGTGCTTTACTCAACTGAAGCCATAATGAGCATTTGACATCTAGGACTATTTCTGCAGTTAATAACAATGTATGATGTGGCATAGGAACTTTCATATCCATCTTGCTTGGATAGAAGACAAAGCAAGCTCAGGGGAAAGAAATCATAACGCAGTAATATCTTAGAGAGTGGTAGAAAAAAGAAGTGAAAAATAGTGGCACAGCTAATGCCTCTTTGTGCAATTATTCCCACTTTTATAAGTTTGCCCCAGTGTGAAAGTTTTCTCCTTTAAAATGGGCTGGCAAAGATAATCCATTAATTCAACAGCACTGGAAAGTTAACATTTTTTCCCTTCATTAGCAAGTTCAAAATTGCATTTTATTTCCATTTTGATGAGATTTTTATGAGTTAGAAGAGATGAAGTTGAACCCCAGGAGCTTAATGGACCCAGAAAGATCGCAGATACAGGATTGAATTCAATGAACCGTGAGGAGTTTAGTAAATTAATTAAATTTAAGAAAATAATGATTTTTTTGTCTGCTGGATTAAAAATGCTAAAATGCAATGAAAAGTTAATTTAATGCTAAAACTTTTTCCCTAAACTTATTTTGCATTGATAATAAATAATTTCTGCAAATCTTAAACAGGGGGAAAAGACTTTTAGAAAAATAATTATTAAACTATTTCCTAATTCCCTACTGTATCCTGAAATCATTTCAATCTAAAAACTGTCATTTAGAAGTATGAATAGCCCACTTCGGGGTGTCTGTAGGGCTTTTCAGACCCACATCACCTCTGCTCATCTCCTGACATTTGTAGCCCAGTATGTTCACTTGTGAGCATGGGAATGGCATCAAGCTGTGTCAGGGAGGTTTAGGTTGGATATTTGGAAAAATTTCCTCTCAGAAAGAGTGGCACAGGCTGCCCAGGGAGGTGGTGCAGTCACCATCCCTGGAGATATTCAAGAAATGTGGAGATGTGACACTGAGAGATGTGGTTTAGTGGGCAATATTGATGGTAGGTGGACAGGTGGAGCAGGTGATCTTAGAGATCTTTTCCAACCTTAATGATTCTGTGATTCTGCATCTGTAAGGCAAAACTCTGAGGTTATGAACTACAAGACTTTATAGGGACAGGAACTCTTGTCTCCCTTTCTAAGAGAAAAGGATGAAGGATTTAAGTTTGCTTATTAAGCTGTTTGTGTCCCTGGTAGTCTGGTTTGTTACATCCTGGTATAAGGTACTTCTGTGTTTGGTTCCTCTCAGTTACCCCCTTGCAGCATTTACACGAATGGCAGGCACAAGAAAAATCCTATCTCTAGAACTGTCTTCATGCACTTTTTAAAGACTGAAAAACCAGAATAATACAAAACCCCAAACCATAACTCCCTAAATTAAACATCAAACTGGTAAACAAAACTTGTCACTTTCCTCAACCCAACCAGATTCATGAAACTAGCAGACCAATGAATATTGAATACTGGAACCAGAGCTTGGTCCTTTTTTTTTTTCTTTTTTCTTTTTTCACAAACCTTGTCAGAGACATTACAGAGTCAGCTCTTCCCATGTCAGTGTTCTGTGTGATACTGAAGCAAACACAGACAATTTGAGCAATTTAGCAGGGGGTGTTAGTGTCACTGCGAAAACAGTGTGATTAGAAAAGCAAAATCAAGTCAACTTCTCTTTCTGTTTTACTTCCTCACGTACCATTGGAAAGAGTGACATTTCAGAAGCCTGTCATTATTGATGATGTGACAGATTCAGATGTAGCTATTGGAGGAATATGACTTTATCCTGCATTCAAAGACTATGCATGAATTTTCTTTAAAGGAGCGATTGGCTTTGTTCTGTGATTAATGACCTGCCACTCAACAGCAGCTAAACAATCATCAAGGCATGGCATCCCACAAAAAAATTGATCAGTGACTGAGAACTGGTGTGACTGAAAACAGAGGGGAAACTTCCTAACACCTATCAGCAGAAGTATGAGTTGAAATCAATCAAATGATTTCTTCAACACTGGTTGAAGATTTCCACTGAGCAGGATTGAATCTATCTGTGGTTAAAAACAAGTAATAGGTTTAGGATTTCATTGTGGGATTCTGTAGAGTTTACTTCTTGTAAAGTCCGAAAAAGCTGAAAAGGAATCAAAGCAATTGGGTTTCTATATGTTGCGAGTGAGAGGAGAAAAAGCAGGAAAAAGGTGCAAACAGCTTTAATATAGTTGTCTTTGTTGATAATAAAGCAAATTAATCTTTCTGTATCTTGTTTCCATGATGGTGTTATAACCATGGAATTATTCCCCTGAATAATCATATTAAAACTAATATCTAATATCTTACATAGAATCATTACTTTAATTGCTGTAAAGATCTTTGAAGCACTGTGTGACAGGCTCAGTTTATGAACTCTTTGATAGTGGGAAATCACTATGTGGATCCCCATTCTTCTGTAAGAGAATGTGGAGCTTCTCTTTTTTCTTTCATATGCCTCCCTGTTGAGCCAAAACCGGAGAGAAAGAATAGGGCTACTACAAGACTTGTAGAGAGAATGCTGAAAGTTGATAGTCATCCATAAAAATGAAGCTTGCTAGATAACAAAATACCTCAGCTCAAGATGAACCATTCTTTCAAGTCTATTCTCTCAAGGGAGGCAGAAGAAACTAGACAATGAATCAGATACTGAGAAATGTTGACCACTCATTAAGGCTTGTCAGGGAATGCCCTGACTGTGGAGATTAGAGGTTATAAATGTTCTCTCACCAGACATGCTGAGAAGGTCTAAGCAGAGATGAACAGTCAGAAGAACAGTCATACTCTCCTATTCAGAACTGAGTGGTTTCCTTGATCCCTTGTAGAGAACTAATGTCCAACAAACTCTATCGCATACCTCATGATGGCTGAAAAGCAAGCAGGTTAAATACATAAAAACATACATTAGTCTTGGAAGAGGTCTGTTTCCTTGCATTAGCTAAAGGAAACAGGTATTGAAGTGTCTGTATGCTTGTACTAATGTGTGTCATCCAACTAGATCAACTCAGAACAAATAGGATCTGGAAAAGTCTAAATGAGGCCACTTGGCCATCAGGTCCCATTTAACTGAAGGAGTAAATGGAGAAAGTCCAGAAAATGCAATGAAAGTGACAAGAGAAGAACTAGAATTACTTCATAGCCAGGAAAAAATGGAGCTTAAATGATTATGGGGTCAGCTGAATGAGTTCCTTGATTGTGGAGCATTATAGGGGCTATAACAGAAGCATATTAAGTTCTGCTATTACACACCCCCACAAAAGTGTTTTGAAGTCATGTCACAAAATGAATGGGAGAGTTCCTTTTTGCCATGATGCTGAGCTGGCTTCCTCAATCTTTGCAGATTGAGCAGGTCTGTTTTCTTGGTGTGTAAAAACTTCCAAAGGATACTGTCACAGAATCATAGGATCATTTGAGCTTGAAGAAACCCTTAAGTCCATCTCTCCTGCAATGAACAGGGACACTTACAGATAGAACAGGCTGCTCAGAGCACCATCCAGCCTGACCCTGAATATCTCTCAGCTGCAATATTACCACAAGACACTTGCTTTTTATCAGTACAACAGCCACATGAAAAATTGCATTCATTCCCATTCAGGTAAAGCTGGAAAAGGGACTAGCATATGTGTTTCACATAGCATTCTAATATACCCTGTCCTGCCTTCTGAACATTTACCAGCAATTCTATTTATACTGCAGTCATAGAGGTTGTGCTCTGTTTCTTCTTCTGCTTTTATTTTCCACATGAAATACAGGAAAGAAATTTTCTGAAGCCATTTACTTATTTTCAAATGCACCACTATCTTCCTGCAGAGTGAGAAGTAATGGTTAGAAACTCCAATAGGCTATTATCAAACTGATGCTGAGAATAAAATGTGTTGGATAAAGCTTTGATGGAGTCCTGAAAGCAGCTGTAACTATTTGTAGCTTAGAATTACACCTGCAGATTACCCAGATCTCTGAGTATGTTACAATATATACCTTGACCCCTGCCAATCACTGCATTGGGCTTCTGTACCAGTAAGCAAGGTTTTGAATTGGAGAAACAAGCCTGGCTCTCATTAGAGTCACTACGAATTTGACAAGACTGGCATTTGGTTTAAAATCTATATATAAAGAAAGCAATGGATTCATCATCGTCCCATTATGCTGGTGGTCCATTGGATGAGGGGAGGAGTACACAGATCCCTGCAGCGTGACACACATCACATTGTCTAACACATGATCAGCAGGAACAAGCTACAGCAAAAGCTCAAGGTCTTGCCCTTATTTTCTTTTTATGGATTTTCTTCTTGGGCTGTTCATTCAAAGCAAACAGCTGCCATGCTCTGGGGCTATCCCTTTCTGCCCTAGCTGGGAGGGCAAAACAGCCACATCCTTCTACAAAGGAGTGGGAATCACAACGTATATGCTTTATATGTGGTGGTGGCTCCTGAGCCTGATATTTGTCTTGGGACAGAGCAGAAGGTGTTTGGTACAGAGAAACCATTGTGACGGGGAGTCAGAGAGGGGTCTCAAATAGTTTAATCACCCATAAAGGGAGAAAGAGGGACATCACTTATTTGCAGAACATATTTGCCACTGGAGCCACTGCCAGTACTGGGTGGTGCTTGTGGTGACCTGTGTTAGGGTAAGAAGATATTTATTAGAGGTCAATAAGCAGGACAGGGCCATCTCTTTTCTCTCCATCTTTCTGCAGCCCCGTGGCACTCTCAGGTAATAACACAGAGCTGGAAACTCATGTCCTGAGGCTGGAGGGACCACGCCTGTCCTTGGGCAGTGAGGAAGTGGACTCTGAGGAGAGGGAAATGAGCTGTTAAGTTACATGCAACACATTTGATGCTTCTCTTTATATTCCATACCCCAGTGCATTATCCAAAGTAATTTAAGTGTCTCAAGCTCTAGTGCTCCCATCACTTTCCCTGGCATGTTATTTTGCAGGCTAACTCATCTTACTATTTGCGTTTTGTTTTTTTTTTTTTCATGTGAAATTTGTGAACAATTATCCATCCATCCTAATCCTTTAATTTCACTGATTTATTATTATTATTATTTCTTTTTTTTTGCTACATGTTCTCTTTTCCTTCCCATGTCTCCTGCCTCTCTTCCCAGCTCCTCTGCTATTCATTTATATTAACAGGACATGAAGTCTGGAGTTTTCAAAATGCTTATTTAAAGGTAGAGTTCACTTGCCTAAAATTAGGTCCTGGTAATATATCCCTGACTAGGACATCAATGTAAGTTAGAAAATCACCAGTTGTTTGCAACTGGCTTCCTACATCCTTCTGTTTACTTCCCTGTTCCTTACCACCTTGATCATCTATGAAATAGTTTAGAAGTGAATTGAGAAAAAAATTCAGAAGATGTTGAGGCCATGGCTGTGTGACCCACATAAATATGAGGATCCAACTCAAACCAATTTGATATTTGGCCAAGAAGCTCTCACTCTTCTTTTGTCTAAAAAGTTATTGTAGATATCACCATCACACAGTGCAAGTGTATGAATTCAGTCATCAGAGAAGCTACTGTTTTGATAGGATTTAGATAAGAGTTTTAAAGGAAACAAAAATCAACATAGAAGCTTATCTGTTTAGTTTTGGTATGCAGAATTTTAAAAGACTAAAGGAAGCAATCAAAGCAGTTCCTGGAAATTGCAGAAATGATGTTGGGCAACAAGGATTGTTGATTTCAGTACTGTTGTATGGAAATGAAAAGGCCTAGGTACCTGCAACTACTGAACAGATGGGTGTTATTTATAAAACCTAATGGTATACAAACACTTTTTATTTTATTTATTAGAATCCCTTGAAACACATCTTGCAGTGGATTTAGGACTACGAGCATTTTGGACATATTATAACCTATGGGTTTAATAACTATAAGTTGTTTTCTCTGGCTGATTTAAAATATACTTATTCCATAAGAGTATAGTGGATGGTTTTAATTAACACATCAACAAAAGCAGTTTTTCAGGTGGGAGGACTGAAATGTGAGCTGACAAAAGGAAATCTTTTCTGTGTTTGTTCTTCTCAGAGAAAATAATTTGTTCCTGGAACTCAATGACACTGGACATCACCCATGAGAAGAATTTGATAGGATGAACAGTAATATTTTGACAACTTATAGACCTTCTATTGCAGTGCAGAAAGGTGTTAATATATAAGTCTTCATACTTCAGGGCATAATATCTCTCATTAATGAAATCTTGGCCAGAGTTGTCTGTATATTATTTCAGTTTATATGACTGTCCTAAAAGCTTCCTTTGAAGCTGTCCACGTTTCAGAAATAGGGAAGAAAGTATTCCTCTTCTGAGCAAGGTGGCAATTTGCCTTTTGTTTAATCTGCATTTCCTTTGAAGACATAAAAAATAAAACAGGACTTTTGTGCTGCAACCTAACCTACTCTACCAGTGAGTTCTTCAGTATCCATGGGATATACACATCACTGATGAGACCACATTGAATACACTACCTTGGGATACTGTACCTACTGGGATACTGTAATGATACCCAGAAACAAGATAAACAAATAAGATTGCTCCAGGAAAAAAGGAAAAGGTTAGGGGATGACCTGCTAGGGACGAGCTCTGGGGAGAAGGATGCAGGTGTCCTGGTAGACAACAGGTTGGCCATGAGCCAGCAGTGTGCCCTTGTGGGCCAATGTTATCCTGGGGTGGATTAAAAAGAGTGTGGCCAGTAGGTCAATGGAGGTGATCACCCCCATCTACTCTGCCATGGTGAGGCCACATTTAGAATACCGCGTTCAGTTCAGTTCTAGGCTTCCCTGTTAAAAAAAGATAGGGATCTCCTAGAAGTAGTCCAGTGGAGTGCCACAAAGATGATGAAAGGCCTGGAGCATCTCCCATATGAGGAAAGGCTGAGTAACCTGTGTCTGTTTATCCTGGGGAAAAGATGTCTGAGAGAGGATCGGATAAATGTTTATCTATTGGGAGGTGGGAGGTAAATGGATGAGTCCAAGCTCTTCTTGGTGATTCGTAGCAATAGGACAAGGAGTAATGGCCTAAAACTTGAACACAGGAAGTTCCATACTAACATGCAGAGGAACTTCTTTATGGTAAGGGTGATGGAGCACCAGAACAAGTTGCCCAGAGAGACTGTGGGCTCTCTTTCTATGGAGTTATTCAAGACTTGTCTGGATGCCTACCTGTGCCACCTATTGTTGAGTATCTGCTTTAGCAGGGGGATTGGATTTGATGATCTCTTGAGGTCCTTTCCAACGCCTGTAATTCTGTGATTCTGTATCCTATTTGTATCTGTTCTCCTTCTTGGCATGCTTTTTAGCTATTACTGTGACTCTGAGAACTATATCATGGATGGTAGTTGGGGTGATTACAGGAAATGCTGAAGATAAAGTTTGTGAATAAAGCACCATGTAGAAAGCAAGGGTTGATTGCATGATTCTGCGGGTGCATCTCTGGGGAAGAAATAGCAGGAACTAATGCCTAGAGCTGAGTGCCCCAACAAATAAATCTCTGTGTAGCATTGATCTGCAAGAAGATCATGGGGTCAGGTCTGTGAGGAACTTTTTCACTCAGGAAAGAAGCTTCCATAGCACAGAAGTTATGGAAGTGTAGCAGCACATCTCCACTTAGATCTGTAATGCTGTGAGACATTTTCATGCTTCTGGAATTATGTCCTGACATAAAATGTTAAGCTGCAGGTGAATTCAACTGCAGGCTACCACACAGACATTTCACTGCTGCATGGGTTTTAGGAGCAGTTTGTCAGGACTGTGGAGGGCCCAAGGAAAATGTTGTAAAATAAATGCCATGTGGGGTGGGAATGGGGGTGAGCAGGATGTGGATTGCTTAAACAAGAAGGAACAGATTTGTTTTGCCATTCTTGCTCAAAGTAGAATAGAAAGAAGACTGAGGAACAGGCATTTAAGAAAACAAGCTTCTGTATGTGTTAAAATTCTGCTTCTTCCTGCATGGATATACACATGAGGTTATACTGGTATCAGTCAGCACCTGAACAAGATAGGGAATTTTTTCCATTGTTCCAGAACAGATATAATAGTTTGGAAAGTTTTTTTGAACAGAGATAAACCTCCTTGAGAACACAAATCCCAAAGCAGTTTATTGGACCTTTGAACTCTTATTAATGTTAATGTTTTCTTATAAGTTCTTTACATTTCTTGCAGACTGACACATACTTCTCATCAGAACTTCAACTGAATATGGCAATGCTCTCTCTGGTTCCTCTATTCATTTAGAGTATCCTAAGGGGATCATTAATGACCAGTGATTGGAAGTTAAGAAATTTGTTTCTTGGGGCAAAATCTGGAATAGTTCACTCCTGTTTACAAGAGAAAGGTTAATAATGGGTATACAAAAAGGCAAGGTTTGTAATGAAAAGTCATGTATTTTTAATAGAACTTTAAAAAACAGACCAGCATCTGGGCAGAGAAAGCTTTAATTAAGCTTGACTCCTATACCAGTAGGCCATCGTGGTTACAATAATCTTACTTCTGAAAGAGCCTTATTATAACAATCACAGTAGTAGCTCTCATCTTGTGTGTTGTATTTGGATAAGAAATAACCTATTCTAAATTTATAGCAGCAGTCTATAGGCTTAATTGTGTTTCATTAGCCTGGTCTCTAACACCCATCTGGAGGAAGTTGTTGCCTTCACATAGTGAAAATTCAGGCTTACAGGCACTGAAAGCTTTGTCATTGGATACTGACACCATAATCCTTTTCTGCAGCAGAATAACCTCTATTCATGGGAGGTGAGCCACTTCAGTATCTTAGAAAGGCTGTACATGAGAATTTAAGTAAAGACAGGACAGTGCAGGTGAGCCATATTTTCATATTAAGCCAACATTTTCTTGAAAGTCCATTTCAAATTTCTGGTAATGCAGCACAGGATGTAAAGGAGTACAGAAGCATAGATTCATGGTCATGTTAACATTTGTAAATATAAAACAGACTGGAAACTGTAATTAATTTTTTTAAATAGAAACTAGGGAGTCTATTGACTGAAATCAGAACTCTTCTCTTTCTTCTTTCAGCTTGTTTATTTCCAGTTTCCCATCACAGAGCAGTTCACTGTTACTCTGGCACTCAGGAGAGTTGTCAATGTAGTTCTTTTCTCACTGTGTGAATAATATTAGTGTTTCTCTTGTCTTCCCTTTTTAGATGGCAATTCTTTGGGTTTCCCTCCATGAAGCTGAAGCTGGACATGAAGCGAATCTGACCCTGGTTAGGACATACATTTTCTCCTTTACTGGTTTCTTGCACAAGTACTTTTTCAGAACTTTCCCAAGAATTTTTATTATCTCCTTTTACTAAAAACACTGCATTATCATACTGCTTTTATATTGATTTTATAAAACTTAACATTTACTGGTGAAAACATTTTTTCCTTTTTCTATGTGTCTTACAGCTTCATTTTAAAAAAAGCTTCTCTTAAATTAGTAGGGGAATCAATGGAATTTCTCTTCATGGGGAATAATAAGACCCATCTTTTTCATATAGTGTTTTGCCTGCTTACAGGGATGACAGAGATGCAACTGTGTTAAAATCAAAATGGGACAGCTGTTTCAAGGCATAGTGCCATATCCAATGAGCCAGGCAGAAGTGAAGGAAAACTCTTTATTCAGTAGAAAATGCTGAGAGATTTCATACAGGAGGGCACAAATATACAGATGTAGACTTACATCTGCAGGAGATGTAAGGACTACCAGGCAACAAGACTCTGGGTTTTATGAGACATGCCTCCATTTTATTCTGCAGTCATTCAACTTGTGCCTGATTGCAAATTGGTGTTTTCAGTTATTGCCAGCAGAGAACAATGTGTGTATATATTGTATCTTAGATAAACAAAATCTATTTAGAATATAGTTTCATTTCCTTACTGCTACCTACTAGGAAATAGCAGTCCAAGGATGAAGCTCAACAGCTGTCCCTATGATCGGAAAGTGATTTTCATGAGGTTTGGAAGCGACACCAAGAGAAAACACTGATTCATGTTCAGCCTTGTAGCAGGCATACCGGGAGCCTAGATTGATAAGGAGCTAAGACTGGTAAATCATAATGTAAATAAAAGCACTATTTTTCATGCAGCTTATTTACAATGGCTTTAGTATGCTACATTTCCAGGGAAATATATGTTCTTGTCAGGAAACTTCAGGGGAAGTAAATGAGTTTGAATCACATGAATAGGTTTAAATGCCATGGCTGGAATTTAGTAAACTATTTTGCACTATCTCTTCTTCTTCATTAAAAGTGGAACATTTTTCTCTGTCTCTTGACATACTTAATAATAAGGCTGGATTACCCGATGGGACACTGGGTAGGAGCAGCTTCCTTTAGCTTTTCTGAAAAATTTTGCACTTTAGCATTAATTCCTTATCACAAGTCAGAATCTGACTCTGAATCAATATGTAATAGAGTCTGGAGCCATGAATATTCTTGCTGGTTTCTATTTATCTGTGTATCTCATAGTTTATAACCCAACTATCATTGCAGGATCTGAGCAATTTCCACAAATAAATAAATATATTCAGTCCTTATGAAGTTCCAACCTTTCTTTGATTTTGGGTCCAAATTCTGCTTTTAGGAAAATAAAACCAGCAAGAATTTGGGATTAGTAAAAGATACTTCATTTATGACCCCAAAAGATGACTGTTAGGTTTTTCCTGAGGTAAAGTGCTTGTACATCCCTAAATTCTGGTGTCTCACAGAAATAGCAGAGTTTGTAGGATGTTGTGGAAAACATGACTATAACTGCATTTCTGGCTTTTCATGGCAATGTACATGTGCAGCTAGATGGGATCTGTAGAAGTCCCCACATTCTTCTGACTGCACAGAAGCAGGATAAACTACATTTAGGTCATCATATGGAAAGTATTTATTCAACTTCCTAGATTTCCTCACAGGAACATATCACACAGTTTTCCTAAGGAAAGAAGAAGAGTTTTCCCTAATATCTACATAAAATAGTCTTCTGCTTTTCTGCTTTTGTAAATATCTTTCTCTGGTACAATGCAGTTCTCTTATTAGGCCTTGCATTTTACATAGGAATTTTAGGAATTAGGATCTCATAAGCCTCCAGATTCTAAGAATCACATGAAACTGGTCAGCTCCAGAATCTGTACTCTAAAGTCTAGATTTCCTTCCCATTCCTGCCCCTCAGTGGACAGGGTATTTAGTAAGAGCCAAATTAGAAAAAAAAAAAAGTGTACAATTTCTGGGGGAAAAGCTAGGAACTAGACATGGTCTTGGAATCTCAGGTAAACTAAGAATGTGAAGCTAGTAATGGCGTAAGGCAACCAACCATATGTGAAACATTCTTACTTTGTTATGAAGACTTATTGTACACGTATCAGACAATTCACGATTGCTAATTAACTTCATATGGAAGGTGCTAAAATTTTATGGAGATCAATGACATAATAAAATCCATACTTAGGATGGGAGTGTGGGTTTTGAGTCTCAAATGAAGACTCAAAGCGGAGACACAAGTGATAAAACTAAGTCTGACCAGCTGTGCAATTACTTACTAAACAATCTTATCTACCATTTTCTGGAAAGAACCATTGTAGATTCAGTGATATTAGGACTTTCCCTGAATTGATAATAGCTGCATGGTCTGCCTCATTTTCCAGACTACTTTATTTTCCTAAAACTTGTGGGCAGCACAAACCGTCTTTCCTATTGGGAGTTTATTGTCACTTAAAAAAGATGGAAGAGGATAAAGGTATGAGAACAGGAAGAGTCAGGAAGTAGAAATAAAAACTGAGCCAGAAGTTCAGGAGTGCATTTTGTATATTTCTGGAAACATTTAATACCTTTAAGATCTCTGTTCATTTGTCATATTGCACTTATCTTAGCCAAGATAGTGAAAACTTCTTTGGGAACTAAACAGATGGACACACACATGCACACACACACCATGGCCATGGAAGGAAACCGTCCTGATAAAAAAGAGTGTAAAGAGAAGTAGGAAAAGATATTTTTGAATTTTTAATTTTCTCAGTACTCAATAGAGTCGCCACTCTTTGAACCTGCAGCTGCTTATATTTACTTCCCTACAAAAGCCTACCTCCAACTGTGGATTATTAAGGACTTCATTGCATAGAAACCCAAGAAATGTGTATATATTCATTATCCAAAGCTCAAAAAAGAGACAGCATTTTCATGTATGTGATTCTTAGTTGTGTATGATAAAAATCAATGACTTCTATTGCTTCTAGGGTGAAGCAGACACTAGAAAACACAAATAATCTCAGAAGGGTCATTCAGCAGGAACAGGTATAAATTAAAACACATGTTAGAATGGCCCTCCATTCTATAATCAAAAGGAGGGTCACGTACAACAGGATGTACCATAGTTTACTTTTCTTTCTTCCAATTTTCATTAATCTCTTTCACAAAGAACTGTGAAGTCCATATTGAAGGTTCTGTAAAAAGCAAATAAAACTTGTATGTTACAAGACCAGGTGAATATTCTAGATTATTTTCTGAGAACAAGAAAAAGGGGGATGCAGATGAGAAAGATGATAGAAGAAAATAGAAAAATGTTTTGTCATAAAGTAAGGACTTTTGATTTTTATAGGAGTAGGAACAGTGATGGTTCCTTATATCTAAGATGGCTGTCCCAAAACAAAGTTACTTCTAGGAGAAAAAAAAAAGGATAAATATTTATATATTGCATTATCACAAAATCATTAAGTTGGAAAAGACACCACTCTTTCTGAGAAGTTTTTCCTGATATCCAGCCTGAACTTCCCTTGGGACAACTTGAGTGTTGCCTCCTGTCCTTTTGCTGTTAGCCTGGATAGGAGACTAACTCCCACCTCGCTCCAACCTCCTTTCAGGGAGTTATAGAGAGCAGTAAAGTCACCCCTGAGCCTTCTCTTCTCCAGACTGAACAATCCAGGTTCTCTTAACTGCCCCCCAAAAGACTTCTGCTCCAGACCCTTTGCAGTTTCATTGCTCTTCTCTGGATGCACTCCAGGGCCTCAATGTCTTTCCTGTAGCAAAGAGCCCCAAACTGAACACAGCACTTGATGTGTAGCCTCACCAGCATCAAGTACAGAGGGACTATCACCTCCCTAATCCTGCTGGCTACACTAGTTCTGAACAAGCCAGGATTCCATTGGGCTTCTTGGCCACCTGGGCTCACTACTGGCTCATGTTCAGCCAGATGCCAGCTGACACCCCCTGATTCTTTTCTGCCTCACAGCTTTCCAGCCTTTCTGCCCAAGCCTGTAGCAATGCATAGGGTTGTTGTGACTGAAGTGCAGGACTCTGCACTTAATCTTGCTGAGCCTCCAGTCAATCTGTGGAACATATTGCTTCAAGGTACACTAATATCTTAGATTCCATTTCAAATGAAAAACATACAGGTTATTTACATAGGGCAAAGAAATTTTTAAAATTACATAAATTGATGTATAGAAGTGAAAATTATATAAAAAAGTTTATGAATCTTGATATAATCTACCATTTAATGGGTAGGAATTTGACACAGTAATGTATAATCGTCAACTGTGAATCCTCTGACCCTTTCTTCCTGAGAATATGATATATCAGACATTGTGCTAGGGACAAGATATTGTACTAAATGGTCCATAATTTCCTCCGGCTAGATGATTTCTCTGTTCCCAGTGATGTGGTCTGTCAATGGACAAAAAGCATGTGTCTCTAAATCTTGCATGAAGTTAGATCTAGTCACTTACTAAAGTATAGTGCTACTGCAGCACAAAATGGTAGTTTCACAAAATGCACAATATTTAATAAGCAATGTGATACAGAAGGCAATAACTATTAATACAGCCACTCCACTGAATTGATTTTAGCATGATTAAACTTTTCTTTACCTTATTTCACAGTCCATTTAAAACATTCTATTTTTCTTTTAATGGCAAAGGAAAATCTGAGCTTTAATAAAGCACAGCAGCACAAAATCAAGGCAGCATATGGCACACATGAGCAGAAAGCATTTTCAGGAAAAAATCAGCAGCACCAAAACCAGAAATCCAGACCTTTATGCCATACAATCGATTTAGGTTTAAGAATATCTGTATGCAATGAGAAACTGTTAGCAATGGGCCACGTTGTGTTTTGCCAGGGTTTTGCAGAACGTGGTCGTGCAAATAAATGCATCTTAGTGGGAAGTAGCTTGAAGAGAGTTTGTAAGATGTTTACTATGCCTTGGGAAGTAGCTGGTATGTTCAATTTTAGATTTTTTAGGCAAAGCTTAGATCACTTCAACATCATACCTTTCTCGCTTTCCATGAAGAGTTCCTAGTTTCAGGGAAAGAACCTCACAAAATACAGGCCAAGTTTTACAGTATTGCTCAGGGCAGGAAATTAGGACAAGGTAGTGTGCTGCTCATTTGCTGAAAACACATTCAAAGCTAGGACTGTATAGCTGTATTTCTCAGAGCAACAATACAGACATTGTTTCTTGAAATAAAGCCATGTGGATGGGGAAGGGACATTGAATAATCAACTGACTAATGGTGAAAAATAACTAGATCTAAAGTTTCTAAAGTTGAATTTGGAGGACAACCCTCCTCCATCAAGAAGTCCTCTTCTTCCCTCTCCTATGAACTAATGAGGTACAGTAATTTCCAAGGAAGTGGGAGCTGTGGGTGTGAATTTCCTCAGAATGAATTCTCTAACCTTTGAGCTTTTGTGTAACATAGGATTATTTCTGATAGAATTTTGATGAGAAATATAAGCTTCCACAGTGTGTTGTGCAGCACCAATCTGGTGGAGAGACTCTGAGCATACCTTAAGCCTGACTTGTAGAAAAGTGGAGGGATGTTTTCTTTGTGGGTCCTGGCAAAGGCTAGGTACAAAACTGACTTGTCAAGACCAAGATAACTTCTGGAGACAAGTGAGCCAGAGACTGGCATTTGCTCTAGATTGGTATCAGAAACATCTTTAAGTTCCATTTCAACCCACATCATTCTATGATTCTGTACTGTCTAAAAGTTTAAATATTAATGCATTAATACTCCTCAGAGTACAGTGCATCTGAGGTGCATGTGTGTGTGACGTGGGCCTACTTCTGCCTCTGAGGAGGAGTGTTATCATAGGTATTGGGTATGACCTGTTTAGAAAAAGAAAATTGTTAAGTGTGGGACATGATAGCTTTGCTAAATGATAAATGGACTGAAAATGAGGAAAGAAACACATGACTGAAAGCATTTATAGCACTGCAACACATCAAGTCCTTGCCTGTCAGCTGAGCCTATGTGACTGCCTGAGCACACATCCGTGGCTTGCTCCGGCTGTAAAATGAAATGTATTAACTTAAACCGCCGTGGTTTATGTTCCATTTTCTTTCCTAATGAGGGTAGGTTAGGAGTGTTCACAAGGTCATTCCTGGTGCCTGAATGTCTTCACTGACAGATGGCAACTCGATGAGCTGTGGTAACGCCATAATTTCCACTCACGCGCCTGTATCCTGAGGAGTCTTGAGCATTTAGAGCTCAATAAAATCCAGGCTTTCATCCTGCCTCGAGAGAAACAGTTACAAAGGACACCCACCCCAAGGGACCATAGTGAGCAGGCTATGGGAGTTGCTTGAGTTTTCCATAGTCCCTTCTGCAATTCATTACCACTGATGTTTTCAAACCTGTCTGACAGCCCCTGTTATAGCAGACAGGCTGTCTGGGAGATGACAGCTTGATCTGTATCTCTTTCACACCTCTTTAGGGATAATTTTGATGTGAGGTAGGTTTTGATCAATTGCCTCTCATCTTATATACTCAGCTAAACATGCTATTTGATTTTTTTATTATTATTATTGTGATGCGTAAATATGTCACTCATGTTGTTGAACACACTAGCAACAGAAGATGTAAATATGTCATAGCTGGTGGTTACAAGCCTCAGTGATTATAGGGATTGAATTAAGGCTTATTTTTCTATTCCCTCTGCAGACACTGGCAGCTAGTTCTGTCTCCTTTGAAATTCAACACAAAACTTTTGAGTTCACATGAAATGAGCCGCTTTCCATAAATGTAAAATACACTGATATTTTTCACATTTGTGTACATTTGTCATGCTTGAAATAAATAGGGCCAAAGAGAGGAATACAAAAGCAAGTGGGAATGGATTTTCTGTAAGATTCTTGAATCAAAAAAGAGAAAATGGGTTACAAAAACTTTACAGAAGTTTATTTTTTATAAGCCCTCCTGTGCCATCACTTAGGCTTCCCAAGTTGTCCTGCAGGAGTCAACAGCAGAGCATGTTTCCCATGTTTCCCAAGGCTGGTGTTTAATGAACGAATTTTTTATGTTCCTGTCCTTTGTCCACAGACCGACATATCAGTGACAATGCTACAGTAGTGCATTTATTTTGAAGGACATGAGATTTTATAGAACCACAGAATCATTAAGGTTGGAATTTTTTTTTAATTTGTTTTAGTTTCAGGTTTTTTTAGTTTTTCCCCTTTTCATGTTTAGAAATGTTTTTAGTGCTAAAATAATGGTTGCAAATCCAGATGCAAAGGATTGTCAAGAATCAATATTTACAGTCTGTTTAATGCTCCTTCTAACTGTCTTCTGATGTGAGAAATGGAAGAACAACTCTATTTTTTCAAGCTAATCACTGTCCTTTGTTCCGACCAGACAGTTTCCTTGCTGACAGGGCTATGTTTTGTGGCCATGTAAACTCCATATGCATGTGTTTTTTGACAAGCCGTCAGGACCAACCATCTGGAGTGATATCTTGGCATATTTTTTTTCACACTTAAAACACCAACCAGAGACAAACAATTTAATGATCATCTTGTAAAGTGATGTTTTAGAATCATATCAGCAGGGAAATGAATGTGCTAAGAATGCTGTTAAGCGTGTTTCCCAGGCGGTGGAATAATTGAAGGTGTTTATTGGGGATTTGTCATGAGAGCATTAACTGACTTAAGATGGCATTGCTCCTGGGAAAAAAAGGGTTTGAACTTCATTAGAATAGAATTTTTGGACCTGCCGTAATTAGATATTTTTCCAAAAATTAAAAAACAAGAATGGCCTTTTCTGTGGACGTGAATTATTCCCAAGAAAGCTAAATGCAGATTTCTTCTAAGTGAGTACATATGTATCCACTGATGGTTTCTGAATTCAGGGGCTGTTCTCAGATGGAAGGCATTTCCCCTCCCCCACAAGGATGTAATATCATTACCTTTTTTTTTTTTTTTCCTCTTGAATACTGATTACCACCTTGGGAATGTTCCCATCAGAGTAAGATCATAGCCTTGAGTAGCTATGGGGATGGTCACTAGAAGTGCTCAATAAGCAATGGCAGCAATAAATGTCCATTGCCATCTGAAGGTGTCGTATGAGGCTGTCCAAGAATTCATGTTTTGTCAATTAACACATTTTAATTAACAAGTGCTATTGCAGTAACTAATTGGTTATTGTGCTATCAAGACCCATGTCAGTGCATTCATGTCTTCAGAGAAGAACAAATACATTTTTTCAGATGAGGGATTAAATATTTTCTGTGCTGCATAGCTTCTACCCCAAGGTCCTAAGTTCACTGTCTATCCATTACTATGTCATAAGTATTAGAGTAGAAAATAGTGTACTATAATTATCTCAAACCATAATTTTTTTCAGGTATGGAAGTGAAGGTCTTTGCTACTTTTACAAAATAGATTTTACAGTATACATTAAAAAAGACAAGCAATCATATTTTTCCACAGCCTCTTGAAACTATCTATTAAAATATGTCTGTTTAGGATCTGACATTGAAGACCTATTTAGCCTGAGAAAACATCACGGCAGAGCAGTTGAGACGTGCTAAAACAAAGGCATGTTTTCCTTTATGATTAACTTCCCTCCCAGAGACTGAACTAACATCTGATAGAATATGGGGTATTCAGTTGCTTGCAGAATTAATCCAGAAATAATTCAAATCTACATGTGCTGAAAATGAGACACAAGGCCACCTGCATCCCTGTAAGGCAGAGACTAGTGAAACCTTGGGTCTGGGCAGAAGCCCAGAATCCAGGATGTAGATTTGATGGGACACCCAAATTCCTTGCAGCATCTTCTGCAGGTATAGAGATATCCTATAACCCCAGCTATACTGATATTGGAGCATGCATTGCAAGAAACATTGCAATCCTTCATGACCTTCAGTGGATGAGAATAATGGACTGTGCAGCCCTTTAGGAGTTTAGGCTGCAGATGACAGTAGCAATTAATTGAATATATTTCAGACAAATGTTTACAACAAAGACGTTTTCCTCTTTACTATGGGCTATTTTGTTTATGCATTGTGCATCTTATTTAAGCATCTTTCTTAATATTATTGCTTATTTTCTTATTCCTACTACTGTTTATTCTGCATGTTACATGATTTTATGTCATGTTTTACTAACAGACCTGAACTTTGAAAATGTTGAAGCTAAAGATCCTTTCCTATTGTTTATATTTCCAATTTCTTATATTTGTTATCATTAATCATGGCTTCCTTTCTAGGTGGTTTCTTTTATTACCTTGTTATTGATGCAACCAAAGCACATTTTTTTTCCCTTTTGTGCATTTGCTTTTCTCCAGTTGAGTTATGCCTGTTTCATTAATAAATGACCATGCCTGCAAGGCATTGGGGCACTTAGATGAAAAATGCTGATGCCAAAGTCAGAGCTTTGAGACACTTGTGTCTATTTGAGGTTAATTTAGGCAGCCTCCACAGCCTGTGGGCTTGTATCTGCATCCAGATAGTAGGCAGTCACGTTCTGCTTCTTGCATTGCAAATAGAAGGAAGAAAAAAAGAGGAATATATGAGTATAATAATAAAGCATGTGAAGGGTCAAAATGCTCCTAATGTAAATCTTTTTTCTATATACACTGAAAGAATGATGTCTGTTCAACTTTGGGTGAAGATATATCACAAGGATTTGATGAATGAGCATAAAACAAAGTATTATATATAGAATGTGACACTGGAATTATCCTTGGTCTTTTCTGCTATTGAAAAGGAGTCACTCTAAAGCACAGAGTTGAGGAATATTTAAAAATACACTTTATTTTGCCTCCCTAGTAAGTAAATAACATTAAGTAGGGAAACATATTGCCTTGATTTCCAGATCTCATACATACATGAATCTTTGAAAAGTGCCTGTTTATTAATTACAGTTATGAGAATTATAATGCTAATATATTACACACAAAAAAACAAACCCCCAAATTCAGCATCCCCCTTTGCAGTACTCTGACTGCTACTTTGTCCTCCTCATGTTCAACAGAAGTTCTAGAGAATTACAAGGACACGATGATCGATCTTGCTGTACTTTGCTGGAGCTCAGCTTGAAGGATTCTTCTCATCAGCTTTGGTGACATGCTGGATTATAAGAGAGAAGGAAAGGACTGTGGTAGCAGCAGACCAAATGGCAGAGAGGACAGCCTGAGATCTAGTTCATGGAGATGATAGGAATAGTTTCTGCAAAACTTTGACTAAGTTTGCTGGGAGATGACAATGCAAGACTGACACAATTTTTTCATCAGTAATCCTCTTGTAGTGCCTTAAATATCTAAGAGTAAAAATATAAAGGAAGACAACACACAGTTAAAAGCCAGGTACGCTATACCAAGTTCTCCTTACAGCCAGTGTCACAAATTAATGACCTGCATGTCATTTATCCTCCACTCCCAAATCACTGCTCCATTTGTCTCAGTCACATATGAGCATTGTTCCTCTTCTCCTGCTATAATTGCTGCCGAGTTTTGGGCCTGATCTGCCAAAACTGAAATAAATTTTCCTTTTGTCTTAGGTTTGTATCAGGATCTCTGGGACAGGAAAGGGAATTTAATCTTTGGATCCCAGAAGAGAAAATCCAAACTTCCGATAAACTTGGACTCTTTCAACTGATGACTATTGTAGGAGCGTATATCAGGCCCCATACTGTCACAGGTCACATAAGACCTTTTCTCCTTCCTTTTTCTTCTTTCATCTGATTTGAGAAAAGCAGATATTTTTCTCTCTTGATGCACAAGTGGCACATTTTTTGTCTTTCAGGGGCATACAAAGCAAAGCCATTAAAACATCCAAAGACCATCAAAAGGCAGTGTGGCAGGGCAGTAAAAATGAGTTCACCTCTGTCCCGGAAATAGCCCAATTTTATTTCCTAACTGCCACATTGCCATAACAAATGGGAACACCTTTGACCATATCTACAGACCTGTGGGAAGGGCATTCCTTATTTCTCCACACAGTTCAGCACGAAAATTGAGTTTAGCCTCTGTGCAGTCACGCTCTTTTATTTATTTTTTTTCCTTTCTGCCCCCTTGTCCATTATTAATCAGGAGATTTATTATTGCTTGGGCTGGATTTTTATTGCATTAGCTACTCAGGGTCAGCACTTGGCTGCTCACAGTCTGCAGTAAAGCACCTGCCCTCTCCACTAGAGGTAAAATCTGATCCTAAATGAAAACCCAGCCTAAAGATAAAGATATTTTCTTCATCTCTTATTCTTACTGTACTTATCCCAAACAATTCTATGAACACTGAAAGATAGAAAGCCAGCCTGGGCGCTAGTCAGTCAGAATCTTGCTTTTGATGGGTACGAATTCCAATTCCATGATATTTTCTTCATACTTCTTCAGTTAAAGAGATGGATAGGTGTTAGGACACTAGTGAACTGCAATCCCGTGTGCAAGGCACAGTGCAATATCATGTTTTGCTGAGGTATACTTCTTAGGGCATGTCTCTACAAGAATTGAAAGAACTGTATTCAATCTGAATAATGAAATCTGAATAATGAAATATGAAAATGTTACTTTAATAGGACAGTTTAACACTTTGAATGACCTTGTAGCTGACAACCTAGTCTGTGTTGGAGGGATCAGGGCTGTATCCTGCCACTGCAGAAAGTAACACTGACCCACCCTATGTGCTTTCCTTTCCCTCTCTTGGACTGTTGCTGTCTCCATTTGTATGTACACTGAGATGCAATGGGACGCTGATTAGGGTATACTGTAATAGAAATTGTGGATGGATAAAACAAAAACAATAACTTTACTCTTTTTTTGGTTGCTTATTTGCTTTACCTGACTAACCCTTTAAAGCTGATGACTGTAGAGAGGAGTTTAAAAATGCTGGAGCTCAAAATGCAAAATTCAAAAGGCAAATCAAGCAAAATCCTTCTCCCTTCCATTTTGAAACCATTGGCTCATAGAAATTTGATTTGCAGTTTTACTGCAACTACAGTCCAAGAAGCTGAAGTGAAATTTTTATTCTAGCTAAGAGGAAGTCTGGCCTATAAAGGGAATACAAGGTCCAACATCTCTGTTCTCTTCTGCCAAGCTTTTAGAGCCATGAAGGTGGCTTTGTACTCCTGTTTGTCTTGTTTCTACAACATCTTCTTTTCATCTACTGGGCATGATAATGAAAGCCTACTTGGGAATGGTGCTTCTTCAGAAACCAAAAAGGAGACCATCCCAGCTGACACCAGAAACACCAATGTGCAGAAGAGGCAGCCTGACCCCTTGTGAGGCTGCACTGATCTACATGGGCTGATGATCCATCCTGTCAGTCACCCCTGGTATGCTGCTGGTTAATTCTAGCAGGACATCTGCATCTCATGCAAAGGAACAACACCTCCAGGCTCTCTCTTAGCATTTCAAAGAGCACAGGCATATGCCGCAATTATATAGTGCTGCTGAGAAAAAACAGCGTGTGAGTGAATCCCTGTTGTTAGCAGAGCAAGTGCTGGGGCTCACACGTGCAATTCACCAGAGCCCTGCTGCAAATGGCTACTGCTGCCCTTCCCTTGCTCCTGCCCAGTGACTAGAGATTGCATCCTGCTCTACTGTTCTCCAGCAGCCTGAGAAGACCAGGCACAACAGAAGTGTCAGCCAGATTGGCCCTGACGCGTATCATGTGCTTTTCTGCACCCGTGAACTGTCTGTTTCTCTCACCAGCCTTGCTGTCGTTAATAGTAAAGAGCAGGTGCATTAGCATCTTTGTGTAAAGCTGAGGAGGCGATAAACAGTCAGATTTGCCAGGTGTAACTGTTGTTCACTAAGAGGAGGGATCACAGGATTGTCTCTGCACCTCTGTCCTTCTTGCCACCTGTCCTGAATGTGTCATACATTGTCTATAAAGGACTTCTTGTAAATAATTTCCCTGCAGTTGGAAGATGCCCTAGAGCTCACAGTACTCACACTTGCTGAAGCTGAGCAGAGAGCAAAATATCCCTCCACTGTCATGAGGCTTTGGACTGGCTTCTCTCACACTGTAGTCAGCTAACTCCACATTTCTGGATGAAGAAGATTCTTGCATGTCCCAGAAAGGCTCCTGAGCTCTATTCCTGCTCCTCCAAGCTACACAGACTTGTAGGATGGAGTAAATCTCCATACAGTTTTGGACATGCTAAGATCAGTCTAGAAAACTTATGGCTAATGATCCAGTTTCTCCAGGAACTCACCTGGGATCTGCTTTGTTAAGTTATATCCCTTCATTTCTTTAATTTATCCATTATCAGAGCTTTATATTTCTTTAATTTATCTATGTACAGATGAGTTAAGGCACTGAGATCCTTAACATGTGCCACAGGCAGTTGTTAGGTGCCTGTGCTGAGTCAGATGCCCAAATATTTGAAGGGCATCTAAGGTGTATGCTTGTTCAGGTTAAAATGTGCTCAGCTGCAGAGTCACACAGCATCTGGTGCAATTTAACCATGATCACAAGCTGCCTTGTGAGAGAAGGTATGGGTCACATTCCTGTTATTGTGTGCCAATAATACTATATAACTAATAAATATATTTCTTCTCACTGGGCTATTAAGTAGCTATTTCTCTGAGTTTTGATTCTTACTCAGGACACAAAACTTAAGGGCAAAGTGTTATCATTGCTAAACATTAGTGAAGAGATTACCTTTCTATAAAGTAACCTCAGCTCTGCCCTGAATAAAGAACCTCACCATGGCACTGCACATCACTCTCCAATTCTGCCATCCAGGCAAGTCCAGCCAACACCACTGTGAGATGTTCCCTTTGCCCTGGTGTCCTTTCATCTCATCATTTTTATTTTGATGTCATTTGAATGCAGCTCAGATTAATCTCTCATTAATTTCATTTAATGCAGGTTCAATCTGATTCCTTGCCTCTGCCATTTTGAGAGTAAAAGCACTTCTTGTGAGAACATAAATTGGATCCCCACAGCTACAGAAAAGACACGAGAGCCCACTGTGACAGTACAGCCCTGCTCTGGTGAGTCAGATACCCATTTTGCTGTCATCAGATGGGAAGTAGCTCTGTTAAATCACTGCTGTCTACTGAGAGATCATGGTTCAAACTTTTTATGAGTGTTAGAGAAATTAACACTTCAATTTGACTTGTCTTTAGCAGGATGAGACATAATCACCCACAGGAGTTTTGCCACTTTCCTACTTCAGGACAGCAATGTTTACAGCTCTTTCAGTATTCAGTATAACAAGAGTGTTGTTACTTCATCTTGTAATGACAAACCCAGCCCTTTTATTCCACAGCCCTACCACAGCATTGAGAAGAAGACACAGCTTTTGTTGGTACATGAGCTGGGACTGACCTGTTAATCAGGGTCTCCACATTTGTTATTTCCGCTCTGATTCTGGAGGAAGTGCTAGTTAAATTCAAAGCAGTATATTAATCAGGATAGACTAGGAAATTTCATTACAATTTTGGTAAACTTTCCCATTTTGCAAGCTATTATTTTCACTAAATTAGATATTCAGGATGAAAGAAGACAGCACTCCCAGGGAGACATCCCTGGAGCTGGCTGTCTTCAGCCATAGAGAGCATTGGCTGAGTTGGTAGCATTGGGATATACAACTTGGTCGTGTACAACAATTTGGTGGAAGGCTGAAATATTGCTAGTGTTGGGAGTAAACTGCCATTGTTGGGCTACTTGATGAGAGGTGATGCTGGTAGGGTGTCTGATGAGCTGTGGTTGTGCTACAGATAGTACCTCAGGTCCTGAGCAGAAGTCTCTGGGTGAGGTGGACATCGGCTGTCTGTGGGCACAATGAGAAAACAAGGCTGGTAAAATGAGGCTGTTTTCATCTGGAAGTGTACAAGTGAATATGCGCCAATTCATGGGGAAAAAAAAATAGGACTCTGCAGAGGTAGAGAGTTCATCAGCATCTGCTCCTTTTTGGTATGCGAGGAAGACTGGGAGAAATGTTTGTCATTAAGACAGTGTGGGGCTTTGCACGCTCCTGGGAGCCTCCCCAGTGATGTCAGCAGACTCCTGGTGTTGCTATGTGGCCTGTGATAGTATCCTCTTCCCCTATATCACCCCTACAGTTCTACCCTAAACTCACAACCCCTTTCTGTGACACCCCAGGCCTGTTCTTCTACCAGTATGTCTCCTGAAAAGTCCTGAGGCTGCAGTGAGGACAACATGGTTCGGACAGAAACAGGAGGAAGACAAAAGGGTGAGATTTGACATGAAGAAATATTCTCTGGAAGGGAGATCCCAGGGACAT